>JAWLRI010000238.1:37302-81747 GCA_034781795.1 Crypturellus tataupa
GCCCGACCCCCCCCGGGCGGCAGATTTCCCTCCTTAGGGCAGGGGGCTTTCGTGCTTGGTTTTGTGCTAGGGGGATAATTTTGCTTTTCTCTTTTTCTATTTTTTATCTGCCGGGGAACGGTAGGGAAATTCCCGCGGGGACGCACCGTTCCGGAGCGGTAAGTGACTCCCCCGGCTGCGTTTCTGGGTGGCCGTTTGCCTGCGAACGCAGCGGGGATGCTCCCCGCTTCTCACTGCCTCCAATGGCCCGGCCGAGCTCTGCTCTGGCTTAGGAAAACAGCGCTGGCTCTGCGGGACCCCCTGCTCCAGCTCCCGGCGCTCGCTGAGCAATTCCCATCTACTCTCTAAAAGCTGCCCGAGGTTACGGCACCGCCGAGCAGCTTCCCAGCTCCAGCTTTCTAATTCCAGCAGCTCCGAGGATGACCCGCGAGCTCCACGCTCTGCGCTGGCGCCGCTCGCTTTGCTTTCCCTTTGCAGCCTAACAGCAGCGCCAGAAAGCCGGGATGGAGCTGCGGGATGGAGGATGCTTGGGCAGGAGTCCTGGACCTGGGGCTTTCCATGAATGCAGAGCCGCGGCGGGACCCTGCGCCTTGCAAAGTCAAAACGGGGCTTTGCCCTTCTGCTCCAGCCTGCAAAACCCCTCCTGGGCCACGGAAACCAGCTCCCCTCTCCCGGCTCCATTTCGGCTCTGCCTGGGATGGGGAACAAGCCAAATCTGCCCCTCGCTTCCCTCGGTGCCACCATCCCCAAGTGCAACCGGTGCCACAAAGCAGTGAGGAAGGGGAAAGCCGAGACTCACTCCACAAAAGCAGAGCAGCTGCTGCCCTCCCTCCCTCTCCTCTTCCCTCCCTTCCACATTTTCCAGACAAAAGAAAACTCCTCCACTTACCGCTTGCATTCCCCAGCACAGCCTATTCCTTTGCATTTTGCCGTCTGCTGTTTCCAGCTGCGAAAAACCGCTCGGGAACCCCCTGCTCTGCCCATGGGGAGGCTGCCAGGTCTCCCCAGAGTCCCCTCTGCCACCCCAGTGACCCTCGGCCACCACCTTTCCCCATCCCTACGCTATCCGAAGCCGGATTCAAGGGCTGTTTCCCCCCGGAGCGGAGCACGCAGCGGGTTTTCCAGCAGGAAAGCGCCGCGCGGAGCTCCCGGGATAACAGCAGGATGACAAGCGAGCGGCAACGGCCGCATCCCGCTGTTCGGAACAGCGGCCGTGCAACAACCCACAGCCCCAGCCGCCTGCTAGGAACAGCCTGGGAAGCCTCTCCGTGTGGAGACGCTGAACAGTCTCACAATATCCTCCCAGGACGCGTTTTCTGGGGAATTTTTGCCTTGACTCGCATCCCGCTGCTGCG
This sequence comes from Crypturellus tataupa, assembly GCA_034781795.1. Classification (NCBI taxonomy): domain Eukaryota; kingdom Metazoa; phylum Chordata; class Aves; order Tinamiformes; family Tinamidae; genus Crypturellus; species Crypturellus tataupa. Next base: position 38,658 of record JAWLRI010000238.1, read on the forward strand.
CAGACGGCCGGGCAAGGCTCGGTCGGACCGTGCGCCGCTTCCTCGGAAAAGCCGGCAGCATCCCATGCGTTCGGTCCCACCGGGGCCCTGGTGAACTTCCCACTATGGGTTTGGTGGCAAGGAAGAGCTCCTCAAGAACAGAGTTGTCATGAGGGCCACAAGGAAACACAGAATATTTATAGAACTGACATGTTCATGCTGAATTGGGCTTCTCTAGTATCTGTCTCAGCTCAGGGTTTTCTCAAAAAAACACATTCTCCTATTCACTTGTTTGCGTTGGGCAGCTGCTACAAGTGGGCATTTTGGAGCATCCAATATCCCCCGTTTCATAGAATCATGATGGTTCAGGGGGAAAGGACGTCTGGAGGGCTCCAGCCCAACCTGCTTCTCCAAACAGGGCCAGCTTCCAAGCTGGATCATGGGCTCAGCTCGTCCTCCATCACCTCCAGGAGCAGCCTCTGATCCACATGTCCTCTCCTCCTGACATTCAGAATTCCCAAATACTTTTGTTGCACCCCAATAGCCCAAACTGAATTGTGCATTTTTGCTTTTCAGACAGCAAACGCCAAGTGTCTGGAAACACGAAGGGGCTCAGCAGGGACATCGGAGAAGTGGCCGCTTTCTGCTCAGGCGCTTGCGAGGTTCCCGAGTACCCTGCAAATCCCTGGAGTTAATGACCCAGATCCAAGCACTGACCTTCTGCAACACCAGGTCTAGCCCTTGGGATAGAAGCAAACAGCCAGTACTCATGTGCTGGGAATTGGGATTTCCATGGCTCTTCGTGGGCAATACACGGATTCAACCTGCAGCAGAAACAGGAGCCTGGAGCTCTGCAACCCTTTGCTCCCAACATCTGGACCCAGGGCTTTCGAGAGGGACTTTGCCCTTCCCGGGCAGCGTTGCTCGGAACTGCTTTTATCGTGCCCGGCAACCTAAGCGCCGCCGGCGTTTATGGGCTGCCCCCTAAAACTGCCTTTTCCTGCTGCTTATCTCCCTCGTACACACACATGTAGCTTCCCAATGCGATCCTGCTGTGGGGTAACCCCAGGAGCTGGAGCTCCGCTTCCTCAATTTGCTATATTTAATCACTGACCTGATGCAACTGCTCTGAGCACCGTGACTTCGGGCTCCTCATGTGACGGGGACACTCTCCTCGCAGAGAGGTTTCTGTTCAGCCGAAGCACCAGTTTGCATCAAGCGTGACGATGTCCATGCACGTAACGGGGGAGTTGACGCCAGAGCTCTTATCTGGGTTTCACCTCAGCTGGGACAGTCTGACTCTCTTCAGCTTAGTGCAAAACCAGCACATTCCCTTTTCCAGGAGCTGGAAGCTTTTTTTTCCCCACTCATTTTCTACCATGGATTTCATAAGGACCGTAATCTGTTATCTGCTCTCTTCCTGACTCATGGAGACTTTTCCAGGAAATTGGGGCAGAAAACACCTAGACTTTTGCAAACTGAGTGAAGAGATAAACACGGCTCAGATAAAGGCTGTTTGTTCGGAACAACCTGTAATTTGGACAGACCATTAAGCAGATGCTGGTGGAAAGTCCTGGTACTGGTTGCAGGGAGCACAGAGCTGTATGCAACGCGCTGGGGACAAGCACGAGGCTCCTCCGCAAACCGCAGAGCAGGTGAATGGTTATTTTGAGTCCAAATTTAATAATGATGAAAAGCTGCCAGTTGAATCTTCCTGCAGAGCAAAATGCCACACCTTTCCTGTATAAGCCGTAGCCTTCAGAGAGGTATATCTGGAAAATAATGACTTTTTCTGTTCTTCTAGGTGACCACGTAGCCTCTGATGGATGCAGAGCTCCAGCGTGGTCAGAAGCAGCACTTTTCACAACTATTTTTTGCAAGAAATGGTGTTTCTCACTGCTACACAGAGCAAAGCTTGAAAAGCAGAGATTCCATGCTCTCTGAGCACTCCCCTCTCCTAAGGCCATCTCTCTCCTGATATGACAGTGTTTTTTCTAACTCCTCCTGTCTGTCAGATAGGATTAAGTAAATAGAGGAAAAAACATTTTTTTTCAATGACACCACTAAAAATGAATGCACTGATGCAGATATAGTCATGCCAGTGCAAGGCAGGGACAATATAAAGGAATTAATATCTATTTCCTCCATGATGCGTAGCTCGTGTGTCATTTGCTTCCCAAAAATCAGAGAGGAGTGTCCATTAAAGACTTTCTTCCCCAAAGACTCGTACTTTGGATCAGTTCCTGTAACTCAGTACTATTTTCTATGTCATCATTTTCTGGTGTTCATAAATAACGTACTATCTCTGTCTTTCCTCGTAAAAGCAACTCGTCTCGGGGTGACGAAAGGTTGCTGCCTGCCTCTTGCAGCACATCCTGAGAGCTGGTTCCTGGTGCTCCTCTCCGAGGGTTGCACTGGATGCAGGGCTGGTTACACGTACGTGTGCGCAGCAGCGACGTCACCGCAACGGCAGGCAAGAGGCAAAGAACGAGGATCCCCATCCAAGAGGAGCCGCACGTTGACGCTGCTCACACGTCTCTGACTGCCTCTTAAGACTCCAATGAGAAAGAAATTTTCTGTAAGAAAAAAAAAAAACTCCTACGTTACTCTAAACACATTTAGGAGGAATGTACCAGGGTCATTAAGAGACTCAGAATGACCTAAAAGGCTTTGAATGCTTCCCTGGAAGACAGGGAGAGAAGAAATGTGGGTGCAGCCCTTTGCGAGATGGGATTCTGGAGCAACCTGCTGCTGGGAGCAGCCGGGGAAGATTTTGCTGAGGAATTTAGCAGAGATTTTGAAGAAATGGGAAGGGCTTGAGGTCTGAGGGTAGCATCTACCATCGACCTGAGCCCCAGCAGCATCCCTCACTCTAACAGTTAACGGTGTGACAGTTAATAGATGCCAGCTAACCTACCAGGGTGAGACCTAACCTCAAGTTAGGAAGTGTCTCCTACCACCAGAGGAGTTCCTCTGGGTTCACAGCTTAAACTGCTGCAAGTTAAACCCAGCGGAACTCGTATGGTGGTAGGAGACAAGCCTGAGGTTAGGTCTTACCCTTGAGGAGCCTGTGGGACAGCACCGCAAAGCCCAGCTTGCTGCTCCGCTCTCAACGGGGCAGGTGTAACTTTCCAGCAAGCCTCTTTGCACCTAGGTGTGAAACGACAGCGTGAAAGGCCTGTTAAAACTAGAAGGGGAGCACGTGCTGATAAGGACGAGCTCCTGGGCTCACGCCATGGGTGTGCGCCTTGGCATTCCTCCACGGGCTCGGGAGCGCGTTTCCAAACCGGGGCAGTGCCATTCCAAGCACACAAAAAGGATTGATTCCAAGTGACAGCAGCAGATGCCCTGGCAGGAAAGGGTACATGGCTATAAAACTATTCTGGATGGGGTAGTGGCGGTGTAAAAATAATCCTTTTTGTTCCGCTGGATCACACATACCTTTTATTCCGATTGCTGAGCAACTGCTGGATCCTGCAGCAACGCGGAAGGTCCCAGCACAGAGCTTCCCTTTGGGAAAGGCAAGCGAATCCACGGGTTCCCTCGCCCTCCAGGGACGCTCCAGGCTCACGGCACAAGGGAGCAGCTGCCTGCGACGTCCCTCCAGCGGCAACGGAGCAACCTGCACCGCGGGCGGGCACAGCGGGTCGCAGAGCAAGGCCCTGAGCTCCCCTCCTGCTCAACAACCCGCTACTTTTTACTGCTCTGTTTGCAAGACCTGGAGCTTCCTCTGCATCGTTTGTCCGTGTTTGCAGAATCTAAATCATCATTGACAATGCACTAAAATAATAAACTAAATAGGCATGGATTTTAGTCACCAGTAGAATCTTATTGCTTAAACACTTATTTTTTTTTTCCTCCCCTCTCTCTAAATAGGGGAACCTTTGAAAAATGGTTAGAATACTTCTCGCCTTTCCCTTGATAAAATTCCAATGGTCTGAAATCCACCTATAGGATATTTTCCCCAGGAAAATCTGAAAATAAGTGATACAACCACAACAACAGTCGTTCCTTTTCACAAAAGTCATAAGAATAATTAGAAATACCAATTTATTTATATATAGTGAAAAACAAAACCCCACAAATACAACCTAATTAAGATATAAAAACACTTTTTCTTATAGCTTATTTTATAGTAACTGCTAAAGATTTAAAATTGATACAATTTAAGAAAATATTAATACTCACTACTCACAGAGAGTGGAAATATGAAGCCCCCTACCTTTTCTGACTTGATTTTGAAGATTAAAATGAATTTGTTTTTTTTTTTCTACTTGGGGGAAAAATAAAAATAAGCCTTTCAGTGTCTTATGCTATTAGAAACAGCAGCTGCTGCCAAGCACCAAGAGAACATGAATCATTTCTTCCAGGAACACCAGTTTGGGAAGGAAGGGCATTCTGGCCTCCTCAATTCCACTGTAGTCCTCTTGCTAGGGCCTTTTCCAGAATCCAGAGTCCAACAATAATTTTTTGCTGATATAAAGTACTTGCCCTTTCTCTCGACGACATTATGTCCAGAAGAAAACTTGGATTAATTGCTTCTTTTTTACATTATTCTGGCATTCTGGGCATTTCTTCATCATCTATAAGAGTAAATGAACAAAATACATAGAATATATATTACATTTCTCTATTAAGCTGGTAATCATGCAATATGAAACATGAGCCATGCTCATGGCTTTACGAGACAGTCCCCAAGATGATACACCTATCTATTTTTAAATGCAGTGTCAGCGTGCAGTTTATTTAATGGCTAGTAATAAAATGAGGAATAAAAGGCCTCCCGGTGAAGTGGTAACAAACTTCAGAGCAGTTACCTTAAGTAAATTACAGCTCTATTTCAGGAAGGCTAAAATCCAGGAATGAGGAAACGCGGAGCATGCAAGGGCTGTCGAAGTTTAGCAGTAGACGGTATTAGTAAAATCCCGTAAGATCATAGACGAGTTCCCTGAACTCCTACTTCCTCCAGCACGGAGCAGAAGGAAGTGATCTGCTGGACATCGGGGACAGCCAAGGCCGTGACTAAGATCTTTAGGACAAGGTACAAGCAGTTCCTCACTCACCACACACCCTTCTAGGAAAAGAAGGGCAAGAGACACTGCATGGGGAAGCCTTTGCCTCTATGTAGGGTTCAATTTCCTTCTCAATTCGTCCCAATTTTCAAGAATCTGTTTTTTAGTCATTTGACCCCCTGTTGAACCCAAATCATCCTTTTTGTACTCCAAAAAGGAAATGCTCTTCAAAGAGTTTAGTGTCCAGTCCAGAACAAAATGGGTTACAAATTAATTCTGACTCATTCTATGTTTATTCTTAATAATAGTTACTGGTCAAGTGAAAATGCTTTGCTTATTTCAAGAGTGAGATAGCTAAAAATACATATTTATTTGCAAGAAAGTCGGTATTAGCAGCTCAATACGCCGAAATGCTGAAGCATTCTTTGCTGGAAGAATAGCACCAGTGTCAATGGTTATTTGCCCATATTACACATAGCATAAATGACAGCAAGCAAGAGTTTATCTGGAATATTTGTGCTCTGGTAGAAGAGCACAAATAAATTATATATTTCAATACTAAAAAGCAGCTAAGACCTCTGTATTGGAAGTTAAGAACAGGAGGAACACATGTTGGCATACCCCGTTGGTGAAAACCAGCCACCTCATAGTCACTAATCCCTCTAAAACCCTCTGAATCGGTTCTGCTCTTGGGAAGTTCCCAAATATTTCAAAATTATTCACTGGCTGCCCCAGCTGTTAAAATAAAAAATATCAAATTGGAAAGGACATCAAAATTTGCAAAAACAAGTCACTGCATTTTTGAATACTGGCCTGTTAGTCACTTCCTTCATAAAGACAATAAACCTGAAACTGAATTTAACCTGAAGAAATATGGTGAGTAACTTGTCAAAGAAAAACAATCAATCTTCAAATCCAGTCTAGTCAGAGGTGACAAACCCCAATATTATCTGATGAGAGCACAGACACCACAAATGGATGGTTGCTCATTTCCTGTTGGCGAGGTTGTTTCTGCCATAAAAATCCCACCGCTGTTGGGAATGGACTCAACAAACCAAGACATAAACAGGAATAGGGATGGAATTATTAAGCGATTGCTCCTCCAGGTTTGAGGAACTTGGACTAATCTTTCTTTTGGCTCAGGAAGCTGCAAAGTTTATGCTTAAGAATAAACTGAGAGATTACTGAGCTGAGATTCCCTTGAAGAACCATGCCCTGTGCTTGCTATTCTGTTAAGAGTCTTTCCTAGTGGCATCTTCTTTTGGCCACCATCAAGAGACTGGATGACTTTCACCTGACTCAACACGTCTGTTATTACGTTCATATATTCTTTAAATTGTGCTTGTCTTTTTTGTTCTTTATCACAGTTTCTCCTCAAAGAACTGTATTATGCTACCACAAAGCAAACTTCCATCTGGCTAAGGAGAACAGCTATTTTTGTGCTGGCAAAATGTGGGATCAAGTTTCTTTGTGACTTGCAAGATTATTCAGGTGATGCAGCAAATGGGGAAGTCATTAATAATGATTGACATCGATGGGGACTGACCGATTTCCCGAAATAAGATTTTATGTTGGCTTTCAGAAATAAGACTAATCTAGCAAATCAAAGTCACTTTAACCTCCTAGTCTAAAAGATGCACAATCACAGTGATTATTATTATTTTAAAAAAAGGCTAATCGGGTTTTGTAATTTGTTTATGAACTATGAAGAGGCAAATTAACCTGAGGATTAAGGTGAAATCCACTAATTTACTAAATTAGTACTTCTGTGAATCCTTAAACCAGCAAAAATAATAATTACAAGTTTTATCTTGCTGGCAAAAAGAGAGTTCTTCCTCGGAGATTTCCAGTACAGATTTTTATGGGCTGAGATAATGCAAAAATTTCCCTGTGGGATTATGAGTGTATACCTAATCATTAAACTCTCCACATCTTTAATTCTATTCCTCAGTCGGCTTTACTCTTCAGCAGCACAGACTATAAACACGCACTAAAAAAAATTCTTGACTCTTCCCTGAAGTAGAGTATTCTTTGAAGCAGAGGATATTGTTCATGAAAGAGTAGATGTTGGTTTGTCTTTCTCAATCTGGGAATCTCAATATGCGTCTTTAGCAAAACCAAGAGAAAGCAACAGGGTTTTCTGCACTGGACTACTTGCAAAAATGGAATTAGCTGGGATAGAGGCAATCATAGATGGGGAAGCAGAGGTAAACACATTTTAAAGGTGAACTTGAAGGCATTCAGTTCAGGAAAAAAACTGCTGAATGCTTCTAAAATCCATGATAACTTGACAGCCTAATTATACTTTGTCACAGAAGGAGCAATCGAGTACTCAAAAGTAGGCAACTGGCTTGGTTTACCGTGTGCAAAGAGCAAACATGAGGTGCCTTCCTTGGGTTTTCTTGTACTTTCCCATATTCTTTTTATGCTGCTATTGGACCAAGTCAGTCCTGATTATTGTACTTCATTTGGGTTGTGTACTGTTTATTTTCTACCCTCAGCTGACGCACTTCGGTATCCTCTTCCTGAGAAACAGACCTTTCTCTGGAATCGAAATGACTGTTTATTGCATACTTGCTTGTATGTTCAAAAATGAGAGAAATGTCTCTTCCTTCTCTCTGTTTTTGTAGCTCCTTGAGTTCTACTGATCAACTGCCCTTTCTCCACCTACAGAACTACTCAATACTCTTGTGTTGTACTTCAAAATCAAGCGTCACAGGTAACTCATCACCGATTGGGCTCCAAAACACAAGTGCAGGGAGTGAAGTGTTGTGCAAGATGCTGTCAAACACACGCACTGAGGCATCACTTACCTCCTCTTACCCAAAGGAGTGCAACCAAGAGCCTATTTAGCCAGGAAGACTCAGGGACAGGATAACGAGCAAGAATTTGCCATCATCTCCCGATAGTGCCTTACAGGAGGCTTTTACAAAGGAAAGAATAATGGAACTAGGCAAGGAACAAAGTATTTAAACAAGGATTCAGATGTACAAGAGAATCTTTTTCCAGTTGATGTCTACAGCCTGCAGCCTGAATCACCCTGCAAAGAAAAACACCTGGAAACAGCTCTGAAAGAACTGCATAGACTGTCCAAACCACAGCATGAGGCAGAAGTCTGCCTTCAATCCAAGTGAAGAGCATGGAAATGCCAGAGTTGCTGCTCTGGCGGTAAACCTTTCATCATGATTTGCTTTTGTTTGCTTGGCTGTTTGTCTAAACAGAAAAATGGCAGTTCCATGGATTTCCACATGGTTCTCTTCAAAAAAAGACGAAAATCCACTAGCAGTTTGAGGAAAAACTGAAAGCAACAACAAGATAACCTTTAAGGCCTGCTCCCAACATGTTTTGCAGCACGTGAAGGCACATAATGGGCATTTAAAAGGTACATCGTCCTCAGATTTGCAGTTAGAGCAGTAGAATCTTCCTAGAACGGCAAATGAGAGGGAGAAAGAGAGAGAGGGAGAGGAGGATGACTACATTCCAGTAACACGTGCATTTCTCACACATATGCGTGCAGTGCACTATAGAAAACAAAGACCAGGGGGGCATTCAGTGGATTTTAAGAAGTCTGTTGTGTTATTTCTTTCACAGGGCCTTGCTCATTTTCTACGCTTCAAATCCACACTCAGAAACAGAGATTACATCCTTGCATTACAAGGAAGTCAACAAGAAAAATCTAAATTCTCAGGAAACCATTACATCACCGGGCTAAAGAAAATGCAGTCCTCCAACAAAACAGATGCAATAAGCAGAACGTACAAATTCCACTTAGCCTATCATGCTAATCACTACAGTGATGTAATTTTCGTTTTGTGTAATTCATCCTATTCCAGAGAATTGGGGAGATTTGCACTTAAAACCTCACCTCTACGTACCATACTCTGGTTCCATTTGTAGGGGAAAAATGGGCACAGCTCCAGAGCTCGAGGCTGCTCTCACGTCGATGATTCCTTTGGATACTTCCGTCTTTGGCAGTTCGGGTTTGCGTTCCTGGCTGAAGCAGAAGGAGGAAATCTTGCTTTGAATTTTCTCTGGCATCTCGCTCTTCGAGGCAGCTGCACGTGAACATAAGAACACCATAGAGAGCAGGGCAACAAAGGACACAATCCATGGCATTTTGCAGAAAGTCTATTATCAGGAGTTCCCAGTGAGCTTTTGCTGTATAAAAATAATCAAAAAAGAGAAAACGACAGAACAGGCCCCCTCGCACAATTTCAGTAACTATTTTTGTAAGCCACACTGGTAACGGAAGTTTCTGTTATTTACCTATAACACTGTTATACTGAAATAGTTCTGGGGTAAATTCTTCCTAGATCCAGTTGGTCTCGAGCCACTCTTGCAGCCTCATAGGTGCAAAAGTCTGCCTTCAGCCATAAACCCATTGCACATTTTAAAGGAAAATGCACTGTAACTGATTTTCTTCCTGTACCTTTGCATTTCCCCATCTACCTCTTCCCACTGTCTTCACTTATACTCATTTTTTATGCTATTTGGACAGGGCCAATTGCTTTTACCTTCCTTTACACAAGGGAGGTCACAACTAAAGCTCTTGAACTGTACCCAATAATACTAGTAAAAATATAAACTCAAGAAATGTTCATTCCCAACCTTGTACGTGGCTAGCAGCTTTCATGGGAGCTTTGTTGTCTTCTGCTTTCGCGCACGAGTTCTTCAGGCTGGAGCCAGCGCTCCCTTCGTTTTGCACCTGCTGCTGCAGTTGCTTCTGTCCCTGGCCGCAGACCAGCCCAGTCAAATCCTTACACATCTGCCTGAACTGCTCTTTGTGGTGAGGACGCACAAACATGTAAAACCCTGTCCAAAAGAAAACACAGTCAAATACACAGCAAAAGCAATGCCTGACGACAGGATACTTGTTGCTTTGGAAGCTGAGCAACACCAACTGGATTCTTCAGAGTATCAGCCGCACGGTGGAACATCTGACTGTTTTGTTGATTTTATACATCAGAAGGCACATGAGTATTTGGTACTAGAAACTGTTAATTTGCCTGGAGGTTCTTCCACTCTCTACAGCTAACCATAAATATTGGATCTAATGCTTCAGCAAGTAATTGATCCAACTAAACAAGAAGACACTATATCTGAAAAGACTTTCTCAAAAAAAAATTAGTAGTTTCTTGTTACTGTCTGGTTGGTTGAAGATTCAAAATATCTGCTCAGAAATTAAAAAAAAAAAGGTAAAGTTTATCACCAAGCATGGACAGTTCCATGGTGGAGTCCCCCGTGGTGAACACATTTGCTTCCTAAAGATACCAACTCACTATTAGGAAAGGATTATGACTCACAGTGACACACAATTCATCTCTTTCTCATTCTTCACTATATCAAGAATAATTTGATTAGTTTACATAGTACAAAAAAAATGTTTTCTAAAAATTTGACATCTCTCCTAAACCGATAACCTATTTATCATTTCCTGCAGAGAACAGAGGAAATCATGTCAGCGTTTCCCAGCATGTGTCTTATGCATAATCTGCTACAGATGAGCTCATACAAAAGACATGGAAAAAGGTGGAATTAAAATGTTACATTGCACAAGTAACTTTTCTTTGATGAAGACATCTCTTAATAAAGCCTAGGATGAAGGCTTGACTGTAGGTTAGGACTGGAGTTACGGAGGTCTTATCTCAGTTTTAAGTATTATTTTAAAAAAGACAATTCGTAAACTGAGATGCAGAAGAAACATAACCTTGTCATTTTTGGCTCTTAGATGATATTAAGTATATTACAGCTAGTCCCATCTATCTGGTTCACAAATAAATAAACAATAAAAAATGGGAAAGGCAAAGATATTTTGCCAGTGCTAAAAAGCTGTGCAAAGAAGTGGAGTTTTCAAGCTAACTTCAAATAACCAGTGAGGGGTCACTGCTTACAAGTGACCTGCATCAGGTCACAGGATCACATACAGGATCACAGCACTTGTATCTTCTTTTCAATTAAATAAAATGCATTTAATGTCCCTTACTTTGTAGGAGATGAAAGTCTTCAGGCGTCTCAGTGGTGAGGGCTGCTATCACGGACACCATAGCGTCATAGTTATCCGTCTTCTTGTAAGCTAACAACGCTTCATAGAAACGGTTGTACGAGCTTTGGTTCAAAGCCTTTTTCACATCCCCAAGATACGTCGTCCTCAGCATCTGGTGGTGGTCATCTCTCCTCGAGCTGGAAGCCTTTTCAGCATCTTTCCCTGGGCCTTGGCTGGGATTTTTCCCTAGGAGATAAAATCCACATGAGTAGCTCCTGGAAGGGAGCCCGCAGGTTTGCCCTTTGCATCCATCGCTCTTGGTGGAGAAGGGTGTTCCTGGGTGATGTAAAGCAGTAATGGGACACGACAACCTGATATGACCCTGCGAGGAGCCAAGTCCTGCTCCTGCCCACAGACTGGACAAATTAATTCCGTGAAACCTTCAGAGTTCTGCTGTGTTTTGCTTTAATAGAGAAACGTGTCCCTGAGGAATGAGAGAAATGGCCATAAAACAAAACAAAAAACCACTTGCACATGAAGGTCAGCAAAAAACAGAATTTAGTGCTGCACTTTGTAGTAGAAGCGTTACAAACAGATGGCTTGACCAACTGTGCTGGCCTGCCATATGGGTAAGTGAACAGTGAGACTGAATTTAAAGAGTAGATTTATCCTCCCTTATTAAGAAAGGGGAAAAGGCTTTTTTTTTTCAGACAGTAACACATAAATTCAAATGAGAAATAATCTGAAATAAAAAACAAAATAGTACAATGAAATAGGAGCAATTAAGCACATCCTGCTAATCTCCAAGCAGATTTCAGTAAAGAAAGGTTTTTCGTGAATTTATTCTTTTTTTCTTTTAAAGAGAAAAGGTTCTGCTTTGCATATTAATGAATGCAAATGCAGAGAATTATATTACAAGAAATTGATTTAAATTAACTAGCCACATCTTTTAGTGCTTAGATCTCATTTTTTCATCACAGATAATGAACTACTTTGAAAAGGTGGACTCCGTTACATGTCCTGTAACTGAAAGAGAAGACACATAGTGTGAATTTTATATTCAGTAACTTCTGTACATACCATACAGCTTTCTAACACTATCAGAGGAGCACAATGTACTTAGGGAATGAGACACATAACGAACACAGTTCTTGCTATTATTCTCTTAAATTATTTTTCTTAGAAACAAATTTCAGTGAAAATCAATCTCATGAACCTCAGGACAAAGATATTTCCCTAAGACTTTCCCAAGAAAAACTGACAGCTATTTTTTTTTTTTAAAGACAAGATTAGCTTTTGACTACTCTTTATTACCTAAAGAACATAAACCTAAGCTGATAAAACCCTTTCCCATAAAAAAAAAAAAAAAGTCACACAGGAAAATTAAAACAAAGAAATGACTCAGGAGAATTAAAATCTAATGAACTGAAAGTACTAACTACCCTACTTATTTCTTTGTTAGAAATAGGTAGAAAAATATCCTAGATGTTCTCAGGAAGATCATGCAATTAAATCAGAACTGGATCTTTGATTTTCAAAAGGAAATACTGGACAGTATGAGATTAGAGGGTGTATGTAGAAATTATGTACACTTGTACTATACAAATGCAGAAAACACTGTAAATTCTCTGGTAGGGACCAATAAGTGACATAATAAAACACAGTATATATTAACTTGGAATTGTGCTTGTATTTAACATTGGGGGTACCTGCACTATTCAGTCCTGTTGTTAAGTGGAATCCTCCCTTGTTCAAGTGGAGCCCGGGGTTGAGCTGAGTGCAGGAGTCCTTGGAGAATGTGGTTTTCTGCTGGCTCTGTTTTTCTGCTGTTAAATCAAATTAGTCCATTAATAGTGAACTCGGGGAAGTCAGGGAAGAATGAAGAGAATCATTCTGTGTTCCAAGGATGTTGCACTATACTTTGAGATACAGGTGTATCTCTGGTAAGAGAGGATGAGAAAAGACCCTGCTTTTTTATAACCTATTCTCCAGTGTTTCAAAGATTTCACAAGCTTTACAATGACATGATTACCCTCTTTTCACAGTTCTAGTGGTATTATGTGTGTAGCAGAAGAACACAAAAATGTTTTCAGATCTGCAGGATTCAAGATTTAAAAAGATCTGAAAAAAATCTGAAATAAAAAGGTCATCTTTATTGGTCATGGTGGAACAAATGCTCAGGCATTTATGCTTATGAGAAGGCAGGTGTATTTAACTAATTGAAACTCTTTTAAAAGAGAGGGGAGAATCAGGGCTGCTACATAATCATTTCCAATGCATCCAGCACTTGAGCACCCTAAAAACATGTTATAATGAGCATCTTAGCTCATTTAGTTAACAGGAGGTATAGAGCTTTTTCGTGTTTTGGAGTTTTAGTTACCTAGTTCAATTTTGCTTAATAAAAACCTGACATTCCTATATATCAAGTGTGTCTTGCTCTGTGACTGGACCAAGTCTCTCAAAGTATACAGCACAGCGCTGGAAATAACCTTCTCACCTGTTTTGCTGGCCAGGATCTCTCGCTGCTCTCGACGGAGGCTGTGCTCAGGTTTGTAGCCACAGCCCACGCCAGTCAGATTACAACATGCTTCATCAAACTGCTTTTTATGTTGAGGCCGAACAAACTGGTAAAAGTCTTTCATTAAACAGAGGGGAAATAAATCAGTCCGCAATAGGTAAACACCACAGAAACTTGTGATACCAAGGTTTCTTATAGAAGAAAGAAAATTTTAAAAGTACAGGTAAATAAAATTATCTAGAGGTTAGCACAATAACAATGCTCACAAGGTACACAGAAGTTACATACAGTTCAGTCTTCCTGCAATAACTGCAGGTTGTAACTGTAATTCTTCTACTGTAAATATGAGTACCTCTCTGTGAAATAGATACTTGCAAAAAAGAAAGTGTCTAACCTCAAACTCTGTGTGGGCCTCCAAATATTCCCCCAGCAGGTTGCAAAGAAAACCGAGTGACATGCTGTTTGTTTTACTGCTCATCTTACTTCACTGTAACCTGGCTGCCTATCACTAGCCTAAATGTCACTACAAGACAAATTAATTTGGACTTCAGGTACCTGCCATTTTTGTAAACCAGATTTAAACTTTTACCTTGATTTGGTTATCAGAAGTTTTCTTATTTATATAGTAAGACAGACATATCGGGAAACAAATTGCGGCTGCTAAGTGCTTACAGGGAGCTTCCCTTCCCTTAATTAAAAGGATTTACAAACGTGGCTTTTCTTTCTGATTTTTTTAGTTGAAAGAAGCCAGAAAAAAATCTGTCTTCGCTCTTTTAGGTGATTTGCAGCTCTTCTGGTTTCCTACTGTAATATGTGCACTACTACCACAAGTGTCAGCTATTGAAAAGAAATGTGGAGAGTCAAGAAAAGTGCTGACTTTCAGCAGTGGCTCCACTCTTCACAGACTTCCCATCTCCCATTCTCACTAATTAAACATCTTAAGCTCCAGCTCTCCTCTTTTCAAAGCTGATTTGACCAAATTAAAGGGAAAAGGAAAATTCAGAGAGAAAATGCATTATTAAAATGTTGGTGGGAATCTAGGTTCCTCTCAATGCACTCCTTAAAAATCCAGGCAACTAACAGGTAAATCCATAAACCTACGTTTGCCCACACTCACTTGCTTCATACTCACCGTTATTTAAATATAAAATTTATGTAGTTATTCTGTACACTTGCTGTCTTAACACTGAACTCTTCTGAATGCATATATCCAACTCCTCACAACCATACTCTTCATCTTACCTCCTAAATCACAAGGAATAAGCTATACTTATGATTTTACAATAACACATTTTTTCCATGGGATGAAGCTACTCTATTTTAGGCGAATTGTTAAGTAAAGTAGGGTGTGATAACTAGACTGGTAATGCATTTGCTTTACGATGGGGCAATATAAATTGATGAACATCAACAGTTATCATCTTGATCAATCCTTACTTCAGAGCTAAAATACGTCCTTGTGAAATAATGGAGACTAATTAAAAGACAAAGGCTATGTCATCCAGATACTAGAGAAGTCATTATTACCTCGCAGCAAGATATGCTTCTTTTGATCCTCTGTAAAAAGGGAGCTCATCTGACATAACATAGCGTTGAAGTCATCTGTTTTCTTGTAGTGCTGAAGAGCCTTTGAGAAGAGATCATAGTTTTCCTGACTTAAGGTTTCCTTCACTGTTGCAATGTATGATGTAGCCCTGGCCTTCACTGTGTCAGTCTGGTCTGCTCTCTTATCTGTTTGCTGAAAAGCCAGGAAGACTTTTTAGTAAATAGGATGACTTGAGACTTAAGGAATGCACTTAACACAAAGCAATGCTTTCAGCCAGCATGTTAGCATGTCCCATGCAGTAATGGTAATCGTCCAAAAGAGCATGTATCCATGTGGTATTCTCTGAAAAGAAATCTAAGAAATCCAAGAACTTCAATGTCATGGAAGAAGCACAAATGTAATGGGAGCTATTCTCCTGGAAACGTTCATCTATCTAAAAAGAAAAAAAACCTTCATAGGTACACAAAACAGGAGACTCAAGCCGCAAGCTGTGTAATTAATTACTTGTGGTTTCTGAATCATCTTTGAAAAAAAGAGTGTACAACAATAACGCACAAGTGCAAATATAATGCACAACAGAAACCCACATGTAGCATTAGGATGTAACCACCTTCTCAAGAACAACTGGTCAGCTGTGGCTCTGCAGTCCATCAAAAAGAACACCCTCCAGGCCCAAACATCTAAACATCCTCTCTCCCAATGTTCAAGACGGTCACAGCCAGAGAACATTTTTTTTTTAAAATCTACTAACCCTGCCTGTAATGTCTATATTTGAGAAACAGCAAGACAGAAACAGATTTCAGATATGTAGAGCTGAACATTTACAGTTGTGGGGGACTGATATAACTGTATTGGCACCAGTGTCAGCCCACATCAGTCACCCGTCTCCCTGGAAATTTCAAATTGCTACATCCTGCAGTTTAAATATTGTAAGGGATGTCATGTGTGCATAAAAACACATACCCGATTGCTGACTAGCTTTATTTTCTTCCTTCCTCCTTTCTGCTCATCTGTTAACCTCTTCTCATACTGAAGGGACAGTGTTGACAGACGCTGTGCCTGGAAAGATAAGAGGAAAATAAAAATAAATAAGTAAAAAGCTTTTCGAAATCATTCTCCACTTAACTCAGTCATTTCCTGTAAAGAAAAACATTCAAGCTAAATCAGTGCAATAAACGCCAGGGTACATGTCTGTTTCTCAATGGTGATCACTAACTGGGCAATTTTGGAAAAAGAGGAAACCAAAAACAAAGCTGGTCTTTAGAGTGCAAATTCTGATTAAGCAACCTGGTCTAATGGTTAACTACTGCAGGATGACCATGTGTGAGTGAACACCTACGTACGAGTGATTCCCCACATAACAACTCTTCACTGTCCTGCCTGGAAGTACTTCTCTTCTGAAGAAATCTCAGCTCAGGGCATTGCTTTGCTTACTGACAAAGGAAGTCCAAAAAGTTTTGCCATTTACCAGGGCAGATGGGACAGGAATAGAATTTTTTGTAGTTTCGTAAGTTCTGCAGTATCTCCCATTCCTAGTAGCAAAGAATTGCATTTGCACTGCAGTGACTGAGAATATGAACATACAGAGAGGCCGCAAAGAGAAGTGAGTTGGCATAAGCAAGAAGGAGTAGAATTACTTAACAGTTGAGTCTCCAATATTATAGCAAGTCAGTAACAACCCTATTAAAAATAATCATCTGAGTAACAGATGAAGCATGGGATAGCCCCATGTTGCCTATTTGTTTCTACCTGCCTCTTGAGAAAGAGGGATATGCCAAGTGATTTATTTCTTTGCTCTTGCCCAACAAAAGAACTTCTTAGCAAACAGGTGATCATCAGTGTATTTGGTAAATAGTGTTGTTTGTGTGAGGAAACAGCAAAACATGGATATCCCTCAATTCCACTATGACTGCTCAGAACCTCTATTCAGATCTAGGATTAAAAAGTAGAGAAACTTTTAAAAAAAAAGTCCCCAAAAAACCCAAACGCCCAAGCTAGGGACTTTAGATTTGCTGCTTTGTAGAGCCAGTTGTAAATCAGAAACACAGATTTCGGTGAACTTCTAATACAGCACAGACACTGAATTCCAGACAAGTCTGCGCAGGATATGTAGAAATATGCAAGCCATTTAAATATATTTTACTTAAACATCATGCAACAGGATGAAGAATTGGAAAACAAGCAGTAAATCAAAGTGGTAAATGCCTGCAAGTCAGCAGCTCAGGGGCATCTTCCTAATCCACCATCTGCAACAGGACAATCCAGAAGAGACCAGGCTTCTGCAAGATGTGCTTCCACGGGGCACATCTCAAAGGGAAAACTGATTCAGTGCAACAGTCAAATCGTTTCTCAAATTCATTCTGAGACTATTCCTTGCACTTTTTTTTTTTAATCTTTTGGGACAGCAAACACCTTTATTAGAAGGTGTCTGAGGGCACTTTTCTCTCCAACTCATTTATTTATTTATTTTTATTTTATTTTTTTTAAGAATGACTGCAGTTGAATTCCTGCATTTAGGGAACGTGGTTTCAGCAAAACTCGGATAAAGCTGATAACAAGAGATACTGTGATGGACGGTTGGGAAAACCAAAAAAAAAAAAACACACCAACCATGTTATCAGTCTGGATCTATCAGTTCTTAATATTAGCTCATCTCCCCAGAAAAAAACTGGCTCCTCAGGGGCACTGGGGGTCTCCAGACTGTCCTCAGAGGCACTGGGTGTCTCCAGACTGTCCTCCCCAGAGCCCTAGCATCAGTTTAAGGGCAGCATAGGATGACTGGAGAATCCTCCAAGTCAGAGATGAGTAATAATGCGACATCAGCAAGTGGAAATGAGCTGACTCATCGTTGAGCCATTAGGACCACTTGTTTATCTGGCTTGACAAAATGCTGAACCGGCCCCAAAGCAGCGCAGCTGTGTTGAAATGACGCTGCAGCTCAGTTAGTGGGTCCTGGGAGATATGCCAGGCTTTCCAGAGAATAAATTTGATATTTTTACTATGAATGTTTAGGCTGCCTGTAGGCAATGAAGTTGATTTCTCAGTCAATGACATAAATATTCTCTACTTCATTACTCCAGGCTTGTGCATTCTCACGTCCCTACATCCATATCTCTTAGGCCCTTAAATATTCCCTAGATGCTCCTTACACCTTCATGCCTCCCTTGGGGAATCTTTTCCCTAATCAAACTGCTTAGGGATGCTGCAACTGTCTTCTAGGCATTCCTGGAGTCCACAAAGAAGCTGTTGACCAAACAACCTGCAAGTCTGCAGTCAACCACCCCTGCTGATGATAACGGGGTAAGGAGGTTACCTCATCGACAACCACCTGCAGACAGTTTGAGAGGGCAAGAGAAAAACAGTCCAGTCAGTAATGTATTAGAAAGTCCAATCCAAGGGAACAGAAATCCAACATAATAAGCTTTGTTATTCATAATGAAATAGCAGACGTCTTCTGATTCAAATTATAAGACTACTAATTTATAGTCATTTCTATCCCCTTTTTCTCCTCTTCCCCTTTATAAAAAATAGAGGATCTGTTCACTTGCTCAACACAGGAAGAACTGCATACTTACCTCTTTACTTAAAGCTCTTTGCACTCTGGACAACACGGCTAGCTTTCAGCAATCTACACGATCAGCTATCATAAAGCACAATACAAGTGTGTATCTGTTGCTCACGCAGTAAAAGCCCATGAGACCTTTTGTTTAAGCTCAGTTATAACTTTTTCTTCCTCAAAAGTGGGGTGGAATTGGTATCTCCAGGCTAATGCCAAACTCATTTACTTTAGAGCCTACAGCTTCTACTTTAAAGCAAATATCTAGGGCATTTTTGCTACCTTTTCCTCTCCTGGCAAGCCATCTTCCTCCTCTGCATCCTCATGGCTCTTCTCGTTACGCTCCAGGGCGTCCAAGAGGCCGGTGCACTGCTTTCTAGGGCCGACCAGCTCTTGTTCGTATTCTGTGCACAGGCTGGATGCTACACCTCCCTTTACTGCACAATACAGACAAAAAAAAAAAGAAATCAGCATGTTAGCTCCTGCATTCTGTGTTACTTTTTATTGCCTCAGGACAAAAGGTAGCAATCCGCAATGTATGTTGGTTTACCCCATCTCCCACATCTTGAGGGGGAACTGTATTATATGGCTTGAAAAGCTTATTTTGGTTAAGCACTCCCCAAATGGCTCAAGCATTTGCTACCACAATCTGGTGGCTGGAATTCCACTCCCATTCCCCGCAAAACTAAAAACAAACAAATCAGCAAACACAGACAGTGGTGGCAGTAAGTTTAACTGCTGTAGGTTTATGTATTGCCCCAAAATTGAGCTCCTGCTTTTAAATGGCCTTTCTGTGAAAACGTGTTTAAAAAAAAAAAAAAAATCATAATATACAATTTTTAAAGCCTACAAACTTACAGTACTAGGTCCTATAAGACACTGTCACCTCATTTCTCCAGAGTACATTTTCCCATTTTCTACGGTTCAGATATACTTGGTTTCAAATATCAGAACTTTGAACTGTTGGTAGTGTTAAATGAGTATTAATTTGCTACCTCCAGAAGATATTTTCTTCAAAATATATTTCCTCTTTTTTTTGTGGAATGACTGGAAACAGAGACAGCTGCTACGGAAAGTCACTATTTTGAAAAGAATTAAAGTGTGCCCAAGTCAAAAATTCAGTACAAAACACCCAGGCAAAAATTACGACTGCATGGAGTTTGATGTCACAGTTAATGTAGTGCATCTGGAGCAGATATCAGAGGTGATGCAGCTTCTTCTTTCCAGCTCACTTATGCTTTCCACCCCATCTTTGAGGTGACCTAGTGCCCATGTGGGTGAAGGGTAAACGATTCAGCAAACCGTTGTGGTTCAACCAGCAGTTACACAATGGATAGATTCAGCTCAAGGGAAGGAGCATAAATGCACAGCTGGAAACGGATAAAAAGGCTGACAGCCCTTTCAGTGACAGCCTGCAGTCACAGCGGTTTAAATGCAATGTGAAATTAATTGCATCTGTTCTGGAATCAGTTTTAAATTTCAACTTTATTGTTCTGTTCAGTAAGGAATGATCCAGAGAGGAACACTCTGCAAGAGTTTCTTACATGAGAAATACTTCACTCTGGCATTAGCTAACCATAAATTCTGAAATACTGTTTTCTTTTAAGGTCAATGGGCTCTACCATTGTAGTCAGATCATTGTGTAAGAGTCATTTGTACAACAGGCAGGATGGAAGAGGGGCATAGGAAAGGCAGTACTGTTCAGAAAGTGTCTTAAAGCTCTTATTTTTCCAACTATCTGTGATATTTCACTGAATGCCCCCTTTTCTTCAGGGTACACCTTCAGGTTTCACCACTCACTCTGACTGCTAGTCCCAAGTTCTCCAGTGCCCCAGTTCTCTAATGCTAAGCTATGTCCTCTCTGACCAGACTTTTATGTCAGTCCTTGAGCCCTCCTTGCTCTCTGCTCCAGTTCAGCTTCCAGTTTCTTGACCCATCTTCCCTGGTTTGACTTGGAAGAAATTTAAACCAGACTAAACAGAAGGGTACCCATGAGGACCCAAACCTACCTGCTCTCTTCCTCTTCAGACTTGGAACATGGTCATCCAATTTCTTGGCTTTCCTCACGGACGGTATCTCGTCAGATGAAGTAGATGGTGCCATTTCCCCTTCACTTAGGGCAGCAGAAGGGCACTGTGGTAGGGGTGGGGGCATCTGCAAACAGTTTAGAAACATTACAGTAGGCAAAAGCTACTCTTCCATCCATTACCTACTCCCCTTGCAACCAAAATCCCTGCAGTAGCCCGATGATATCCCTTTTTTCCCAAATAAATCTGATAACAAGATCATCAAGCATTCTGGATTTATGTTTTTCTGACAACTGGACAAAATAATTAGAAATTGACATAGACAGATAAAGTATAGGGTACAAAATGGTCTGTGTAACAGAGAAGGAGTCAAGTCACTATTCAGAACAATTGCTTCCAGATATTATCCCTGCAAAATAGCAAAATGCATTAGGTTGTGGTTCTTATTTACCATGAAATTCCCATTTATCATCGGAAAAGCTTATTAAGTCATCCAGCCTCATTCTTCTGCAACTTATCATGCTGATTAACTTGTATTTGGCCAAAGTATCTTCAAGAAAGTCACCCAAGTCTAACTGTTTTCTCTAATTTTAATCTCTCATTTTGGAAGGGAAGAATCCCTCATGCCCCAGGAATTTGTCCTAGAAGTTAGTTCTAATCTCTAGCAAGTCCGGAATTATTTCTAATATGACTGGCTTTCTGCATCTGGTTCTTGTTAGGCCAGTGCAACATGATATCCAAATAGTGGCTCTCATGGTTTAGTATTCCCAGTTTCTAAAACTATCAAGAAAATTTTTTAGACACTTACAATTTCTTGAGCAACACGGAAGAAGAGAGAGACACCCCTGACTGCATGTCCAAAGTTGTCATAAACCTTCACATAAGGGCGGACCCATGAAGGTAGCTTGTCTCTTACGTCACCAGTTGTGAACCTGCATAGGATTCAACAAGGAGGGAATTAGTTTTGCTAGGTGGCCAGTGCATTAAACAAATGATAAATTAGGGTCTAAAACAACTAAAAGGAATAGTAAGAAAATAAGAGTTCTTAACTGCACAGTATCCACAACTGCACTCAGAAAAAAAGGTTGTTGATACTATGTACTGTGCAATCATCCAATACATATCTCCTTCTTATAAGGTCTTGAATTGTACAAAGGTAGCCCAGTCAGACTTCCCCATAGAAGGCAATCAAATTTTCAGTTGTTCTTACAACATAATGTTTCCCTTCTCCTTTCAAACTGCACTTCAGTTGACTGCCCTCTCAAATGAGGGGGAAATGTAAAAGCATAAGTTACAGCAGTCATTTAATTTTATAAAGAAACACTCACACATAAATTTGACAAATCAGGTTATTTTGCATTAATACTATCAGTATCTTTCTGCAGATCCAAGATAACATATTTTAGGATAAGCAGATACCAACTGCACTATTGTAGGGGAGTAATTTGTTATTTGCTCCGTTTTGTAAGATCATTTATCTACTTCTGAACTCAACAGTGGCTCATTTATATACAAACCACGAATACACCGGGTGGGATATAAAGATGTTGGTGAGTGTTTTCACCTTTGGTCACACAGGAAGATGGCCCCATAGTCCTGGCGATGCCTGATGACCCTGCCGATAGCCTGATTAACAGCCCGGGACGCTTGCTGGCTGTACCACTCCCGTCCAGAGAGATACTGCAGTAGGTCGGAAAGAGACCTGTTAGTTAGCAAATAATAAATAGGTATCCCCTGTGTAGCACATATCGCTGTCCAAATCACTAGGAAACGTAACCACCAAGATTGACTTTCTAAACTCTAAGAGCCTACAAAAGCAAATACCACTCAAACATTTCAGTTGACTTATGGGACACTGGAAACTCAAGTACTAAAATTCAACTTAAGGAACTATTTACAGCCTTGGTACTAAACTCATCAAATTAATTACCTAATAGCTATCCTGGAAGATAATGAGCAATTTATAATGCCATTCATTTTCTTGTCTGAAGAATACTAAAAAGAAAGACCAAGTAAGTGTTATCACAGGCAACACTTGCTGCCCAACCTCTTTCTGGGTGAAAGAAATCCCTCAGAAAGAGGAGGCACACACAAGACTTGGAAACTTTAATTATACTTTTTTTTTTTTGAGCCTTTGTACCCATAGAGACAAGAGGGAGAAAAGATGACAAAACAAACTAGCAAATAATCAACAATGAAAAGTTGACCTGTATTACCTGTGCACCTGCCCCACTTCTTCGCATTTCATCCAGGAATTGCATCTTTAAAACAACTCTTGGCTCCATACGAGGAGGAAATGGGAGGCCGGTAATGATGACTCCTCGTCCATTCATGTCTGCAAAGTCCAGGCCTTCACTAGCCTGAAGAGAGAGTGTTTTCCTTTACCAACAGGAACTGGAGTGATACAGAGTGAGTTTGCAGATCCTGGGCCTTTTTTTTCCTCCATGACATTAAATCCTTAGCCAAGTGTAGTTTGTAAGTATATTATAACGTTTCAACTAGATATTTTGTTTTCATGGCAAGATTTAATCTTTCTTTTATTTTTCCCCTAAGAGACCCTGACAAAGCATGTCTAAGGCAACAAGCTTCATTTGTGTCTTACTACTGCATGAGCAGAACAGTTGCACTGAGGCGATGTGTTAAATTTCAGTTAATAGCTCTCTTTAATCCTCCTATGCTCTCAATAAAATACAATAAGAATATGGCAAATCTTTTGCAACAAAAATTAATAGAATTATTTCAAAGGAACAATGGAAGAAATGTGCTCAGAAACGACCAGACTATAATGTCATATTCACCAGCCGTGCTGCTTACATCAGTTCAAGCAGTTCTCCCTCTCTTTAACTACTTGCTCATGCCCCTGCAGCACATCCCAGGCTGTGCTGGCCAACCGGTTTGTGAACTGAGCAAGATCGGAGAATTGAGTGGATTGAAAAATAATATGGGAGAAAAAGCTGGTTTGTTTCGTCAGCTGAATCATTTACCACAGCTGCAGCAACACGAATGTATGACGGGTATGGATGGTTAAGCGACCAACTCCAGCCTGCTGAAACAAGCACCAAGGAAGGGCACAATCACAGGATGCTCTGGGATGTTATTCCCAGTCCTACTGAAGTCAGCAGTCATATGGTTTTAGTTAGGGACATTTCGTCTTGGGCACAGAAAAAGAGAGGTCCCTCTGTCTAGTAAAGAACCAGTTTAGACAAAAGACAGACAGACACACACAAAAAATTAACTTCTAAAGGCACTGTCCAACTGACAGTGCCTGATTTACCAAACCCCTTATGTTTATAAATCCTAGTGCAACCAATACAGAATCCTTCTTTTATAAAGGGATTGGCATTGCAATTTCTTTCAAGGAACAAAAATGCTTGCTCGAACTTACTGGCAACCTACAGGCCAAGCGACATCTTGAGGAGGAACCCTGAAGGCACAGCTGAAAGGGAGCTCAGCTTTAGGTGGGTTTTGCTAACATGAGTTTGTTGGTTCGTCTTTTGGAGCAACTCCAGACTTGCAGTCATGCACCCTTTGGCTACACTAACTTAAACAGTCTGCCCTTAAACCTTATGTTACTAAAAACCATAGTCTCTGCACAGACTATGAGGTTAATACATTGCTGTCAGCGGGACAGACACACTCACCAAGTCCCACCCCACAAGATCTGTGTTATTCCTTAATTGATCCAACAGCTGGTTTGGAAATTGGGACTAGAGGTGCAACAAGTTGAGTCAAGTTTCTGTTGGCACGCTCTAGGCAGAAGCAGCACAAAGGCTGTAAGAGTAATTTACGATTGTGCACAAAGGCTCTAAGAGTAATTACAACTATGCAAATACTTTCACTGGTAACATCAATTTATAAACACTGGAAAATGTAAAATGAAAGGCCCTGAACTTGATATAAATGCCATCTCTTAAATTAAGAAGTATTTATAGTTCCCAGCAACATTGTTCTACTGTGATTAATCACAGATGTTTCTTTTAAATGTCCTCCAAATTTTTTTTTCTTCCAGTGAACTGAACGAGCTGCCAATAAGAAATGTAAAACATCTTTGAAGCTCATCCCCTTTAAGAAACACAAAGATATATCCCTTGAAAGATGTATATAATTGGTATAAATGTGAAGATGCTTCAGGACAACACACTTCTCTTGCCTTTTCTACCTATAATAGTAGTCCCAGAATGTAAATATAGTTCTCAAATTGAAAACAAAGCTGTTTTCTTTCATCACCTTTATAATTTATCTCAGAGATTATAAATAGTCTGTTACATTACCTTCCCTCGACATACTGCCAAGAAAGCAGCTCCATTGGACTTCGGACAGACGATTTTATCATAGTATGCATCCATGACCTAAAAGATAAACTAGTTTAAGCAGGAGCGACAGTGGAATTATCCTCTTTGTATATGCAGAAATAGAAATCTAGTTAGACAGATCTGACCCGCACACTGAGATCCAAAAATCTGATTAATTTGGCTTAGTATCATTTTCCTTCTCACATTAAAATGAAATCCAGAATACTCCTGGGTAAATATGAAAAAAAGCAATCACTGAGTAAGAAAAGGCAGCCCAGGAAAGCAATTCAAAGATGTTATTTACTCTAAGAAACAAACAAAAGAGGCTCTACGTAAACAAGAAAAAAGGCAGGAAAAGTGGGGGAGTTTCAAAGACTTAGGAATTTAGGAGAGAATTTTAATTAACATTCAATAGCACATGATTTACTGGCAAGCAGAGAACACAAAAGCAGATAGGTAGCTATGCCTATGAAGAAGTATGATTTTAACAGTTACCAACTCATAAAATTAATATTGTCTTTGCAGTTAGATAGAAGGAAAAATCCACAAAGAATAAGAATCTCTGATGAGAATGTTATTTTAGGTTCACTGACAGAATAAAACATATAAAGTGCCTTGCTTTATATGCAACCCCTACCCGCACCTTCCAGTTTGCCTCACATTTGTGCCTTAGAACACATATCTGAGTCAAGTGTCCATCTTCTTTTTAACAATAGCAGAGAATGCTCTAAATTAAATCACTTATATTTAACTTGCAACTCATACCTTTATAAGTTATTTAAATGAAAATTGAGCTTTCTTTCTTGAAGAGCCCAAATCCTTCTCTCTTTCATCAGTTTCCATTGCAAACAGCAAATGTATGAAATACTAAATTTTAAAGATTCACATATGAAGACATACCAGAAAGTCCCTAAAGGTCTTCCCATTTCAGTGGGGATTTAGCAGTTTATTGCTGCACAGTTACAGAGAAATACTGCACACACAAACGTTTCCCCTGACAGATGCAGACCTCTAATGACAATAACCATTGCACAAAGCTAGTAGCAATCTGCTACTTAAAGGTATCCTTAATCAAACACGTACTGCACAAATCCATAAAAACTCAAAGCACAAGAAGTTGGGAGGAAATGGCCCACAAAACATTCAAAGATGACAAACACTGGAGTGAAGTACTCAATACATATGTATGTTACACTAGCAGCTGCTACATTAGTGGGTTTCAAACGAAGATTATATCCTGCACAGCTAATAGAGTGAAGTGACACATGGAAGAATTATGTGCTCAGAGCTTTTGATTTTTATTCTAGTAATATGCAGTTCACAACCAAACACATCTTACAAAAGCTATGTAAGCATCATCTCTGAAAGTGTTACAGATTCGTATTGCAAATTACCAACCTCTGTGAAACTTCCTTTATTCCTTGGTTCCACAAACATTGGCTTCACTTCTTCTATTCTCTTAGCAAAATCATGCTCCTGTTAAACAGATAATACACCAAAACATCCATGTGAAAGCAAGGAAATACCAGAAGTGCTTGCAAGAGTGGTCATTACCTCTTTTCCCCATAGTCTCTTGCCAAACAGGAGAGAGATCTAACTCCAACCATACTAGGAAATCCCTTGCGCTGAGCATAACTCAAACATTACCCAGCGGGTTGAAATCCCTCTCAATGTAAATGCCTTTAAGTAAGAATCATTTATTTTCTCTCCAAACAATGAGCTCCCAACATCAAGATCTTAGGAACTCACCCTGCAAAATAAAATTAAATGAACTTGGAGGTCAAATGAAATTAGGTAATAAGATTCTTCTAGGGCTTTAATTTCTACAGTACTGCAGATTCAGCATACTGTAATCAAAATAAAAGAAATCTTACGCAGGATTTTACTTCTTCCATTTTATAATTACTTATTAACAAAGATTTTTTTAAGGAGGATGGTTAGATACACCACCGAGAGCGCACAGCTAAGCTATGTATAAAGGCAGAAGAATCATCATACTCTCCAATATTCCAGGCTCTTATCCATGACAGGATACGATGGGAAGAACACCAACAGCCCATGGGGTACCACTCGCACAAGATTACCTGCAACAAGACAGACAAATGAATCTAATTCAGGGTCTTTCTCCTGACACAGAGTGCATAGACTGTAGAGGAAAAATAAATTACTAGCATGGTTAATATATTCTGCTCCAAAGTATTTCCTGTTTTCTCAGCATGAAGGCTGTTGTATCAGAAAAAGTTATTTTCTTTAATCATTTCAATAACCTTGTCATTGCAATGGCCTCTTGAAATCCCTTTTTCTTTTCTTTTTGGCAAATTGATGCTTGACATTTTTCAGCAGCATGGCATGCATCTATTTCAAGTTTGCACCATTTTCTGACCACACTTACAGCCTCCACGGCCCAGAGAAAAAGAACTGGCAATAAAGCTTTGAAATATCACGTAAGGATTTGCTTTGATTTTCACGTGCAATTGCTGTAGCCAGCTGCCTGAGCACACAACTGCATGCAGAAATCAGACATGATTTAGACCAAGATAAAGAGCTGCATTTTATATCTTATTGTTTATTTTTAAGTTAGACACATTCCAAAAGACTTCCAGAAATCCTGTGCGATAGCAGTTTCTGAAATCCGAACATCTCACTTACCAACTGTCTTCCCCAGAGAAGATAAATATTCCTCTGAAAACCTACAAAGCAGAAAATCAAACATTATTTTAGTTCATTTTCTATATTTCTTTCACATATATTGACTTCCTCTGATCATTTTCATCTAAAATGGCATATTCACACTTCCACTACTCTCCTCCCTGTAGTGGTCACCTATACCAAGGACACAATATTTATGGGTAATACCTTGACTACATGATACTGCTGTCATTAAATATTTTAATCACTAGCACTAAAGACAATCTAAGCTTCAACATTACTAGCATTTAGCATGGAGAAATGGGCAGCCCTATGTAATTAATTTTAGGATTAATGTTAATAAATTAAGGATGAAATTTCTGCCAGAAAAAAAAAATCTGTAGGTACTGCCAACCCTGACTAATATTATAACTATCTAAAGTGGATGAATTAGGTGTGGCGAGACTGCAGGGAGGTGGGGAAGGGGAAAATTTGGTTGCTTTAGTTACTATTTACTGGTGGGATAAGCTGAGTGAATCACTTCTTTCATTGACACAGCAGTGACAGCAGCGCTCTATAGTGACGAGAGTATTTATCTGTTTCTTCTAGTCTTGATCGAAATTCCACCTGTTTTTTCATGCCCTTAGTTTGCATTCTTTACAGATCCAGTTTTGCCTATTTTGCTTTCTCAGGAAACTTGTATATGCAGGGAGAAGAAAAAAAAAATCATTTATTTTTTCAAAGCCTACAAATACCACTATCACCTTAAGGTAAGCAGTAAATACCACTTTCCCCTTTTTCCACTTTTCCATACGAGCTTTCTGAGATCCGTTTTTGACCATTATGTTCCTGAAAACAAGTAAGACCAGATGCAGACCATAACAAACTAAAGAATCTTCAGCCAGGGATTTGACGGCAACGTTGAACTCAAAATAAATTTTAGAAAGACATAAAAAAAGGGTGCTCCAAGAATAAAATTAAAATAGAAGAATAGGTATATATCACACAAGAAACTGGTCCCTCATTCCACACTACTACGAGAAGGATTACATCCTTGAAAACAGCAGTGCCACCCATGCAACACCACTTTTCAGTGTCTTTAAAAGAACTGCTAAGTGCAAAACCAGTTGCTGTGTATAATAAAAAACAAAATTACCTATTAAATTTAAATGTAGAGATCACCATCAGAATATATTACAAAATAGAAGCCAACATGCAACAAAACCTTTTGTTTTGGCCTTCACTTTCCTTGCCAGCAACTTTTCCATTTCTCATACAGAAAGAGCAGATGCTGCAGCAGGAGCACTGTGAGTGCTTTGAGGAACAGAAGGACATAGACAAAGTGACAAAAGACCAGAGGGAAAAAAAAATGATGAAAAACTTCAAATATTTGGGCATGTTTGCTTCCAAAAGACAATGCAGATGCAAAGAGGAAGCAGGTTATAGCAAAACCTTCAAATATAAAAAGCTTGCTATTCAGCTCACTTTCAGTATAGCAAATAAACCTAAGCCTTCAGCAAGAAATTTAAAATGGGGGGCTCCATCTCAGGAGCAGCAGAGGCTGTTTGTGATGGACTAGACACAGATACTCCTGCAACACATCGTGGGCAGGGGCTGACGGCCTAGGCTTGAGCTTAAACAGAGCTTCTGGACACTGAGGCTGATGAGAGCCACTAAGACGCATTAGTGCACTCATCAGCTTGACCCTCCATCCCTTCCAGCTCTGCATTTCTAAACTTTCTACTTTATTTGTGAAAGGGTCTATTTAGTACAGTGTTTATCCAAGAAAAGAACTATGGAGACCTCTTGTTCCCCTAGCTCCCTCCTTTAAACAAAACTGTTCATTTTGGAACCTACAACTTCACATCGGAATTCCATACGGAAATCCATTACCTTTTTTCAAAAGTAGAAGTGAGCACCGTTCCATCAGGTCCCTTGGGAATAATCCCAACCCAGAGCTGGTGTTTATCAATAACATGTGGATTCTCCAAGCAAACAGGAAAAGGGCTGGAAAACAGGAAAGTGAGATCCAAGTCATACTCAACCCCAAAGGGAGATCCAAGTCAAACATGTTCAATTATTCCTTATTGTACTCGCAGGGTAGAGCATAAAAAATCTGAGTTAAAATCTAAAATCATGAGGGCAGATTGTGGATTTTCATTAATGTTTCTGTTCATAGTTCTAGATACTTACATCTGCATTTCCATTGTAAAGGACGAGAGTGGGGAGAGCGTCCCACTGGTAAGGATGATGGTCCTGACCCCCTGCCGAACGAGCTCATGCATGCTGTAGCCCGGGCTGAAACACCAGTAGCTCAAGGTCTTTCCTGAATCAAATAAAGAGAAAACACTAAGCAGCAAGTCTGTACACAGGAGAATGAGTGACTGCCTGGCATCCAGTACACAGCAGCATCTGAACATCTGCAAGTGAACAGGTATCATTTGGAGCTAAAATCCCACGAATATGGCATGTGCCAATTTGGTCCTTTTCAGATTTAATTGTTATGTCCACTCAAAATACAGTTTAAAAGTTCATTGATCCTACACACTTGAAATCAATTATATACTTAGTCAAAAGATTATTAGAGAAAAGACAGAGCATCAGAGGTTTTTGTCAGGAATTGACAGGTTGCTTAGATGAAGCAGCGCATGGATGGAGTAGTAACGGAGTTTATTTTCAGCTGTCCTGGGCAATTGGAAAGGAAAGCCTGAGAGATCTGCAAAAATACTGGGATGAAGAACTAACAACTGAAGTTACTTGAAAATATCTTGATTGAAAAGAACTCCACTTTTTTAGGAACTCTTAAGGCTAAAAGCCTGTACTATGTCCCCACTTCCATCAATTTTCTTTTCTCCTCCTCAGACTCAACTGGGAAATACTTTACTATTGCCCAAAACATTTATGGATGAAGATACAAAAACAAGTGCCACCCTGACTAGCTAGGAAAACAAAAACTATTAACACAAAAGATGTACAAAAAAAATGTGTAAATCACATTAGTCACTTCTTTCATTGCTCAGCTGATAAGTAGAGTACAGATGGTCTTGCCAAAAGCCTGTCATCAGCAATGGGAAGAGGGGCATGAAACAAATGCCTCGATCAAGAACAAGGGTAGCCAAATGAAACACTATTTTTTGTTTTCTGCTCCACCCGATTCGTTTAATTATAGAAATAAAAGTCTAGCATCTATATATCATGCATGCCTTTCACATGCACACCTCAAAGACTATAAATCATTTTTTCAAAATGTAAATTTCAGGAAAGCAAGTTTTAGGAAATCCCCAGGAGTACGTGCACAATGAGTCACTTACTACTACAAGACAGAACAATGATTTTAACTTTTCCTCTTCCCTCTCCTTTGGGCAAATCCATGCAGAAGATATCCAGATTCTAGAAAAATTAAATTCCAAAATTAAATAAACTCAGGATATCTTTGATTCACACTAAAATTGGTGCATGTTACATCTAAACGGTAGTGACTGAATCTACATGTGGACAGGCCAGTAAATACCTACAAACAAGAGCAAAGTCACTAATGTTAAGAGCAGAAGAAACTCCAAATTGCCCTGGTATAGGAGGGTTTAGCAGAAAGCATTGATATTTTTGCCTCACTAACTCTCAGTTTGAAATATCCATCTCAGGATGGCAAAATGCTTGCCAAACACCGATCTACTCTTCTTGGAGAAGCCAGAACTGCAATATTTGCAGCCTGGAGTTCTGCAATTTTGACTGTAGGCAGAACAACATTAATCTGGTTTGAGGGGTCCCACGGACAAGCAGGAACTGTATAGAGTGGATGGTACGGAGGGTCTACATGTATATCTCCACTGTAGCTTGTTCCATCCCTGACACAAGGGCTGCTGAGCTGCAGGGAGAACCAACAGTTGCCAACATGGTGATTTATTGCAAATCAAAAGCAACAGCATTTTACCTTACTGTAAGAATACAATAGTTTAATGTCACATTTGTGAGCAGCATCCGTGCACAGGACAGATAGTCAAGGCAATAACCTTATCAGTTCCCCCAAGTTATCCTGTCACAAATTATAGTTCTTAGAAAAATTTTGTTCCAGTGAACTATATCCAGGTTTCCACAAAACCCTTTGGAAAGAGCTATTCTTACGAGGTTTGCAGTTTCCTATGCAATACGTTATGTATTCAAACCACAGGGGACTAAAAACTTGATCAGTCTAGTCTGTCCCCTGCTACATTTGCACATAGTGCAAGTCTCAACAGATTTCTAATCCCTTGCCCAAGTACTTGCAAATAATCTTTTTATTTGAAAAATAAATGCATCAATGTGTTCCTGCTAAATCATAGGATTCTGCAACTGCTTTGCTTTGTTGTTGTGTACAAATCCTTCAAACTCTGCAATGAAGCATGAAGTATTTTTCTTAACCTTTCTCTGCATACAGATATAGGAAAATCTACTTAAAAGTATTTCTGTAACTTGAAACTGTTTGAGCACTATCCTCAGAAAACAGTAAGTGCAGATTACCAAACAGTCTGCTTCTATTCAGAAATACACTGGTGAACACTTCATAGTAAGGACATTATGTCTAAAAACACTGAATTCTTGGAAACCCATTCTTTGGAAAAAAAAAGAAGTGTTTTTCCTCACTGAAAAACAGAACTTCTGTGAAACAAACACTTAGATTCTCAAGAGTACTTAACGGAGTAATTAGGTAAACAATAACGAAGCCGGGTATTTACAAAGATCCTTGGAAAGTATCCTATGAAGGAGGCTTCAGTAAAGGGAGTCTACCATTAGTTTCTGCATCCTTCTTATGTAATCAGAGAGAGTCTGTTTTGTTTTCCATCTAACTGTACTTACAAGAAAAGCGAAGCGTACGTTGAGGAACAAAACCCAGCTCGATGCTCCCTACAGCGGCCTTCTCAGAAGCCGTTTCTTTCCCTTTAAGTATGTTGCTCTGAAACACGGTTATATTGAGGTAGTTCCAGACATCAAGTATTGCGGAGGAGAGGTAAGAATGTAGGTGGAGGAAGGAGAGGAGAGGGAGAAGTTTCAGTTGAACCATGAAGGACCGAAAACTGGAGTTGAGATCGAAACTACCAAGGAGCGAGACACTGCCCTTAAGAACTGAGGAAGTCAACATAGTATCTCAGAGAACAAAATTACACTTGAAGCTGTTAGCAGGCATGGCATTTTCTGGCTAAAAGTTCACATTCTCAAGGTTTATTTTTGTGGCACATTATATATTCATTAAAGAGCTCCACAATGAGCCAGCCAATCACAGCACTGGGGAAGCTGATGAAGAAGATGGCTCCAGGGCAGTGCAACGCCCTTAAATCTCTTCACCTTACAGAAGGTGATTAAAAAAAAACAAAACAAAACAAGGAGCAGCAGCAGCAAGCACCACACAAACAACCCACTGATGCTCTGATAAACTAGCCATATCTAGTGACTCTTAACTTGAGGACTTCTACAAAGCATACAAACCAGGCACTGGAGACCTCTCAGCTCTATTAAGAGCACCAGCTGACAATGTTATGTCATCAGGCCTGGAAAGGAGGGCATTTTTTTGAGTAGAGACAAACCAAGTCACTCAGTTCAGCCCTGAAGTTCCCTAAGGAAAAGTCCTGCAACAGCATTGCATAATTTGCCAGAGACTCCTAGTTCAAAACTGCAAAGTAATGCAGATTAGAATGCTTTGTTTCTTTGTTCTATTATTTTCTTCTTCAATCATTTTATTTAAATCAAAACAAATTACAATTCAGTTTTTATATTAGTCTGTACAGTCTACTCATGTACCTTGCTTTTTTACAGCTGATGAATTCCAGAGATCCGTCCTTTGTTTCTTCTTCTGATTACTGTTATCCAGATGAATGTGTACCTGCAGGAAAAACATATCAGCTCTCAAGATTGCTGCAGAAACCTACACATCATCCCTCAATAGGCTTCATTCAGGTCATGGGTAGTTATGGTAACTAAGGTCACTTTTATAGTGCTAGTAAGACTGTATTATTTGTTGTCTCTTTCCTAACTTGTTTCCAATCACTCATATCTAGGAAGGATCAGAGAAGCATATCACATTTAACCAGACATTTTGCATCAATCTGAGAGCAGCATTTCACAGGCTGCCCTGAGCAAAGACCAAAAAGAAAAAGAATTATTTGGGCATTGCCCACCAGGACAAAACAAGCTTAAACAAGCCAAATTTTAGCATTATATTTTATCTATGCAAGACAGTGGACACCTGGTTCATCCAAACAAAAAACAAACAAACAAAAAAGTCACTCAAGCTTTGTGAGGAAGAGACTGGTTTATTGAAAGAACAGAGACTTTTTTGCATAGTGTAAAGTTTTCAGTAACTTGCACTTGCTGCACTTTCCTTAGTTCATTTTAAATAGTTTACTTTAAAATTGCTATCTAGATTCCCCTTTTTCTTGGAATCTAGATTTACTGCAGTTCTATGGAAGAACTGACACGTCCTTCTAAACAAAACCATAATTTGCTACTCAGTCCACAGCCTAACTCTTGAATACTCACGAGCACATCCTGCACCCCATACCTTGTAGTACTTGGATATGGCCCGGCTTGGCGTGAAACCTGTCATGCCTTCTGGAGGATCAATGCTGAACACTGCCTGGAAAAGGGATGGAAACAGAAAGATTAACAAGTGCTTTGAGCAAATCCCTAACATGCCTTTGCACTAAGAACTATCTTCAGAAAACTTATTGCTGTATCAACCTTAAATATATCTTCTTATCCCTTTATCATTTAATAAAAGCAGAGAATGCTGAATAAACACATCTTTATAGGCAACTCTCGTTAGTTGTTTGGATTCTTGATGAGCCAAATGATGCAGTATTTAATTGATGCCACTATTTAAATACACAGGTTTTTCTTCTTCATAATGGTGTATTAAACTGGGCACTCTCAGCACTCGATGCATACAAAGGAGCAGACTAACTGGCTAGATTCCGTGTAAGTACATATTCAACCCACACAAGTGCCAGGTTTACCCAAACCCTACGTGACTTGGCTATTGATACAAGAGCCAAAACTGCTTTTAAAGGAACCACTTGGTTCCCCAATTTTGTTTAAAACTTCAGCCGCGCCACTCTACACTAACAATACTCTGCTTCAATACAAATGAAGTAACTGCACATAGCTGCCCATTTCTTAAATGGAAAACCTCTGTCAACTCCTCTGTTATGGAATTACATTCCTTTCCTTTTCCTGCATGTGATGTCTCATGACTAAGCGTGATGCTCATTTAAGCACAGGGCATTGCAATGCAATTGCAGTGAACAGCTGCGGTTCTCAAATATTTATAACTTACGTTAATTTTTCTAAACAAAATTCCCTCAGACATTTAAAAGGAATTATCCAAGCTCATAAAAATATCAGCTAATTGGAAAAAGATAGATGTCCGGCACTGGTTGGAAAAAAAGAAAAAAAAATGTACAATTCCTGGAAAGATTAACTTATGAAAATTACTCAAAGTGAGTGTACAAAAAAGATTTTACTAAGTGTTCTTCTAAAATAAAAAAGAAAAGGAATTTAAAACGGTGATCATTAACTTATCATATGTTTATTTTTATTAACTGCTGAAGACAAAATTCTATAACAAGAAACTACAATGTTACATCAAGCAAGACTTTGATCATGACGTTATCCTACTGAAAAAGTATCTTGGGATAATGAGTTATCATAGGGAAGACTTACTGTCCACATACGCATTTTCCATCAGTTTTCAGGGAAAGATGGCTCAGTTGAGTCAAATCATCTTCCACATGTTAGGACACTTTATAGTCACATAGCACCCTGCAGTCTGTGTTCTGCAGTGCCTGGAATCCCAACCCCAGGGCTCTAATTCTGCATCTCCTCCTCATGAGCTTTGAAAGCCCAGACAAATAGTTGAAATTCCCTGGGCGTCACCTTGCCCACAAAGCAACAGCTGCATTCACCTTTAATACACGTAAATTTGCTACCAGTGTATGCAAATTGCTACCAGTGCACCAGAACATACATCCAGGCTTTGTTAGATTTCTGGAATAGGTTTTATTGTCACAAACGTACATGCATTTGCAAATCTACCAGGACTAAACAAGTTTTGGTTCACTAATTTCAGATTATCTGTTTTTTAAAAGTGATAAATTTGGACTAAGGAAATTAGGTATAATCACATAATCAGAACAGCAGAATACATATGAAAGTAGAAGGAACTCTCACCAGCTTCGAGAATTATGATAAAGAGTAGTACCAAGACTTTGCAAGAGCCATTTCAGATGGTACACAACAAATCTGAGCAACCCAAATCACAAGGGTGTGGTGAACTCCACAAAAAAATACAATGCTTTCTACTCAGACTCTTTTGTGCTAATTTTTGGAGAGAAAATTCCTAAACTCACTGAGAAAAGATCCATTCTTCTTGCAAAGAAGCCACTGGACGCATAGGCTGACATATCCTTGAACTCGATAGCGCTGGCCATTTATTTCATGATGCATTCTTTATTAAACAGGATTCTAAGACCCAAAATATTTCACTTGAGCTAAGCCAGAACACAAAGGAATGCCTTTTGTGGCTCCCTATGTTTAAATTAACAAAGCAGCAACAGCTTGAAGAAGATGAGTCTTTGAAATATAGTTAGATATCATCTTCGTCAGGTAAGAGGAAAACTTTCAACATGCTTTATATAGACCTTACTTGCCTCCTGCCTGTGTTTATACTATTTCACCAATATATTTGGCACTTTTATGATTCCTGTAAGTATAGATTACATTTCTAAGCAGCATGTTTTCCAGGGAAAAGATCTATGAGGTCAATGGTTTCCAAAAAATGTGTTAATTACATAGGCTACCAGTGGGTAGCATAAACCAGGGTGACAAACAAGAGAATGCTACCAACCAGAGGAGTCTTCAGCTCCATGGGATTTCATGTATCAGCCATTGAGTAGTAATTTTTAATAAATTTATTAAATCCAAGAAAGAAAAGCAATGAGTGACATGCATTAAGATGTCACCATTACTGTCACCTACTTGCTTAAGATAGAGGAAGAGAGATTTTTCAGATCCAAGACAAAACAAAGTGCCTGGGGAACAAAGTTCTCATTGCATTGTTAGGGAAAGGTTTGGTTCAACCTGATCCCCCTGTGACTCAGGCAGAGAGGCTGCTCTGAAATCACCAACTTCTGGGAATATAGTGAAATTAATCCCACATGTAAACAGATTTTCCAACATGTAACATCACAGCCATTATTCTGTCTGAAGATAATTATTGGATTTTTGAGCGTCACCCAAGAAATTAAGAGGGGAACTAGAGACTGAACTTCAGGTCACTAGCCCACCACAGCTTCTCAGTTTACTGGGTCCAGGGTTTTGTAATCACACAGCAGGGGAAAGACTGACTGCACCATGCAGACACTCACATAACTGGAGTGTCACATTCAGCTCCTCCAGCGCTGAAGGCATCTTTTAATTTTACAGATGACTTAAGTTAGTAAGTAAATGAAAAAAAATACAATTATTATTATTTTCTTTTGATTTTTTCCTAACCCTGCCTTGCACTTTCATGAGAAGGTCTCACATCCCCAAACACTGCTGGCTTGAATGTGCACAGTTCAATAACCCAGCTCCACCTGGTGGAGGATAAAACCAGCCAAATTTAAATTTAGTATCTCCAAAAGAAGGGGAAAAAAAATCAAAACTATCAAATAGCCTGGTTAACACACACGACACAGAATAAAGCATCCCATTAGCAGCAGCTCTCTCCTCAATAACCTCTAGTCTTCCATCAGATACTAAACATATGTAACCAAGAATATTATGGATCCCTCTGGTATCTTGCCACATTTTTTCAATGTTTTAGGCATATGTAAAAGCAGCATTAATTATTTACCTGGATAATATCTGAAAGCTTATGCAATCCAGATGTATTAATAAATATTCCAGTACCTACAGGGAAGAATATATGATTATTTTTTTGTACACACAAATGCATTTGCACTTGTATATATCTGTATCTCACCTATATAGCACAACACACTGCAATCAATGGCTTAAAAATATCACCTGAAACAGATAAATGATTCCAAGTTTTTTATTAATACTAAAAATTCAGTGACAAAACATGCCAAAATTAAGTTTCCCAGTAGTGATACACTGATAAATTGTAAATTGAGCCAGTTACAAAAATCTCTTAAAACTTCTCTAAATTAGAAATTGGAAATGAGATAATTAAAAAAAAAAAAAAAAGCATATTTATACTGTTCAGTTACTTTTGCAAGAGCACATAAAGCAATTAATAATGGTCTCAAGAAGGAAAAAAAGAATAGGAAGCCAACCACTAGGTGTTATGCAAACAGACACAAAACTTACTTTTGCTACAGCTATAAATAGCCCATTGCAACCACCCCAGAGACTCTGCCGAGACGGTAACAGTGACTACAAAGAAGTAGTTAAAAGGACATGAAATATGCTGATGATGAGAACATGACTGGGGAAACGTAAACAAACACATCTGTTATGCCAGACTGCTACAGCCTGAAAAAAAAAGAAACATTTTAGGTAAAAAGAGGATAAACAGACAGGGTCACAAAGGATGTATCTGCAGAGCCAACAGTCTGCGGTCTAGTCTCCACAGAGCAGAGATGTCCTTTGTATTTACTGAAGAGCCTTCCAGAGAGGACTGGCTAAATTATTTTCTTAGAACATGTAAAAGCTTGAGTCTTTTCTTTGCAGAAGGGCAAATTAAAAAACGGAGAGAACTGAAACTTGTTAACTGAAGGAAAGAGAAAGGTGTTACCCAACTCCCAACACTACCATTTTATAACTTCATGACCATGGAAGAGCTGGAGATACAAAAGAACTATTAGCCAAAAGCTGACCAGCTCTACCGGCACAATCTTGCTGGCTTTGGAAAAGCACAGCTTTATTTGCAAAACATCTCTGGGAGGGCATGCGTGTTCATGATCAGGTACGACAAAAAAAACAGTACTTAAAACGATCTCTGTTGCATGAACAGACATAAAACATTTCCTAGCAGAGGCATTGGGACCTCATAGCAAGTTTTTATAAAAGACATGGATGTCTAGGAACATATTTTAACATGTGAAAAACTTTTAAAATTTAAATCCAAATGAGGATCCCTTTCTCCTCCTGTCCTCAAAACATGCAAGTTCCCAATTGTTGACATTAGAGGGAAAGGAGCTGCAATGCCTGACTAAAACAATGAAAAAGTTCATACTTACGGCCTGAAAGAAACTGTAAAATCTGCTCGAGTGACTCCAGAAGGGAGGATTTGGTCTGGAACGTTATTTGGGCCTGGGCAAACAGTTCAAAGATGAAGCTACAATTTACAAAGAAAAGACACAAATGGGTAAGAACACTCACATAAATATCAGCTGCTGATAGACCTTTAAATACTTATTTTTGTCCCCTTGAATGTTTGGTACCTAAACACACAGAACTGCTTTCACTGGCAAGAAATTCACGCTAGAGATGGCTGCACAAAGTTTGTTGACCTCTGAACACGCAAACACCCTAACAAGAAGTGTATACATTTACCTTCCCTCTTTGGTGACTCCACTGTCATTTAACGGCAGTTCCACAGCATCAATAGCATTTTCTAGCTGAAGAAGAATTTCTTTAAGGAAACCAAAGCAGGAAAAAAAAAGTTAGGGCTCACAAAAATGAACTTCTGGAACTCACCTTGTGAAGTTCTTTCACAAGGTGAAACACCTTGTGAAACACAAGGTGTTGAACACAACAAAACACTTACTCTTTATCTTTGCAATATCTTCAAGTTCCATGTTCAGCCCTGCTGAAGAAAGGAATGATTTTAAAGAGAACATTTCATCTCTGCTTCATTCTCTAGTTTATGTCCTTTTAGAAGTTATAGCTATGATGGCTGCCTCTGTGTATATGGGGAGAGAGATCTGCATTCCACACACTGCTCTCTTATGACCCCTAATATCATGTAGGTTTGACCCTATCTGGCCATACTTGTTGACAATACTACTAAATAAAAATCTATTAATCAGAAACAAATTCCTGGGAAACTAAATTATATATTCTCCCATCTTTGATAAGGACATCCTATAATCCCAGTGAAACAGTAGTCCACGGCTATTAACACACCTGAATTGGCCATTTCCATATTGAATTCAGCATTTATTTCATTCTGTTGAACTACTTTGGCTTGTTCTTCCAGTACTACATTGATAGCATCCACTGCAGAAGCTAAATCATAGGGTGTCAAGTCAAAAGACGATGACTCCTCACACAGCTTCTCCTAGAATATCAATGAACAGGAGAAATGAAGAGAAATGGTAACGGTTTAAATACACACACATATACACACACACAAGCTGCAATGGCTGTCAAGAAATAAGTTATAAAGAAAAAATATGTTGAATTAGTTTCATGTGTCAATATTCTATTCAGAACGAAGTCAACTTTATTTCAGAATATTTACTAAGTTGGAACAGGGACATTAACACGAGAAAAATATTGCTAAATGAATGGCTGAGGAATAGCAAATCTGCAACTACCTCTAGTTCGAAACAGTACAGCCTTCAACAGCCTTTTTACAAAAAAAATGCAGCAAAAAAGAGTCACAGCTGCTTAGAAGGGATCTCACTGTTAGGTTGTTCATTAGGTAGAATAAAGGGGACATATTTCAAAGCTTCATTATCTAAGCAAAAAACTGCAGCTTCAAGACAATCAAAAGCTTTCTTGATGTAGTATGTTATTTTTGTCTTGAAAAATAAACCTCTTGGAAATGCACTAGATAAAAATGTGACCTCTAGTTACATCTGAACAGCTGATGCGGATGAACTTCAAAAGAGGGTCATGTCACATTCTTATATCTGGAAGAGAACTCTAAGGACAGAGAACCAGAACCAAATTTGCAAAGACCCCCTTTAGGAAAATACCACCTTGCAGAAAATCATAGTAGTGTCAAAAGACTGTTATTCAAACTCATGGAGCTCTAACTGTCCTGGAAACTCAAAACACTGATGATGGTTAATACCAACAACTGAAACAGCCAAGCACAGCTTTTACACACTATTTGAAATGGAACACTGATGTGTTTTTCTCCTTGGATGTAGTCTGAAAAAAATGGCAATAGACCAAGAAAAATCAACTTACCACATTGTGAGCTTCATCCAGTATTACTACAGTCCCCTTCAGGTCCAAATTGTGTGCTCTCCGGCTCTGAAAAGGAGGGACAGGAAGAGTGTAATGGGCATAAAGGTCAAAGAGAAGTGATTTGACTTACTGAGAAACTGGCTCATAAGACAGATTTGGATTTTGATGCGATTTGAATACTGTTTTCCTGGGAAAAAGGATAAATAATGAAATCGTTTTCTCTGGAAACGAAAGTGATGAAATGCATTTACAAAAATTTACAGACTTTACAAATGAAAGCATAATAAAAATGAAATCTCATGTACCATATTAGGATACACAAGTTTTATCAGACTTAAACTTCAATCTTTACTTTTGCTAGGAGGGATTTGTGTGAAGCGGCCCTCCCCGTGTCCCTTTTTAAAAAAAAAAAAAAAAAAAAAAAAAAAAAGAAGATAATTTGTATTATCTTTGCCAGAAGAGGATGTTCTGACAACATCCCAGACAATACTGTATCATTTCACTTCACAATGCTTCTTTAAATGCATTGATCAGATTTAAAAATAAAAATAAAATAAACATTTGCTACAACAAAACACAACAGGCTGTAAAATATCTTCTACTGAGGCTCATCAGTTATGCTGATTTGTATGAAGATGTCAGTAGATCTCTTTCCTCAGTTTTCAAAGCTTTCATTTTCTGTTCATGAAATATGGACAACTTATTACAGCAGCTTTTACACACAGAGAGCAATCGGCCCCAAGAAGGACATTCAATTTCTACCAACCGGGTTTCTTTATGCTAGAAGCCAGGTGACTTCTAATGCTACAGAAGCAAAAAATATTTCAAAATGTGTGCAAAAGCAAGGTAGAGTACATGACTCTACATATATGAATGTATGAAGACAAACATTTAAACGGCAAATATAACCAAACATAACAATCTACAACATTGCAAGAGCTCAGTTTCAAAGAAACAAACAATACAGAAAAATCTTTAACTATGAGGAAGAACTTAACAGGGAAAAATACAGGGGATTTTTATTAGTTCTAAAGTGTATTACACAATACATTTGTTTCCTAGACATTGTTTCTTTAGCTTTATCCACTACAGACGTTAAAAAAAAGAAAAAAGAAAAAACGCACTTAAAAATACAGATTACCTTTGAATCTAATAAATAGTTGTAAGGCATAAAAATAATATCTGCTTGCTGCTTAAGGCTCCGAGAGAGATAATAAGGACAAGCTCTGTTAAAAAGAAATAGTAATATTAATAATTGCAAAAAATACTGAGAAATATTCCACATTCATGTATTTTACATCAGATTCTCAAAGATTTCTAATCAACTGCTTAATGAGCTGAAACTGACACATTAGATTTCAGGGCAGATGGTTAGCACTACTCATATGGGCCCAGTTCAGCAACACCAGTTAAAAGAAGTGTCAAGAATGCCAAGCTGTTCAGCTCAAAAACAAAGAATGAAAAGGGGAAAGAGGGACATTCATTACTGCATTATCTCTTCTCTCTTTCAGGCTAGAAGTAAATGCCGGACTAGACTATTAAATCTCAACAAATCAGTCATCTCATCCTCTTAGATTTGAAACACAACTGCAATAATTGCCAAATCAAATATTGGCAGCCTCTACTCAAGAGAGAATCAGGCGAGCCTCATTCTGATCCAAATCAGTCTTTACATAAGTAAGGCCAGAAACACATCACCACATAATGAGAACTACAGTAGCAGAAGTTAAAGCCTTAATCCACACAAGTTTTTGAAAGTTGTCTCTGTGCAATGTATTTTGCCACTCCACATTGCTCATTACTGCTCTAC
Organism: Crypturellus tataupa; assembly: GCA_034781795.1. Lineage (NCBI taxonomy): Eukaryota > Metazoa > Chordata > Aves > Tinamiformes > Tinamidae > Crypturellus > Crypturellus tataupa. Next base: position 81,128 of record JAWLRI010000238.1, read on the forward strand.
TACTTTTAGTTTTCACAGAAGAGAAGGAGGAAGGTTAGAGAGAAATATTCACCTGTGCTTATTCCCGTTTTTAACCAAGTCCTCTATATCCATGATGGAGTCAATCAGTTCTTTCTCTGTACTCTTCTCTGTAAAAAAAAAAAAAATGGCATAACATTACAACCACATGCTTAAGTAAAGGTATCATACAGAGACACTGAATCCCTTCTAGGTGCACTGGCTTTATTTCTTCTACCTGCAAAGCTACCTGTTGCACTGTACACCCACAAAATACCTCATGTCCCTATTAATCCTGAATCTTCCCATCACGCAGAACCTAACTTTTTCATGGCTAAGTTAACCCCAGTTGCTCTTGTGTCAACAGCCTCCCTTCTCCTAAATAATAGGTCTCTTTGATGTTTAACTTCAAACTGTTCAAAACTGGAATCTACCTAGAGGAAAATTTTACACATGTAGATAGATATGAAATAAACACACAGAAGCAGATTCTGGCAGCTCTTTTAATCTTCCCTGCTGTCTCTCAAAGATCTCCCTCTCCAAAAAGCAGCCAAACTCACCTTCCACATTGTTATAGAAATGACAAGCACGGGCCATCACTTTCATTCGGCACATGTAAATCT
>JAWLRI010000238.1:85919-106400 GCA_034781795.1 Crypturellus tataupa
AAATAAAGGTTTAAAAGTGGTTGTGAACCTGTCAAATCCTCCTCATCCTTTCTGGCATTGTTCCCTTAAATTATCTTTCATACATTGAAGAAGAATGACAGTCTCATATAAAATCAACATTACTTAAATAATAAAATAATAGAAAATAAACGTTTAAAAGTGGTTGTGAAATAGTCAAAACCTCCCTGTCCTTTCTGGCGTTATTCCCTGAAATTATCTTCCATACATTGAAGAAGAACATGAGCATCATATAAAATCAACATCACTTAATAACAAAATAATAGAAAATAAGTGTTTAAAACTGGTTGCAAACCTGTCAAATCCTCCCTGTCCTTTCTGGCGTTATTCCCTGAAATTATCTTCCATACATTGAAGAAGAATATCAGTCTCATATAAAATCAACATTACTTAAATAACAAAATAATAGAAAATAAATGTTTAAAAGTGGTTGTGAAATAGTCAAATCCTCCCTGTCCTTTCTGGCATTATTCCCCGAAATTCCCCGAAATTATCTTCCATACGTTGAAGAATATAACTTAACAATATAACAATAAGTTATATAACAATATAACTTAAATAATAGTTAAAATTATCTGATTTAAGCAGTGTTATCCTGGAGGACGAAGTGCTGTGAGGGTACCAGGCCCCGATGACTCAGCAGAAGTGCCCGGCCGGGGCAGGATGACTCAGCACGTTGAGCGCTCCGAGGGCTCCTGCTCTGCACCAGTCACCTCGCTCGACCGCGTCTGCGGCGCCAGCGCTGCCAGGGCGTCTCCATCGCCTCTGCAAGCGGGGAACAGAGCCAGCAGCGTCCGGTAAGGGGAAAGAGAAAGATCTGCTCCCCATTCAGCTCAGGGAAAAGTAAATAATAGAGGTTTGCTGCAATTCTGTGTGTTGTGACACTGTATTCAGACATCGTTCTCATTCCTGGGTTCTCTTTCAGGAATTTGGCTCCCTAGGGTAAAATGTGAGTTCTTACAGGACACAGGTTTGGAGAGGGAAAAGAGAGTGTTTAGGGTAGCAGAGGGGATGGTAACAGGCCGGCTTCCACGTGCCACCCCATCCCATGGGAAACGCGGCCCTCCAGGCGTTCTGTCCCGCTTGTGAAGGTCTTGGGTGACCTATTTCTCCCTTGAAAGGGGACAGTACAAAGTAAGACACGTCCATAAGGAAAAATATACAGAAGAAAAACTCTTTCAAAAGCCACTCCTCAACCCCATAGGGTTGATGTGTGAGTGGCTGGACCTAACTGTGTGGAGGACCCTGCAGGTAGGAAGCTGGCAGCACGCAGGGATGCAAGGGGACAATTATCACCTCCGTTTGGAGGACAGCAAAAATCTCCACAACCGGCACAGAAGAGACTAAAGACAACGACCAACCGTGAAACCACTGCTATTCACGCGAAGGGTATTTTTCTTCTCTTAGATATGAGAGGATTAAATTGCCATTCGTTGCCCTCCTGAGGATATGAGATGGTTCCTATGGTAACCATGTAAAACTTCTGTTTGACCACATAATTATTTATTTGCTTGAATCCGGATAATCCAGAGCCATGCCACCTTTTCACTACTGGGAAATGCGTGAAATAAAACTGCTTTCTCTTTGGCACTCTAATTTTAATCACAACCCTCCCGTTATCAGAAGGAAATACCTATTGTCCGATGAGGAAGCTGAAGCAGATGGGATTAGCAATTTGGGGATGGCCACGTGACAAATTGTTGTGGAAATCAGAACTATCAGCCCCACGTGCTCCCATTTTCTATTCTTTACCAGTTGTGGCTCCTCAGGCAGTGCTCTAGCTCTGCCCTTCTACATTTTTTTCATTTTTTTTTTACACCTTTGGCCAGTTTTAACCAAACAGGCCCTGTGATGACCTGAATTTATAGATTGCTTTACACTTTTAAGTGATTGAATTAATACCTCTCCTCTCCCTCCCCGTGATTCAGCTCCTTTGTACAATTTGGCCTCATTTCTCGGGTGCACATGATAGATACCAAAGAGGAAACATTCAGAATAGCCCTCGCCTTAGGGAGACACTTTCTTGAGCTATTGTTGATGTCATTATCACTGGTTTCTCTTTCTAAATTGCTAAATACTGCAGAGTTTCCTTAAACTGGGCTCAGGTAGTTTGCTTGATAGTTGCCTTCTTTATCTCCATTCTCCTGTGTTTAATAATTTGACTTAATAATTTGACAGCAGGGGGTTTGACTACTGCTCTATGCAAGATTTTTATTATTTAATGACAAAAAAATAGCTCTCAGCTTCTTGAGACTGAAAATGTTACTGGAAGGTCTCATGGCTACGCCAATGCCCCAACTGTGCTCTTAGGTTGGAGTCACATATGACAATCCCTGCTCTTGCTTTTAGAATAGGAGTTTTTCATCCTTCAGCCTTATTTTGTTAGTCCCTGGATTACTTTTTTTCCCAAATCCTGCGGCTTGCAAGCCTCACTTATGTCAGCCTTAGAGCCACAGATAATAATAGAGAGAAGTGCAGTTCTGCCAGGCCTGAGACCTTCCTATAGAGCCACAGACCTTGCACACAAATCTCCCTTCGTGCCCTGGATATTCCCTATCGTGACACACAAGGAGGGTTGCTCAGACCCTCTGGTTTGGGGATGTACCCAGGACTGGGGAGATAGTTTGCTCTGTTTCTCTATCACATTGGGAATTTTCTTTCTGTTCTTCCAAATAAATAGATCAAGCCTTCCCATCTCTTCTCAGCCAGCAGTTTGCACGCACATGCTGTAGTAAACTGACATGTTTGCCTTTCTTTTTCAAAAATTATATTTGTTGAAAATATGATTGGAAGTATTGGGAAGTATTGGAAGATACCTTTCTCTGGCATAAAACCTGTAGGGATCTTTAATTGTTAAAACGATTGAAAATTTTATTTATAATGCAGTAGTGAAAAAGTGCATGCTACAAAGTCAGTTTCTTTACTGTTTCTCTTTGAAAATCTGTTGTTTTGGAATAGTCTGCCGGGGTTGATGTCACAGTGATGAAGGCAAAGGACACGTTAGGAGTACGCTCACCTATTTTCCTTTATCTTTGTCATGAAAAAATTACCCAGTGCCTTCAAATACTCCCTAGCGAAAATCAGGGACAACTTGTAATGATAATTACGCTTAAAATAGGGAGGGAGATTTGGCAGGAGAGTTTCAACGCAAGAAGAAGGCAGAGAAAGGCTGCACCTAGGAAACAGGCCTTGCATAGAACAGAGAGAGATTAATTGTCCCCTTGGACTAGAAAAGCTCCCGCTCCAAACACAGATTGAAATGTTATGCAGAATGTTAATATTTTTCTGAATCAGATTTGATATTCCATAGTAATTTTTTTCAGGGGTAAAGAGACTTTTATGTCGTTGAGAGATGAGGATCTTAGGGATGGGAGGTAAAATATAATGGGAAAAAAGGGAAAATCCATCTTTAATTGCGTGCAGAAGGTGCTGTCTGTGGCTTCGAGTTGTGCAGGTCCCCGTGGCTGCCTGGCCCTCTGCATTGCAGCGACTCGGGCTGTGCTGGCAGGAGGGGACATGCAGGTGGCAGGAGGGGACACACGGGTGGCAGGAGGGGACACACGGGTGGCAGGAGGGGACACGCGGTGCCCCCAGCTGCGTGGGAGCCTCGTGTGGGTGCCCTGAGCTGCGGTGGCTGCTGGAAAAGGGGGTGCAGGTTGTGGGTGCGTGGACATTGCACCCACAAGGTGTCTTTGCTCCTGAATGGGTGTGTGGTCCTTGCAAAGCCAGCGCAGGGCTGGCCCCTTGCAACATCCGCACCAGGAGAAATGATAGAAAATATGAAAGGAAGGAAAAAGAAGGAGAAACAGGAGGCCCTGAGACCTGGGGGAAAATGAAATTGAGAGGGCAGAGGAGCCCCGGTGAGGCCGAAGGCTCCGTCCTGCTCTTCCTCCTGCCGCAGGGCGATCCCTTTTGTGCGCGGGAAGGTGCGGAAGCCGCCCCAGGATGCGGAGCTGCCTCTGGCTGCTCCTTCCTCCTCCCAAGCTGCCACGAGCTGCGGGTTTGGGCTTGATTTCCCTGCCGAGCTCAGGCAGACCCCAGGCTGGCCCTGTGGCTTGCCAAGCCTTGGAATGACCTGTTTAAAATAAAACCACTGAATTCACTCGTTTTTGACAAGGGGAAGAACGGTTTAGCCTGCGTAGAGCAGAGAAGAAAGGGAAGAAGAGGGGGAAAATCCATCTTTTTCCAGCCCCGGCTGGGTGTGCCTGCTCCCCCTCCCCTCGCTCCGTGCTCCTGGCAGGCAGCGGCGCGGGGAGGGATCTGCCGTCAAAGCCACCCAGGAAAGGAGGCCTGATGCGCTCATTAATATTCCCGACTAGTGACCCTTCCTCTTCTTTCCTCCCCTTCCCGTCCTCCCAGCCCGCCAGCCTCCCGGAGCCTCCCATGGCTGCAGCCCCCTCGCGCTGAGTCAGTCGTGCCCTCCCTGCAGCACTGCAGCAGCTCCGCAGCCTCGGCTCCCGCAGCGCCGCCGCCTCCGCGCCATGGCCAGCACCGTCTCAGGTGAGCGATGCTCTCGCCCCGCTCGTCCTTATTATTTCCTGCTTTTATTGCAAGCTTTGGGGGGGTTCTTTTCTTTTCCCCTTGCATTTTTGGGGGAGTTCGGCGCTGGGGAGCTCTGGCAGCTTTGTTCCCTGTCCTCCCCCATACACACACCCCTCTCCTAGCAGGTGGGCTCTTTATTTTAATATGAATTCACACAAGATAAATACGCTAATCCAAAATATTCCCGACCTTACATTGTGCCCTGAGAAGATGCTGCTGCATGTCAATTAATGGCTATTTTTGTAGCATAATGCAGCTTTTGTAACATAATGCAGCTTTTTTTTTTTTTTCCCTCCCCTAAGAAAATGCAGCTCACTGTGTAGCTGGATGCAGAGAAACTAGAAATTACATGTTGTTTTGTGAAAATGATTTATTACCCATATAACTGGATGCAGAGAAACTGGGAATTACATGTTGTTTTGTGAAAATGATTTATTTCCCAAACGGGTCATGGGGAAAATAAATAAATAAAGAAATAAAAAGGCATTGGGAAGCAATTGGCAGCAATGCCCTAACAAAAATCCCCCTAAACCCAAGGGGAAGAACCTAGATGGTTTCTGTGCATCCTCCGAGCTCCCCGTCCGTACATTTCTTCCCCACCTTGGGTTTCTTCGTTAGAAGATGCTCCAGGGGAGCGGTCCTCCTCTGATGGCGTTGAGCGAAATCCGGTGCTGCAAGGGGAGCCCTTCCTCCTCCTGCAGTAAGAATGGGAATAATAGCCCTGCTGCATGCCCTGCTCGCCGCTGCAGTGTGCCAGGCTGCTGGGGGATGCTCTGCTGCGGCAGGGAAACTGCCCTGACCGTGGCTCTGGCCACTTCTTTTTTGTTCTTTTTTCCTTTTTTTTTTGTCCTGGGGAGAAAGCATTCAAATACCTGGAATGGGAAACTTGGAGGAGAAGAAAAGCCTGGAAGGGTATAATGAGCACTGGGTGGGTTCTGAGGGTGCCTTTTCCATCTTTTTCTTTAAATAAAATAAAAAGAATGAAAAAAGGAAAGAAAAAGTTCTCTCCTAAGACTGCTGTTAATTCTATAGCGCTTTATATAGGCTTGGGTGGGTGAAGCTCAGTCCTAGACGGCAGGGATATAGGTCTGAATGGGAACAGAAGGCAAAAAGGAGAAGTGATATTGTCTTGTGCCCCTTCCCAGGCGGAGCAGCAGCCAGGAGGATCCCAGGCAACATTTCTTGCTTCTTTCACTGTTTTTTTCTCTGTATTTCCTGCTGTGCAATTTTTTATTGCTTTCTCCCTTTAAAAGATCAATAAAAGCAACAAGAAAGGGGCAGAAAGATGGGGGGTGGCTAAGGATGCAGAGCAGGCTTTGCATTCCATTAAGAAACAGCAAGAGCATGGCAAAAATGCATCTATATGATAGAAAATCTCCAGCTATTGTATATATTTGCGTGAATATCCCTGTGTCGATGGGCGTGTGTGCAGGGCTCTGCTCCGAAGGTCCCACCCATTCCTTTGCCTTCCTTTCCTGCGGAATTGGATCTAATTTGCAAAGTGGGGGTGGGAAGGAGAGCTCAGAGCTCGCAGCCATCTAACCAAGGTTGCATCGAACTTGACACGAATGAAACGGATGAAACACCCGTGGACACGAGGTGCATTTTTCATTTGGTGCATTCTCGCCCTCCCAGCCCACCGTAGAGCTACAGCATATTTCACCTTCTCAAAAAAGCGGTTTTACTGTCAAAGGAGGCTTAGAATCACGATGAAAATGGTGCTTCAGGGAAAGCACATTGCCTTTTGGCTCAGATCAAGCAGAGAAACAGCTTCAAAAAGTAGAAAAGTCGTGAGAAAGCAGCCTTGTGGCAGCAGGAAAAAAGAATAGAGAGAAAACGCGTGGTGAGGGGAGCCAGGCTGAGCCTCGCCCAGCTGCTTTGCAGGGAGCAGCTTTCCATTCGCTGTTGCATTTATAGCAGACATAGAAAGTAGACTGCAAAAGCAAGAGAAAAAAGGCAAGCAAATGCTGTAAATGAAGGAAATAGTATTTTTCCCCTTTGTTTCTTTATTTTCTTCTCTTTTTTTTTTCTTTTTTTTTTTTTCACAGCATATCTTTGCTAGAAGGAGCCATCTGTAATTGTCTGCAGCTGGTGCCCGTGGGTTTATCCCCCTTGGGAAGCTTTTCCTGGGTTTGTTTAAACAAACAAATCAAGATGAAAAGAAACGTCTTTGTGCTCCCCCTTTCCCCCCAGTCATCCCTATTTGCTACCTGCCCCCTCGGGTGTTTTTCCCTGGCCGTGGTGGTTGTTTTCCCGATGGAAGTGGTGGAAGCAGCGGCACATGCTCAGTGCAGGCTCAGCTGCAGTGCTGGCCATGCCGTGCGGGCAGAGCCCTTCTGCCTCCCGGGAGAGCATCCTGGCAAAATATTAGCCTATTATACCGGAAAAGGGGGAAAAGAACCAGGAAAAGGTGAACTCCGCCAGGCTTTCCAACTTCCACCACCATCCACAGGGATCCGGGGTGGATAAAAGGGCAGGTGAGCAGCAGGGGCTGTTCTTGGGGATTACGAAATGATGCAGTAAGTTGAAAGCCTCCTGGGCTTTTCTTGGATATGTGTCTGCGGAGGAGGAGCCAGGATGAAGCACCGGGGTTTGCATCCTAGGCCTTGCACCTGGACACGATGCAGTGGATCTGCCTGGACAGATCACAGGATTTTGCCCTCTTAGATTGAAATGTGAGAATTGAATGACTCTCACATAGGCAGGTGTGGGTTGTCCCCTCAGTCCCGTTCTGGACTGCTGGACACCATGCAGAACTGCCAAATTGTCACCCATGCAGGACACAAGCCAGGCAGAGTCCATTTTGTCTACCCTCTCCATCTCTCTGTGTTCTCAAGAAATTATTTTTCCTTTTTCTCTCTTTCTTCAGGTGTTGATGGAATATATATGGCCTTTACTAAATATTCATGGTACTTTTATTGGAACTTCACTTTCACAAGCCAAGAGAATCCACTGTAGGCAATTATTTCCCCACCACCACTGTATCCAACCAGGGTCCTAATCCCTGGGAAGTGCTTGTCCTTTCTAAAATATGAATCATATCCTTATGGGTGGCACCTCATAGATTCTGTGAGGCAGAAGGACTCCCTTTCCTGGAGTCTTTCAATGTTGGTTCAGCTCTGGTGAATGCGTTGCTTTAGCAGATGAGTGCATTTTCCTCCTCTAAAGGAAAACTCAGATGTAGTGGGGTGAAGTAGCAGTTGGAAGGGCTGCAGACAAGATCTTCTGAAGAATAAACGTAGGACTTGGGTGACAGCAGCACATGCAGCAGCATCTTCACACCTTAGGGGGAACCGCACTAGTGGTTCTTGATTACAGCACTTGGAGGGAATCTCAAGCTCGCCAAGTGTTCTGTGTCCTAAAATTAATTGAGAACAAGGGAACCTTCTGAGTACTTTTTCCTCTCCATCTCCCTAGGACGTGTTTTATTCTTCTAGGCATAAAACTAGATTGGAAAAAAAGAAATTCCATCCAAAGGGAAGTTTTACTGACAGTCAGTTCTTTGGCCATTATTTAGATATATGGAAGAGCCACGTGCTGTGCTGCAGCACGTCGGGAGCTGCTCACCTATTCCAGAACAGTCCTTCACTCAGGATACTGCCACACTCCCAAAGTCATACTTGAAAATCTTATATTCTCTGACTGTGTTTATACAAATAGCAGCTCTTTATAATGCGTGAGTACAATAATCCCCATTTAATGGAAATGGAAGATCTGAAGAGACCAAAGAGCAGCCTGTGCTCAGGCTGTGTCTGTGCCTGAGCCACATCATGGCACTGGCCCCTGTCCCTGACTGTTAACTTCTGCCTTGTCCCATCCCCAGCTCCTCTGTAGCTCTTTTTTCTCAACCAAGCCTGACAGTCTCTATATTTGCCCAAAGACAGTTTGTCCAGAAACACTATGGAATTCTTGGCACCATTTTGTCTTCTTCCTCTTTCCTAAACAGCCCAGTCCATGCTGTTCTCCTTCCATGAATCATTCCCTGAAAATCAGGGAATCCAGGTGCCAGATCTCTGCTTTGCAGTTTGACCCTCTCCCCGTCCCTAAGCCAGCAAAACAGATTTCCCTGGATATTTTCCTGGGAGCAGCCCCCATATTCAAGTATAATAGCTTAAATGATTTGACTGGGCATAATGAGAGCTGATAAGAACACAAGCTGCAAATGAAACTGGGAGGGAAGGAGCGAGGTGATTGGAAACCCTTCCTGGGTACCACTTTAGCAGATGCCCAATGCAAGGCAAAGTAGTCCCTATATCTGCCTGCTCCCAGGAGTGAATCCATAGGAGCCCACAGTAATTTTGGGCATGAAATAAATCCCCCAGTGAGCAGCGAAATGGCATGTGGCATCACGAGGGCCACCGCAGCCCATCCGAAAGAGCCACCGGAGAGCTGCTGCATTGAGCTGCCCTTTTTGGTACAAATGGAGCTGTAGCAGCTCCGGCCCTCGGGAATCCCATCGGATTCTACTGGTCCCATTCCAAACTGCAGATCTCCCAGGGATATGAAGCCCAGACCTGCATTTGTTCTACCCGAGAACACCTAAGGGGTGGTGGTGGTGGAGGAAAGAGCTGAGGTTCAATCTGAGTGCTGACACACCTGGATATTGTCAGGAATTTTATAGGCATGGATGGTCTCTTCCCAAGCCCTTAAATCAACTTGTGGACCAAAAGAAAAAAGAGGGTTAAACTGAAGAACTAGCTAGTGTGTAGTATTATGCTGATATTTTTACCAGACAGGAATATCTACAGCCCATTTTAAAGACTTACTGAGGATTATGCTTGTTTTTACTGTATAGGAGGGATTGCACTGGTTTTTGTGTGTGTTGAAAGACTCTGGATTCTTTGTCTCTTTTTTCTTTTTGCTTGTTTGTGCTTTGGCTACATTTGTAATCGGGATATTCTCATTTTATCATGGTATATTATATTTTATGGAAGCAATTCTTACTTCCCCCAAATTATCTTTGCAATGCAGGTATTTTTCTTGTAATAACCTTCCTTTGACCTTGCTACCAGACACAACGCATTCAGTCTCATCCAAATTGTGGGAATTCACATGAATTAGTCCTGCGCTGCCTCTGCTTGTTACGGATTTCTCCGTATCCATGTTGTGCCTAATGGCTTGGCTCCATTTTCCCGGACCTCATTAAACACCTAACAAAAAGACGGGCTGTTCAAACAGCCTCCGGTTTAATTTTACCAAGTTAAGAGGCAAAGAAGGAAACTTAATAACTCGGTTCCTGCTGGGAAGTCCGAGCACATCCCAGGCGGGAAGATGATCCCGTTGTTCACGGATCACGCCCTGCTCCAGCACCGGCTCCATTCCTTGGACCACAGGGAGCAGCTGCCTCCTGTCTCCAGGGGTTAATGGGGGGGATAAACCCCTCCCTAGGTAGATGGATGCTCCGCAGGGTCTGTGTTGAGCAGCAGGAATAAGAAAATGCAGGATAAACTGAATAGCACTAGAGGGAGCTCAGGGTGGGAGTCACTAGAGAAAGAGCTGGTTTTGGTAGGGAGACCCCTAAACTGCCGGGGTCTCCCCTTGCAACGGGGCAGCAGTGGTGTTGCCTGGGCACTATGTGCAATAGAGAGAAAAGTTAGATGAAAAACTTAATTATTGGTATTAAATGCATTGCATTGGGTGTGCAAGGGAACGTGAACAGAGCAGGATCAGTGTGTGCTGTATTCGTATATTCAACATATTCATGTTGAGAGATTAATTGCTCCTTTCTAGATAGCATTGTAGCTATTAAACCCCAGCGCCTGTGAAGACAGTAAAACACAAGGTTGCAATCCTTCACAGGATGAGACTCAGACATAGTTTTTTGTATCCCTAACACTTTATTCACTTCTTAATTTGCAAAACTTAGCTTGCAAAACTCATCTGCAATGTTACATCCCAATACTAATATTAAAGCAGTGAAGCTTGATGACTTAGTGGTGAAGACCATGCCAGGGTGAATGCACTTGCTGGCTCTCCTCTTATTGCAGTATTTGTCTGCAAAATAAAGTACCATTAATTTATACTTGGGGCAATATGTCATAGATCTGTGAGCTCTATGCGTGCGTGCAAAGCTCCTGCGTGCCCCTTCCAGACCCAAGGGATGTTTGGTGTAATTTTCCATGGGAACTGTTGCTCATGACTGTGCAGGTTCTTCATTCCTTATGACTTTTTGAGTTTCTGACCTTTAAACCTATAACAGTTTTTTAGTGGAGTCAGATAACCTGACCAAATGATACAAATATTAGTTTAGGCTAAATAGAGCAAATTTATTTTTACTAACTTAGTAATTGATTCTTATTCACTTAAAACAGTTCTGTTTTGTTTAACTGCCTCAAAATGTGTGAATTTGTGTCCTGGAAACTGCAGTTTCTCTGCCTTATCGTGCTCTGTCCAGCTTGCTGGAAGGATTTTGTGCCCTGCAGGAGTTCCTCAAAGCCTCTCTCTATAGAGAGCTGGTTGCAATGGTGCAAACCCTTCCTCTCCCGGGAGTTTCAGGAATGCTGGTTGGGACAGAGCGGTGCCTGGGAGCTGGTCTGGCCTCGGCAGGTCTTGGGTGCTGCTCCAGCCCTGCACCCGGGTGCCTGGGTACTTCAGCTCCCATCTCCTTGTCAGCACATCGGGATCTGCTGCTCCTTTCCCAGCGCCTTCCCTCATTTTAGCCTCCAAAGCGCCTTCCAGCAGGCACAAAGGGAATGGCACGCAGAATTCCAGCTTTCCACGTGGGGTTTGTCCCCAGGGCTCAGCTCCAAAGTGCACGAGGGACAAGGGGGGCAGCTTCGCGGGTGGGAGACGGATAGTGGGTTTCCCGTCTGTGGGGTCAGTTCTGTGTTTTTCTTTTGGGGGCCAGGGGTCCTTCTCGCTGGAACCCCTGGTGATAGCAGTGCGGAGGGGTCCTGAGGGACCCGCTGAGGGGACAGCTCTGCTCTGGGGACCTTGGGGGCCCTGCTAAAGGGACAGCTTCATTCCAGGTTCCTGGGGGTCCTGCTAAAGGGACAGCTCTGTTCCAGGGATCCTGCTAAAGAGACAGCTTCATTCCAGGATCCTGGGGGTCCTGCTAAGGGGACAGCTCCACTCCAGGGGTCCCAACGGTCCCGCTGAGGGGACAGCTCCGCTCCAGGGGTCCTGGCAGTCCCACTAAGGGGACAGCTCTGCTCTAGGAGTCCCGGGCGTCCTGCTAAGGGGACAGCTCTGCTCCAGGGATCCCAGCGGTCCTGGGGGTCCCGCTAAGGGGACAGCTCCATTCCAGGGGTCCCAATGGTCCCACTAAGGGGCCAGCTCCATTCCAGGGGTCCTGGGGGTGCCGCTAAAGAGCCCAGCTCCGTTCCAGGGGTCCCAATGGTCCCACTAAGGGGCCAGCTCCATTCCAGGGGTCCTGGGGATCCCACTAAGGGGACAGCTCCGCGTGGGGGGCCCCGGCACCGCTGCTCCCCCGCTGCATGGGGCAGGCTGGAGCCAGGCGGCCCCGGGGGGCTCCGAGACGGCCCCAAGCTGCTCCCCGGGCCCTGGCGCTGATTGCGGCTGGCGCCAGCGACAGCTGTGGCCACCGGGGCCGCGCGGAGCCTCCTCCTCGCTGGAACTGATGGGGACAGACGGACACTTTGCTCTGGTGCTGGGAAAACAGCATGGAGAGGATCCCCACGGAGCTATTGAAAAGCGGAGTCGCTACAACGGGCCTGAAAGGCATCAAGAACCGTGAAACCAATAAGCAGGATGACCTCGTGAGGTGCAAATAATGAAGAATAAAGCGTTGAAGTGGTCGGAGAGCCTCAAACGGGCGGTGCAGGGATGTGGCACATCTGCTTAGTGCCTCGGGGACACTCAGGACCCGGCGTAATGGACAAGCGAGGACCTCAGTTGTTACAGAACATCAATTCCTTGGTTTCAGCTAAGGGACACTGTCTCCTTTCTAGTCCAGAGGATGTGACATTAGCAGCCCATGTCCCTGTCCCCAGCACAGGACAGCTCTCCCAGAGGAGATCCTAATCCAAAGGCTTTTTGATTGAGAACAATATTAAAAGTGTTCTGCTCCACAGCTTGTCCTGCCCGTGTAAACATTCCTGCTCGGCATGCACTTAATATGGACAGAGCTAGGCAGGCTGTTAAAATCGGAATAGGAAGCAAATTGAGCTGCGTTTAATGAAGATTTGAGCTGCAGGGTTGTGGGTTAGCGACAGGAGGATGCTAATTAGAGTGAAGCTGTTTACCAAGGCGGGTAAATAATGCAAGTACAAACTGAGTATAGAACATGTAGAGCCGACTGAATATGTGTTCCTCTGATACCCTTCATATCTTCTAAAACCTGCTAGTTCTTTTGGGAAAAAATACTTACGGGAAGGCGGAGGAGACGATCTGGAAGGTGTTCCAGAGGGGAATGTAGGATGCTGATGCTTGGAAAATTATTTTGCAATTCTCATCTATCTCTAATGCTTCTTCCTATTACAAAGTTCGGGGGCTAGCTGGAAAACTCTCCCTCTTGCTAACCAGTATTGACTTGGGAAACCTGCAGGCTGGTTCCTGCTGAATTCCCGGTCTGCAAGTGCTTATCCAGGCTCCCAAGGGAAGGGCTCTTCCCTTTCCCCGCCTGGCAGAGGGTCTTGCTACAAAATGAACGTGGTTTTGGCTGCTGGGCTGCAGATTCAGAGTTCTAGCTCAGAGCAGGAGCTGCACAAGCAGGGGACAAAGCAAGGTCAGAATCCCAAGGGTGTGTGGAGGATCCAGAAGCAGGACAAGGGCTGGAAACCAGGACATGTGCGCCGGGAGCGGAGGCGGGAAGAGGGGCAGGCCGTAGGCTGCAGGGACGGCAGGAGCATTTGCTGCACCAGCAGCTAGTTCTGGTTTAGTCTATTCTATTCAAATAGTCTGGGGACATTCTGGCACCTTACGGCAGCCTGGAAAAGCCTCCATGGATTCCAATAGTTAAAAGTGGGGCTTTCTTGTCTTTGCTTGCTTCCTTTTATTTTTTTTTTCCATGAAAAAAACCTCAATTTGCTGCTAGACTCTTCTCATTGCTCCTTATTTTTTATTTTTCAGCCTACAAGGAGAAAATGAAGGAGCTGTCTCTGCTCTCTCTCATCTGCTCCTGTTTCCACACCCAGCCTCATCCTAATACCATCTACCAGTATGGAGGTACGTATGTGTCCATAGAAAAGCTATGGAATTGCTTGGATATCTGCCCCGCTAGCAGCCTTGGTGACCATGGGAGCTCTTTGGCGTGCTGAGCTGTCCCATGCCGGAGAAGCAATCCACGTTTTAACCCATGGTCTCAATTTAGTCACCTTTCACAACTTATTTTATGGCCCTAGTCGTCTTTTGCAGTTTATTTTATGGCTCTCAGGTGAAGACTCTCCTTTTGGTTTGTTTGTTTTTCTCCTTCACAAAGATATGGAGGTGAAGCAGCTGGATAAGAGGGCATCGGGCCAGAGCTTTGAAGTGATCCTGAAGTCCCCTTCGGATTTATCTCCTGAGAGCCCAATCCTCTCCTCTCCCCCCAAGAAGAAGGATTTGTCCCTGGAGGAGCTGCAGAGGAGGCTGGAGGCTGCTGAGGAGAGGAGGAAGGTATGGAGACACTCCATAAAAGCGCTGAATTTTGTGTGATTGGTCCTAATTGCACCAAGCCCGAAAATTCTCCTATCAAGAGCAATCTAAAATGACTGGAAACAGCATTATTACATGTGCTCTTATTCATCTATAAATTATTGAGTGAGACAAGGGAGTCGCTCGGTGAATTTTGCGGCCTGTTTTAGGCAGGAAATTGAACCTGGTCATGATCTTCCTTCTGTTCTTAAAACTGCAGACGTAAATCGAGCCTGATCACGATCTTCCTTCTGTTCTTAAACCTCAGACATACATAGTGGTCTGTGACACCGTGTGTGCGAGGTGCTACGGGCTGAGATGAGCAGCTCACGCAGGAGATGTGAATTTGGTCGGGCTCTCGGGTTCTTACGCGTTTTCCCGTTTTCCCGTCTTCCCGCAGACCCAGGAAGCGCAGGTGCTGAAGCAGCTGGCGGAGAAGCGGGAGCACGAGCGGGAGGTGCTGCACAAGGCCCTGGAGGAGAACAACAACTTCAGCCGGCTGGCCGAGGAGAAGCTCAACTACAAGATGGAGCTGAGCAGGGAGATCCGCGAAGCGCACCTCGCCGCCTTGCGAGAGCGGCTCCGCGAGAAGGCAAGCGCTCCTCGGCCTCGTGCCCGGCTCCTGGCGCTGCCAGGCTCACCCGGGTTCACCTGGGACCTCTGCATCCCATGGGGAACTCTGCATCCCACAGGGTATCCACATGCCCAGCTGGTATCTTCTGTCTTTGCAGGAGCTGCATGCGGCTGAAGTGCGCAGGAACAAGGAACAGCGGGAGGAGATCTCCGGATAAAGGGCTTTTCTACACATCCAAGCACCTGGTTCCTGTTAACCAATCGACCAACCCACACATTTTATTTTGTTTGTCTAGATGCAACATTTGGGTCTCCATTCTTCCCCTGCCCCGGTGTTAGTGCCCCAGCTACACGCTTCTATCTCCGCATCCTTAATCGTTCAGTACTCGTGGGGATTCACAGATCATAGGGACCTCTAAGCAGAATAGCAACTAGTTCACATGAAATATAGGATCGATGAATCAGTCAATCAAACAGCTTCTTTGGGGGGGGTTGTCCTTTTTTAAAAGATATTTCTTAAACTGATGTAAAGAATTAAGTTATTAATAAATTCAACCAGCAGTGTCACAGAGATACGGATTTCTTATCCGGGGCTTTTACTACTCTTGGTGTTTGCTCTGAGCCAAGTATCAGTTTGAGGATAATGGCAAGTGATAATATCTTTATGTGAAGTGGTATAACTAATAGATTCTCTATTTCCCGGTAGTAGGAGACAGGAATAAGAGAGGGATGGGATGGCTCAGGGAGTTGCAGCGTGCAGACCTGCCCGTGCCTTGGTTGTTACCTGAAGCCAGCGCAGGTAGGCAGTGACCAAGAGTCATTATCCTTGGATGATTCTTTGATAATTCAAGTGCAAACAGCTCGGGGGCTCCAACCAGGACTTGGTGAGAGGTGCGCACCTCGCAGGAAGTCCCTGTCACGACTTGATATCCCAGTTGGCCACAGACTGGACAAGCCTGTAGACCCAACTGCCCTTTCCCAACAGAGGGAAGACCAAGGCGGCTTGGGAGAACCTTGTGCTGCTGCTGCCTCTGTTGAGCCTGGGTCATTGGATGTCTCAGGGGAACAAGGCTGGGTCTCCAGGCCTGTCCAGTGCTTTCACAAACACAATATTTCACTCCAGTAAGAAAACGAGTCAAATAGAAGTGGTGCATGATTATGAACTAGCCCCCAGGCCTTTAGCGAACAGGATAATCATCCTTCCCTCCTTCCAAAGGTGGATGTGACTCAGGACATGCACTGAGACCAGAGATCACGGAACGAACCACGAACCTGGTTCTTGGGCAGCTCATTGTACGAAAGGGCACGCTGGCTGCTTGCAGGGTCCTTGCAGACTTGCAGCTTTGGAAAAGAGGGAGCAAAGAGAGGAGGAGACCAAGAGATGTTCACACGCTCATTTGTTGTCTACTTTTAGGGCCTATTTTTAAGAAAAGTTTCTCTATGGAGGTAGAGACAAGCAGAAAATACGCCAGCGAGGCAGTAAGAGCTGTAATGTCTGATCTAAATAGATGACTCAAAGCCTGTGAACGTCTCAATCTTCTAATGTGATTTATAAAGCTAGCTGGAGCCACTGTGCTGGATGCTAAGGGATCTGCCATCCTCTCGCTACGATCCACAGAACTGCTGACCCTCAGCACCAGCTCTGCATCTGGCTTGGAAACTTGCTTGGAAAAGCTGCATCCGGAGCGCAGGGATCCGTAGGACGTGTGCCGAGGAGCAGCCCTCGCGAGAGCACGGCCAGGGGCTGCAGGGAAGACGGACGCTGCTTTCAGTTGAGGCTGAAGGTAACAAGAATTCCCCCTTGTCCAGCTCTCGGAGACAACGGAGATGTTTTTGTGCTAGGTCGGTGTTCCCGGCACCAGGGACCAGCTGCAGACGCAGCCGGATTCCTGGCGCTCGTCCCCAGGGTGCCTCTCCCTTCCGCCCTGGCAGCGGCTGTCCCTGGATGCTACCTCAATGTCAGGATAAACCAAAGGGGCATCCGAGGAAATGAGATATTTAATTACTAGCAATTGGCATCCTGTGTGCATCAGGCGGGAACCGCTGGCCCCAGGCTCCCTGGGGACGTGCCCGGAGCCGAGGGCATTGCCCATGGCTGCATGGGAGCCTTAACCTCGCACAGAGGTGCCAGCAGACGAGTGTTTTGCATTGGGAATAATGGGCCACTCGCTCCTCCTCACAAACCCTCCTTGCGGAGTCTTTCCAAGTGTTTTCCTTGCTGCGTGCTTCCCCTCCACGAGCAATTGCGTTTGCCCTCAGATAAGCGTCGGCCGGGCACGGAAAGCCAATGAATGCCAAAGAGCAGCGGCTGCTGGAAATCAAATCCCTAGCCTCGTTGCTAATCTCCCCAGAATTCCCACTTGGATTAAGGAGGGATCCCTCGATGGCCACGACACTGGTGTTAGGGGAACGCTCTGCTCCTACAGGGAAGGGCTACCTGATCCCCCCTCTGCCTGGGCCAGAGGGCTGCTAGGAAGCCCCAGCGCCATCCAGGGATGGGAAATGTTTGGGATAAAGAGGGAAAAGGGAAGGAAACTGAGGGTTGAATTTCTTAACAGTAGCTAATGATCAGTTTATAGTAGCAGCTGTCTTAGATAAGCATCTGTGTAGAGTGCGGAATCACCGCCAGCGTCACCTCATCCATATAGCGACGATACATTTCAAAAACGTTTAAAAAAAAAATTTAAAAAGTAATTTAAACAAAATGTTTGTGTGTAAGAAACGGTTGAAACTGTCAAACGTCTGTGTCCCGCGTTGGTGGGATCTGAGAAGGTATCGGCAAGATATTAACCCTGTCCTACTCTCTGTGGTGCTGAGTGTTTGCTTGGTGTGTAATTCTGACCTGAGGCTTGTTGTAAATACTGTTTTTAGTACTATGATGATGATGATGATGATCAGAAATGTTGTATTCATGAGCAGGAAGCTTAAAAAGAGGAGAAATGACCATTTTCACCCTATCGCCGGGGCTCGGAGGCCGGGTCGGGTGCAGGCAGGATGCCCACGGGCTGGGGCTCCCCACGGGCAGAGACGGCCCATGCGCCAGCTCCACGGCCAGGGAACCAGCCCGGGAGCTGCAGGGAGCCGGATCGGTGGGTTCAGGAGCGCCCCGAGGCTGCCCCGAGGCTTGGGGAGAGCGAGGACGGACCGGGATGTAATAAAGACGGTGCTTAACTCGACGCGCAGTCCCGGGATGCATCATTTGGCATGAACCCCGCTGCGTGAGGATGCTCTGGTCCATCCCCTGCAACCAAGGGGCAAGACCAAGGGGCAAGGTCTCGCCTGCGCCATGGGAGATGGTGGGGCCGGATGGTGTCTAGCTAGAGTGATCCTTCCCCGAGTGGCTCCAGAGCCTCCGTCCTCGCGGTGCCGGCCAAGGCGCAGCAGCGGGTTCCCGGGGCAGCCAAGGGCCAGCCGTGCTCTGCAGGGGAGTCTTGTTCCCGCAGCCGCTTTGCCCGGATGGAAAATGCGCCGGAGACAGCGGGGGAGCGACCCGCTTGCACCCGCGCGCAGGGCTGTAGCGCAGGACGAGCTCCGGTGTCGGGAAGCAGGGACAAGCCGGGTCGAGCTGTGCCAGGGAAACCTCTTGTGCGAAGGGAACAGGGTCTCGTGCAAAGGGAGGTCACCAAGAGATCCCGTTAACCAGCCGGGGTGGCTTCAAGCACCAGCCATGCGGATTGCGTCCTGCAATTCCGCTGGGCACGCGCTCAGGAACACCCCGTGGAATCGTTCCTGCTGCCACAGAGAGGCTGTTTATGATCCCAGGGATTTCTTACTATCCATAGGGATGAGACACGGTGACGTTGATACTCCACAACCAGTTGTCCTCCAAGGAAGCAGATGGGCCACCACCCGCAGGTCCCCAATGTGTCCCCAGGGTGTAGGGAGGTGACAACCCCAGAGGCGCCCCCCAAGTCCCTTGGCTCCACCAGCCTCCCAGTTCTCCCGCCTGGACCGCGGGGCCGGAATCCCGGTATCGGGAAGCGCTTCCCACCGCGATAGGAGCCTCGGCCGGTTCCTCCGGGTCCGCGCGTGTTTCATTGTCAGCTCGAGGTTGTTGTTGTGCAAAAGAAGTGATTATGAAAATAATGGAAAAAAAAAAAAAGGAAATAAACTTGGTATGAAACCACAGGGGTCCGTCTCGCTCTGTTAGTTCACTGGGTTCACTCTGTGTTGTGAGAATAATAAAAGTGCATTAAACAAAAATCAATGCAAAAATTGAACGAAATAGAAGTGGAGCATCTCTGTAATCCTTTATATCCTCAGCTGATGGAAAGGAAGCAGGATCCGTGGTTTAACTCCATTCTCCAAGAAAAACACAGCTAAAGGCTTGACGGAAGGAAACGCAAACAAACACCCCCGACGGGCAGGAAGGTGAGGGCAGGAAAAGTCCTTCCAGGGGAACATCAGAAACACGCGGAGGCGGCGGTTACAATGGGATATATCCAAGCCAGGACCTGCACGAGCGGCGCAGCACGGCGGGGGCAAAGGGGGACACCCAGAGCGTCCCCGCGGCCACAACAATGTCCCCTTTTGCAGCAAGGTCAACAAAACTGCTCCTGGAAATGTCCCAATTTGCACCCAGGGTGGCGATGGGGAGGGTTTGGGGCGGTTCCGTGGTTGTAGGAATAATTAAAAAATAAATACAGGATAGAACAAATAAATAAATAACATAATAATACCCACGTAGGTGGGTATTTTTCTTAGGTACATTGGAGCTGCGGCCTCCGTTGTGTTGCACGTACCCAGCACAGCCCTTGCGCCCAGGGCATCCCGCTCGCAGCCAGCGTTTGGCACATGCAAAGGGGCGACACCAAGTTTGGGGCCAAATTATAGCAGGAATCGGTGCACTTTTAAAGGGTCAGGATGGGGAAAACGAAGCAAAATACTCTCAGGAACTCTCCAAAGGTGCCTCTCAAATGCAGGGGCTGTGTCTGAGCGAGAGACAAATTGCTGCTTTTTCCCCCTCCTGCAATTTGCTACTGGAAAAACATTTCCAGAGAACATCTGGGTCTCCTTTGGTTTTATTAAGGCTTTGGTGGTGGCAAAGCAGCCTGGCAGAGCCCTGGCAGGGGTAGGGGACACTGAGGACCCCTGCGAGCCCCAGGGCACCCCAGACCCTGCCCTGGTGCCCCAAGGGGCCATGGGCACCCGCATGGTCCCAAACATCCCCCATGGTCCCAAACATCCCCCATGGTCCTAAATATCCCCCGTGGTCCCAAATATCCTGTGCCAATGGCCATGGCAGATCCAGGAAGGGCCCAGGGCCCAGGGTGGACACACACACGAGCCCCGCTAAGGGCTCCCAATGGCACCCAGGGGCTTCCCGCCCATTCCCAGGCATCCGTGGGGATGAGGGGAGATCCACAGGGATGTGGAGGTGACACACAGGGACAGGGGAGATATGTAGTGCCAGGCGCCCCCCATTGCACCAGCCGTGGGACGTGCCCAGGCCTCCGCCGCGGTGCTGCAGGACCCCCCCTTGGTGCTTGCAAGACTTGGGGGGGTCACACGCAGCCCGGGGTGCAGAGACCCCCGCCATGCACGCAGGGCTGCAAAAGGGGGGAGATGCACAGAGCATGGGGGTGCAATGAGCCCCCCCCATGCAAACAGGACTGTTGGGGGCAGCGAGCACAGGAAGCTGGGGATGCCCCCCCCTCCATGCATGCAGGACTTGCAAGGACCTGCACATGCACAACCGGGGGTGCAAACGCCCCAATGCAAGATGGGCCGAGGGGGATGGGGGGGAAGCACAAACGGGGGTGCATGCGGACCCCC
>JAWLRI010000238.1:106722-121633 GCA_034781795.1 Crypturellus tataupa
TCCCAGCTGCTTTTTGGGGAATTTTTTATCATTATATTTTAATATATTTTAATTTCCTGCGCGTGCAGCCTCGCGCTCCCAAGCCAGGACCCCGCGCAGGAGCGAAACTACAGCTGGTTTATCAGGAACGCCGCCTTCGGGATGGTTTTCCGATGGGATTCTGCAGGCCGGGGCCGTGGTGCCGCTGGGGTCCCTCGGTTGCAGGAATTCTCCCTAATGCAGGAATTCTCCCTAATTTCCGTGCCTGCAGCAGGACTAGAGCAGGAAGTTCCCCCGTGAGCCTAGAGTCTTTCCCAAGCTTGGAGAGCAGTTGGGAACACACCTTGGAGCTGAGCTTCTCCGCACGGTTTTAAAACCTTGGGAGAACGCAGCTTGTAGGACCCTTCCCAATGGCAGCGCTCTCCGTGCTCCTTGCTGCTCCTGCCCCTTTCCCGGAGGTGATTCCCGTTGAAGCTGCAAAGTGCATTTTGCCGTGCGCATCCCGACTGGAGATGGTTGGGGATTTTCCCATTTTCCCTTTAGCATCGTTGCTTTTCCATGGCCCTCCTTGCTCCCTCTTGCTGCTCCTTTCCCCTTTCCCAGAGGTGATTCCCGTTGAGGATGCAAAGCACATTTTAGCTTGCGCATCCCAACTGGAGATCTTTGGGAATTTTCCCATTTTCCCTTTAGCACCGTTGCTTTTCCACGGCCCTCCTTGCTCCCCTGACCGTGTGTCTCCTCCTGCCCTCGCAGTGGCTGTCCTGGCGCAGTCTGGAGATGGTTGGGGATTTTCCCATTTTCCCTTTAGCATCCTGGCTTTTCCATGGCCCTCCTTGCTCCCTCTTGCTGCTCCTTTCCCAGAGGTGATCCCCGTTGAGGCTGCAAAGTGCATTTTGCCATGCGCATCCCGACTGGAGATTGTTGGGGATTTTCCCATTTTCCCTTTAGCATCGTGGCTTTTCCATGTCCCTCCTTGCTCCCCGTTGCTCCCCTGACCGTGTGTCTCCTCCTGCCCTCGCAGTGGCTCTCCTGGTGCAGTTTGGAGATGGTTGGGAATTTTCCCATTTTCCCTTTAGCATCGTTGCTTTTCCATGGCCCTCCTTGCTCCCTCTTGCTGCTCCTTTTCCCCTTTCTCGGAGGTGATTCCCGTTGAGGATGCAAAGTGCATTTTGCCTTGCGCATCCCGACTGGAGATGGTTGGGAATTTTCCCATTTTCCCTTTAGCATCCTGGCTTTTCCGCAGCCCCCGTTGCCCTCCTGACCGTGTGTCTCCTCCGTCCTCGCAGTGGCTGTCCCGGCGCGGCCGCCCCATGGCAGCGCCCGACGTGAGCGTGCACATGGAGGAGGTGGTCGTGGTGACGACGCCGGACACGGCGGGCGACGGCGGCGCCGTGGAGGAGGTGAAGACCGTGCTCGTCACCACCAACCTGGCCCCGCACGGGTAGGAAGCGCCGGGATGGAGCGGTTGCGAGCGGGGAGTCCTCGTGGTGCAGGATTCCCAACCAACCTTGGCATCTCCCGTGTCTCTGCTCTGTCCCTTTGAGCCATCCTGGAGTTGCAAAGACATTCCCAAAGCGTCCTGCTCCCCTTCAGGCTGCCTGAATCCCATCCAACAAATCCCATGGATTGGGATGTTTTGCTTGGCATCGGGAGCACCTTGGGGACACCTGTGCAACCCCAATTTCAGGTTACGTTTTGCTGATGCTGCCGAGAGAGCGGGCGCTCGGTGTCTGCGCAAACCTGGGGACGTTCTGCTGCAAATGGGAGCAAAAATGAGTGGTCTCTGCTCTTTGGAAGTGGCACGTTTAAATGGCCTTTCTGGCTTGCTGCCAGAAATAAAAAGGAATGCTTAAAAAAAGAGGAAAAATCAGTAAAAAGCAATACAAAAAATATAGACAGCTGGGTGAAAATATCTTTTAAGGGGTGGAGGAAATACGTGAGTGGAAGTGGATGTTGGGGTGGACACGAGCACCTGTGACTAAATTGGCGTTTTTCCCCCGATTGTAGCCAATTCCCTGAGCTGCATCCATGTCCCCAGTTCCTGGGCCGGGGTCACTGCTAGCGGTGTAAATAACAGATGTGTCCTTGGAACCGCAAAATATTGAGCAGGGTGTCACTTTTCCAAACCCAAATGAATTTGGGTGCGTTTTTTCTTCCCCCACTCTGGCTTTTTTTGATGTATTATAGGTATGAGAGTGCTGCTTGTTCTGCTTGGACTTTTCTTAGGCTTTCCCGACATACAAGCAGTGCTTGTTTCATACGTGGGAGCTGCAGGCAGTGCCAGGTTCTTCTCTTTGCTTCCACATATCCCTGGATTGTCCCAGAGCGGGGCTGGATTTTAGTCCTTCTGCAGCTCCAGCTCTTGCAGCAAAAACAACACAGGTTTGTCCATCCCAGGAGCTCCAACTGCAGTTTTATTCTGTAAAACGGACTCTGTTTCCACCGCTCTTTTGCCACTACCATTAAACTCATGGAAAAACTTTAGCTCCTGGTAGGAGCGGGGCAGGCGAGACGTGTGCTGCTCTCCCTGCATTGCATCGCCCCTCTTTCCTCCTTGGCTTCTTGAGTCTCCAAACTATTTCTGGGAGTCTTTTCCATTCCCAGGAGAGCATCGGCTCTCGCTTTTGGGCTGTTTTTCCCTGCAGTTACCTCCTCCTTGGCAGCAAAGCAGCCAGGTGTGGAGTGAGGCTGCCGCTCCCCTTGGATGCAGAGGGATTCCCGCTTTTAACGTGATGCCTTTGCAGGTCCATTTGCCACACGGCAACACAGATTGTGGCAGAGACTGACTCAATCGGTTTGGTTTCATTTCATCCTTTTATTTATTATTTTTTTCTTCTTTTCCCCTTCCTGTTTCTCTTCTGAAACTTTTATTCATCTCCGCAGTGTCTGTGCTCAGCCAGGAGCAGGAGAGCGCTGAAGCGCAGGCAGAGGATGGTCTTATTTGTGTGTGTGTCCGAGTGCAGGGTGGGTTTGCTGGTGTTAGGAGGTTCCCGAGGGCTTTTCGGGAGATGTCCTGCCCTTGGCAAATGGCCAGCCGGCTTCCTCCGGGCACGTTCCTCCCGGCCCCGTGTCCGTGCTTGGGAATGGCAGCAGGTAGATGGGAAGGATTTGGATTTGGGGCAGGTTGCACAGTGCTGTCCCACTGAATTGCTCTCACAGGGTAGTTTGCAGCATTGATTATGGATGACAGGACAAGGCACCCACCATCCCACTCTGAGATTTAGGTGGCTGCTTCTGCAGGGATTCCTGTTCCTTCCATTCCTTGGAAGGGTCTGTAGCCTCCTTTGGTCTCCTCCTGCTTTCTTTTCCCTTTCCAGCCCCTGTTTCCATAAGGAAAGCAGCTGAAAGCATGAACTTGGGCTCCTGTGCTTTGTCCCTGTCACTGCTTCTATGCGAAGTAGGCTTTGAATAACTTAAAATGACAAAACTCGGTGTGGTTGCACTTTTCTTGCTTTCTTTTGGGTGTGTTTTTGCCATAGGAAAAAAAAAATACAACCAACACACAAAGGCCTAATTAGTCCATGTATTTTTTGGATTGTCGGAAAAAAACAGAGATAAATAGAATAAAGGTCAGCGAGAAGCTTCTCTCTTGGATGTGATTGGATCTGTGTGCCCACGTCCCATCAGTTGGCCAGTATTCCCAGTTAACATTCCCGGCGCAGTTTTTGGGTGCTCCTCAGGTAGGAGCAGCGGAGGAGGCAGCAGCAAGGCGGTTCCTTCACCAACACTTAGTTTCTCCCTCTTCTCCCATCTGGTTTGTGGATTCTCCCGGGGAGAAACTTGAGAACGATCCCACCCCGGGAAACGTGAGCGCTGCCGCCTCCCACGGCTTCGTCATGACAACGAGTCAAGGCCCTGGCTCGCTCCGTGGGATGAACCGCTGTGGCTTGGGAGAGGGCTGGATGCTCTCCTGCTCCCTCTGCATCCGCCGCTCCTTGGCCTCTTCCTCTGGAACAAAATGGGGGAAAGCAGAGGGGAAACTGTTCCTCAAACTGCCACTTTTTGATCGTGAAGCTGTGCAATGCGTTGGCCCAGAGCTTGCCTTGGGTTATTGTCACATCTCCCTTGCAGGCGCTTTCTGGTCGGGCTTGTCGGTCAGTGCAGGTTGCAATATGCCAAAATGCACTGCTTTTCCTCCCAAACTTGCCCTCTCCTCGACTCCCCCGTGCTCTCCCCATGAAGGATCTCGATCCCTTGTCTGTGCAGCGCCAGCCCTGCGGCAGGAAAGGGCAGGGATGCTGCCCTTGAGGCTGCTTTTCCACCCCGGAGCTGTGTTATGGGCCGGGATGGAGGAACCGGTTGCTCTTGAATCCGGCCGTCCCAGTAACGCTGCCGCTGGGAGACGCGACCGCTGGTGACTCACTGCTCCTGTGGCTCTAATTCACTCATGGTACCAAAACAGGCCAGGTTTCAGGTGTGTGTTCCCCACACTGTCTTCCTTGGGAGGCAGTTTGTGTGTTGCGAAGTGCTAAAGAATCAGAAAAGTTCAATTTGGTTGTTCCTCCTCCTCCAAAGAGGTGGAGCAGATTTACTACTGCTCTGCTGTAATTAGACTGGTCCTTTTTGATACCCAAACCAGATACACATCGTTAAACCCATTGGGATGCTCAGGGAGTCTTTACGCTGCGAGCTGGCTGGGATTTACGCAAACAATCTGTGGAGAAGCCGTATGAGCTCTTCTGGCATGGGAATCTCCTTGGAGGGGACGGTGCGGATCTGTCCTTGGAGAGGATAGTGAGATCCCAGATCAGAAGAGCCAAATACGAAACATTTGCTTATAAGAGGCAGAGTTTGGAATTTAAAGGTCCGTAGCTTCCGTTGCCTTGAGTCTGGTCTTGGATTCCCTGGATTTTGTGGTATTCCGTGGAGTTTGTGTCGCTCTGGGAGGTGCAGGACCCTCCTGCAGCACCACGGCTCCTTGGCTCCAGGCTCAGCTCGCCGCTGTCTGCGCAGGGTAGGGATGTTTCCCACGTGCATTCCTAGGGAAGCTCTTCCATGAGGAGCTGCCAGGAACTCCTAAAGGAGCCTTGGGAGAGGTTTCCGTAGCGCTGACAGCCCCAGGGGCTGCAGGGGACACGGGCTGCCTTGGTGCAAGCTTCACAGGGCTGTGATTCATGTGACACGAGGCAGACGAGTGGCTTTTGGCAGAATCCTCTCTCGTTGACCGTGGGATTTTTATTTTTGTAAAGGAAAAACCAGACCGGAACCACTGAGAACCGGGGCTGCCTCCTGCCTCTTGCGAGAGGCCGCAGTCCAAATGACTTCCAAAGTTACTGGGAAGCGGGGATGGTGCTTCCACGTCGCTTAATTCTGCGTATCCAACTCTCTTCCCAGCGGTGACATCAATGAGGACACCTTGGAGACGGAGAATGCGGCTGCGGCGGCGGCTGCCGCCTTCACAGCCTCCACGCACCTCAAGGAAGCCGTCTTAGGTAGGTGCGGGCGCTGCGGGAACGCACGGGAATGCTGCGGGAATGCGGGGATGCAAAGCTTGGGAAGGAGCCTCGGGAAGGAGCCGGCCGCCCCGCAGGCTGGAGTGCTGCCGCCCTCTCCTGGCACGGCCGAGCCTGGCACGGCCCTCGCGGCTCCTGCTGCTGCTTCCCATTGGGACAGCCCTGGGATCCGGCCGTTTGCAGCAAGCTCACAAGCTTCCCTTGTAAGAAAAAGTGGATTTAATCAGTAGTGAGTGCGGCACCGGTGAGATGGGAGCTACCCAGTCTGCTCCATCCCTGGGTTTTAGTTGGGAAGAATGGAGAGGACAATCCAGGGAGGAAATGGACCCTTAAAAATTCCCTGTCCTTGGCCTAACACGGAGCGTTTTGTAGCATGGAGCATGTCAGAGGCTGCAGGGACATGCGGCCAGGCTGCCCGCACAGCCCTTGTCCTGCAGAACAACTTGTCCTGCAGTGACCAGCAGCACCCGAGCACCCTGCTTGAGCAGAGTCTTAAAAGACCGAGTTGTCCTAAAAAGAAACCATTGCACTATAAAAACAAGGGTGAAAGTGATTCCGTTATTTTCATTCTGATAAAAGGAACAACAATTTCAACCCTAGCCAATGACTTCTCAGGTTTTGTACCTTCTTCCATGGGTCTTTAAATTTGCTTGTGCAATTTTGCGCAAGAAATTTGGGTTGCTGGACACTTATTAATAAAATTAATTAATTATGGCCACAGAAATCAGCTGCCCCACCTGCATATTTTCCCCCTTGGGTTTTGAGCTGTGCTCTAGCACTTTACGTGCAGCCCCACGGGGCAATGAGGGGAAAACTCACGTTTCTCCTTGCTCTGTCGCTGCCTCTGCTCCTCGTGAGAAGTGAAGATGGCTGAAGATGAGGACAGCTTGGAGGCCGAGATCGTTTACCCCATCACCTGCGGCGACAGCAAGGCCAACCTCATATGGCGAAAATTTGTGTGTCCTGGGATCAACGTGAAGTGTGTGCAGGTGAGGATGAGACCGGGTGTGCGGGAAGAGGCAGATCCTGCGTTACTGTCCTCTCCCGGGAGGAGAATTGGAGTGGGCCAGGGCATCTAGTGCCAGCCCTGGGCTTGCCTGGGCTGCTCAGATCATTTGGGAAAGCTCTGGAAAACGTTTCTTGCATCAGAGCCACGTCTTGGTGGGAGATTCTTAGCACCGTAATCCTGGATTTGTCCTCAGCAAAAATGAGCACTCCTGGATAGAGGTTTCCAGGTGCAGTTTCCATTTAGCTTTGCTTTGGAGCACTTGGAAAAACTTTGGGCACTTCTGCTGTTGAGGGAAACCAGGAATTTGATGAGGAGGTTGATAGGGAAGCTCTGGAATGGTTTCTTCTCTGTCCTCGGTGGCTCATGGTTGCAATCTGCAGGGATGTGGGGAGGACAGCCAGATGTTCACACTCTGTGATGTCTAGTGGGGCATTGAGGGTGTTTAAGTGGATTAAAAAGCGCATTTTAGGGAGTATCTCCTTGGCCTGTCTTGCAAGGAGCTCCTCTCATCTCCAAAAAACAGGCAGTGCTGCAAATCAGTTGCTTCTGCTGTTGTCCAAAATCAATTTTCTCTTTGCACCGTGGCCCTCGCGCTTGGGACACAGACGTAGTCCATGTCGTGCAGTAGCCGAGCGTGAGCTTCGCCCTGGCCGAGATGGGTTGTGTTCCCTGCACCTGGGAAGCCCTTACGGAGGCTGCCCATAAAGCGACTGTTTCACGGACTGCCTCGTTCAGGAGGTTGTTTTTTATTTAGCTCCTGCGTTAAGATACCGCTGGGTGTGGGGGGTAATCAGAGACATGGGGAGGTGACACAGTACGTGGCAGCAGTCCCCAACGAGCCCCAACGTGCGACCTTAACGAAGGACAGAGCTTTAATGGGTATCAGGGGTTGTGCCTGATAGCAAACCCCGTGGCAGGTCAAAGACCAGGCAGGAGCAGCGCTGCTCCCCTTTGCCCCGGGGCCTTGGTGCGAGGATCTGGGTTTGTGAGCAGGCCAGGGGACAGGAACATTCGGGGAGACCACTGGGATCCCGAGGGGCAGGAGCACTCGGGGTTCCCGGGATCCCAGGGGACAGGAGCACTCGGGGTTCCCGGGATCCCAAGGAACAGGAGCGCTCGGTCTCGCTCGCGCGGGGCAGCCACCACCACTGAGGTTCTCTGGAAGCTGCAGCTCGTTTCAAAGCAGAAGCTGCCCGTGCTGAGAGCTGTAAGGGGCAGGGAGCAGCTTGCAAAATCACAGGAGAGATTGGGATTTTGCCTGGTTTTTCCCCTTGCTGCTGTGGGTTGGGACAGGGTTGGGCATCCAGCAAACGCCTGCATATAGCATGCCAGCTCTTGGTTGGTTAATGAGCAAGTGCCACCAAGTGTAAAAGAAATATTTGACTTTCGGCTAGAGCTGACCTTAACTGGGCGTTCAGTTACCCTTCTTACGGTGTGGAATGTTATCAGCTTTTGCTTTCGTTTCTCCTTTCAAACAAGTATTGAACCCTGGTCTAAAAGCAGCTCCTCTCTGCTGATGGCCACCAGGAAACGTCACCCCTGCAGCCAGCCCTGCTGCCCGGTGGCCCTCGTCTGCGGGACGCGCTGGCACGTGCCCTGCCGTGTCGCGCTGATGTTGCATTTCTCCCCTTTGCAGTTCAACAACCACCTCATCAGCCCCAAGGAGTTTGTCCACTTGGCGGGCAAGTCGACCCTCAAGGACTGGAAGCGCGCGATCCGCATGAACGGCATCATGCTCCGGTTAGTCCCTCATTTATCTTATTAACAACCATTTATCTTATTAACAGCCTGGCCCCAATATTGCCCATCCACTGGCTTTGCTTATCGTTGTGCGGAGGGAAGAATTTGGGCCAACAAATTGATCCCCAGCCTTTTTACAACCTTAACTACACTGTGTTCTCATCTGTCATGTCACTGTGAATGTTAATGCTAAATAGTGGCTTAGTATGACCTACCAAGTGATATGTAGGGTCATAAACTAACATTATATTATGTCTGCTTTCTACCATTATTTTTTTCTCCCACAAGAGGCTTATTTAAAGCTTATATATGCAAGTGCTTCATCTTCTCTGGCCTTAACTACAGAATTTAATTCCTTTATGGTTGTCTTGAGCAGCAGCCTGAGACTGTGATTCAATTAAGATCTTCCCCTGCCTCTCAGCAGGCTAAAAATACATCCTCTTTCCCTGGTAATTGTTGGTATTTTCCCAGTCTCCTCACTTTGTGCCTCTGTGTTTACCCCTGTTCTCCCCTGTTAACGCAGGTGGCTTCCGTATTCTTTCCAAGCAGCTTTTGCTCCATGCGGCTTTTACAGAATAGACTCATACTTTGCAGGGTGGGTCTTTCAAGGAAGAAACTTCACAAAGAAAGTGTGAAGGCAGGTGCAGCAGCCTGGTGTAAGCAAATTATAGGAAGACAAGATTGTTCTTGGCCAGTTTGTTTACATGAGGAACATCATATATGCCCATCT
This sequence comes from Crypturellus tataupa, assembly GCA_034781795.1. Classification (NCBI taxonomy): domain Eukaryota; kingdom Metazoa; phylum Chordata; class Aves; order Tinamiformes; family Tinamidae; genus Crypturellus; species Crypturellus tataupa. The sequence continues at coordinate 115,634 of JAWLRI010000238.1, forward strand.
TGTAACCTGCTTTGCTTGGGCACAGAGAGACCTTATGTTGGTTTATAGCCAGAAATACATGCCATCTCCTTATGCAAGCAGAAAGGAGAAGGAAGGAGTTTCCTGCTGCTGGCGTCCGTGTGGGGATTAGGTGCTCGAGGGACCAGACAGGGACCTTCTGTTCTGCTTCCTTCCCTGGACAAGGAGGAGATGGGAGAGATGCCTCTTCCCTGTGGGAGTCCCATGGAAGCGTGGACATGCTCAGGGCTATTTCTGTGCATTGCTCCGACCTGGGGAAACATCCTCGGAACTGATCCCACAGCGCCCCGCAAGGAGGGGTTTGGCCATGTCACAGAGCAGGGTTACCAAATCGGGTCCTAAACTGTAAATTCACGTGATTCGTGTAAATTCATGCTTCTTCCATCAAGCAGAAGATGCGTTGAGAGCATGCAACTTGTCCTGCTACTTCTAAAGGTATTTTTAACTTTACAATAATACACCCCTGGGAAAAGCGAATGTCTTAGGTCTCTCAGCCCAAGCTGGATGTTGCAGGGATGGAGAAAAGGTGAAATGTGCTGGTTTTGTCAGCCCGGCGAAACTTGAGCTGATTAGACAGATTAGGAGAGGAATCTTTTTCAGAGTGCTGCAATCCTACCCTTGAGAATCCTCTTCTGTGAAGCTCCTTTGTGGTCTCCGTTGCCGCCGATCAGAGCAGCCTGTTGTAACTTCTCACACCTCGAGCTCACCACTTCCTTCGACTCTTCTTGCTCTCATTACAAAACGAGCCGCTTCCAAGCTCTGCTGCTCCGAAACTTACTCAAAACCCTTCAGTTTGTCGGGTGCTACCCCGCACCTCTGGCAGATTGCTTCCTCTCAAGCTACAGGGCATCACTTTCATTTGGCTTTAATCTTTCTTTACTAATTAATCTGTGCGTGCGGCAGTGAGGGAGAGAACGGGGCAGTTTGCTTCATTGAAGGGATTTTTTTTTTTAAGAAAAACTTTTTTGGTCTCTTCCTCTTTTCTCATTCTAGCTGTTCAGTAAAATTTACTTCTAACAGTCAGTGCTCTGTTAAGCTTCTACCTTCCTCCTCCCTTCCACTCCCATAAGGTCACGTTTTGCTTAACTAGTTAATAACCTCCCCGTGCCCAACCTTGTCTCTGTGTTGGAAAAATCACTGGAAAGAGCAGCCTTCGATTCCTCACACCTCGGATCCATTTGTGGTCCAAGCAGCTTGATCCAGCAGGAAAATTTGGTAGAAGAGTGTTCAGAAACACTAATCTGTTCTAGCTCTCTACCTCAGCCCAGCAGGATGTGTTTGACTGGCCTTTTCTGTGCCATCGTGATGCTTAAAGCACTTTATTGGCACTGACGTAGTGCTCATAATGGTCAGACTTGTACAAAGGTGACCAGTATGGAACAGGCTGAGGAAATAAGCAAGAGTTGATTTAAAAGAGTGCCTAATCTTGACCCTACAAAGAAGAAATAGGGAAACTTGAGTGAAATCTAGACTGTTGCCTTTGAGTGTTCTCCACTTTTTGGCCAGTTGAATGGAATTCTGAAGATATTTTTTATTTTTTGTAACTGCTTCTCTTACAGGGAAACGCTTCCTCCTGCTTCCCCATTGCCTGCTAGTTAGGGCTATATTAAAGGAAAAGGAAATTAAAGGAAGAAATATTTTAGCGGGAGGCTAAAGCATGGCCTGGGCTTTTCCTCTAGGATTTTGGAAGGTTTAGAGTGGAAGCTCTGCCCTCTGTTTCCCAACACTCTGTCCATACCCTGTTGATCCAGGTGTGTTCTCGTGTTGCTCCCTGTGTTGCAGGAAGATCATGGACTCCGGAGAGCTGGATTTCTACCAGCACGCCAAGGTCTGTTCCAACACGTGCCGGAGCACTAAAATTGACCTCACTGGAGCCAGGGTGTCTCTGACCAGCCAGACATCAACGGAGTATATTCCTCTCACCCCTGCTTCTGCAGACGGTATGTTCAGCGGTTCCTAGCAGACTTTGAAGAGTTAAAGCATAAATAATGCTGCATGAGGAGTGCCCCATATTGTTGCCTCTGGGTTGTTTTTTTTTTGGTTTTGTGGCTTGGTTTTATTCTCTACCTCTTCCTCCCTGCTCTGCTGCAGGATTTCCCCTCTCAGAGCCGGGCAGGGTGACTCTTAGGCACCCTAAGAGATGTATTAATTCACCTGGGTGCTCCGTAACGCTGCACGACCCAGCGAGCTGCCCCTCTCGCATCCCGTCTTACCCCAAACTCTGTAGCTGAAGCCGGAGACGGCAGTTAGTGTGGAAGGAAGCAGGAAAAGGGGAGTCGCTGCCTGGTGAGGTCATCTCGTGCCACTGCGGTCCCCTTGGTGTCAGTGCACGGCAGGCCGGGCTGAGAGTCCCTCTTGCTGCCCTTTTTCCTTTTCTTTTTTTTTTTCCTTTTTTCTTTATTTTTCTTTTTTTCCTTTTTTCTTCTTTTTTTTTCTTTTTTCTTTTTTTTTCTTTTTTCATTTTTTCCCCTTTTTATTTTTTTTCCCTTTTTTCTTTATTTTTTTCTTTTTATTTTTTTCCTTTTTTTCTTCTTTTTTCTTTTTTCTTTTTTTTTTCTCGCTTTTTTCATTTTTTTCTCTTTTTATTTTTTCTTTTTTTTTTCCTTTTTTTTCCTTTTTTCTTTTTTCCTTTTTTTTTTTCTCAAAGCTGTAAACTGACTTCTTGCTGAATAATTTACGCATTTTCATTTAAGGCTCCCCTGCTTGAATTATTCATCATTTTTGTCTGATGAAAGATTAAAAAGAACTGGGGAATACAACAGACTCTTTTAACCTGCCCTCATGTGTGTAGTTTAGAAAAAATGAGTTTAAGAGGATCTTGTAACTATGCAGCTTTAGCCCTAAACCTAATCTAACTTGTAATTCCAGGTAGCTATTTTTTTTAGAAAGTTTTCTAATCTCTAGATACTTTCATATGTCCCAAATCCTTTTGCTGCTGAGAACCCCCCATGCTTCCTCGTGGATCCTAAGCTCGGGATTGCAGGGAGCTGAGCCCGTCGCTGCCTCTGCAGGGTGCCCTGGACCTCTGGGTGCTGGGGTCTGTTTTGGTGGATGCTGCACCTCGCTGGGCTCTGTTGCATCCCCATTCCCAGCATTTCCTTAAATACAATCCTGGAAACTCGCTAGCGAGGAGGTGCTTCCTGCAGCTGCAGCATTGAGGCTTGGAGCACGGGATTCAGTGCCCGGAGCTGCATCCCGGTGCTCCCCAAGGGATCGCGATGGCCTCGCTGGCCCGGGGTTCCCTTCACACAGCTCAAGTGACGGATTGGGATCAACGGGAGCAGCTGGGGACCCGGCGGGTGGATGAGCCTCTGTGACACAGCCCCAGCTGCGTGTCCTTGCAAACCCCATGTGCGGGGACTGCGCAAAGGGGCTGCAAATCCACTGATTTGACCCCAAATCCGTGCGACTTCTGTGCCATAGGCGAGCGCAGGAGGCCCTGCAGCCTCCCTGGACACATGTCCCTTGGCGAGGCTTGTGGCAGGAGTCCCCATGGTGCCACCCGTGCAGCCACCTTGTGCCACTCACCCCAGTGCAGGGCTTGGAGAGCCAAGTGCAAATAAAACTGTTCGGATGCACCGAATAGGGAAAACTGCAGAACAGCAGCTTTCTGCAGAAACAGCCTGGGAAAAACACAGGGAAAAATCAGGACTTCTTTTTTTTTCTCTTTTCTCCTCGCTATTGGTTGCAGTGAACGGATCCCCGGCGACGATCACCATAGAAACGTGCGAGGATGCCGGCGATTGGAGCGCCAGCGTCGCAGGTACCGCCTGGCACCGCGCTAGACCCAGCGCATCCGGGGCAGAGGTTGGGAGAGGTGCACGGAAAAGAGCCGGAAACAGCAGGGAAATGAATAGGAACCGGAGCAGGAGCTGGCTTGATTTGCAAGTCAGCTTGAACCTTCTTCGGGGTTATTTGTTTATCGCTCGATGCAAAGCACTGAGTTATATCCTCTATTTACGGAGTCGCACTGCACCCTCATCTTGAGATAAAATTGTTTCTAAGCACTAGAACGGCCAACACAGGCCAAGCATTTGGGGTGGCTCTGGGGAAAATAAGAGGAACTTCTCTTGCTCCTCTGGTGTAATCTGAGCTAAGCAAACAGATGTTTCTTAGACGGGAATCCTGCTGCTTCATCCAGCTACATTGGAGGGATCAGATTCCCAAAGGGAGCTCTGCTCTGGTGACTCTCGCCCTGGGCTTTGATTTGCATCCCGAGCTGGACTGAACAGCTTTTCCGTGGCATCAGCGGGCTGTGTGGCCGCATCGGGAGTGTGTATGGACGATGCAAGAAGCATTAGGAAAAAACATGCTTTTAAAACGCCCCAAGTGGGTGATGTTCCAGCTGCAGCTCCTTCAGGCTGTGCGCTGGGGCTGCGTTTTGCCCCGCTGCCCTATATGCAGAGCCTGGATGCACTTGCAGACATGGGAAGCAGGATCCAGAGCAACGCACCGTGCTCCACGGCAGCCACCCCTCTGCAGAGGGAACCGCTAAAATCCCCATTGCATCTTCTGAGTATTTTGGGGGTCTTTTTGCTTTCTCTTTCTCCAGATGATGCCTTTGCCTTCTGGCGAGGGCTGAAGGACGCGGGGGTCCTGGAGGAGGTGATCCACGAGTTCCACCAGGAGCTGGTGGAGACCATCAAGGGGCTGCAGGAGCGAGCGCAGGATTCCCCGCTGCAGCTCAGCGGTAAGGAGCAACCCGAGCACAGGGATTTGGGGCTTTTCCCTCTTAGGATGAACAGGGTAACTCTGTAGGAGCATAGCGCACCATAACCAAATCAATATTCTCAAAAACAAGCAATGAAATCAAGAAGGGAATGCTTTTACTCCTTCACTTTTAATTTACCATGCTCATAAATCTTGAATTAGATGGTGTTTTCGGCTTAGTAATAGTTGGGCAGGGATAGAGAGGCTGCCAGCTGGATGGGCTCCTCCTAAAGCCGCTGTGGCCGTGTCGTGGCCGTGGCCACTTGTCCGCAGGGCCTGGGGCCATGTGGGTTCCCTGCGCCTGGTGTTTCCCGTTCCCTGGCTCTAGCTCTTTGGAAAATACTTGGCACAGGAATTTAAGTGGGATTTAGGCCGTCAGGGTATGATGCAGCAACCGGCTACAGGGGAGGAGATTTCTTACAGCCCCTGTTTGGTAGGAAAGGGCTGTTCAGACACTAATGATCTCTTGTTATTTCTCATGATCTTCTGCCTTGTCCCCATTGTCCTTGCTCAGGTTGTAGCTACCTCAATTGAACATGTTTGGATTTTTTTTTCTATGGCTTTTTACCACGGAAAGATAAATATATTGGGAATTTTGCTTTCCTCAAAAAATCTCTGTCTTCTGTTTAAGATGCTGTTTTACTCAACAACATTGTGCAGAACTTCGGCATGCTGGACCTGGTCAAGAAGGTGCTGGCTAGCCACAAATGTCAGATGGATCGCTCGAGAGAACAGTACACGCGGGATTTGGCAGGTAAACCTCAGGGAAATCTCAGGGAATCTGTGTGGATTCCCCTGTTATTGGTAGTGTTTCATCCTGTGCATAAAAGAAAAAAGTGGGTTTCTTGTTAAAGCTGCTGCATGCGAAACCACCTGCAGAAGGGGCAGCTTGTCCCAGTGTGGCGCTGGCTCTGGTCCCCGGGCAGCTCCTTGGTGGCCCGGGCTGGGTTTCCTCCGCTGACCCCTGTCTCTCCGCAGCCCTGGAGCAGCAGTGCGACGAGCACCGCAAGCGGGCCAAGGAGCTCAAGCACAAGTCGCAGCATCTCAACAACGTCCTCATGACGCTGACGCCCGTCTCCGTCCCGACGCCTCTCAAGCGCCCCCGGCTCACCCGGGCCACGTCGGGGCCGGCCGCCATCACCTCGCAGGTGCTGTCGCCGCCGGCGCAGATCGCGGTGGCGCCGGGGGTGCCCGTGTCCCAGCTCGCCAACCTCCCGCTCGGCAAAGTGGTGTCGTCGCTGCCGCCGGCGGCGCTCGCCAAAAGCCCCGCGC
>JAWLRI010000238.1:133469-145692 GCA_034781795.1 Crypturellus tataupa
GTCCTTGGGATGGGTTGGCCCTTGGGACCATGCAGCTCCTGAGGATCCAATGTCCATCTCCACTGGGATCCTTGGGATGGGTTGGCCCTTGGGGCCATGCAGCTCCTGCGGATCCAGTGTCCATTGCTGCTGGGGTCCTTGGGATGGGTTGGCCCTTGGGGCCATGCAGCTCCTGCGGATCCAGTGTCCATCTCTGCTGGGATCCTTGGGATGGGTTGGCCCTTGGGGCCATGCAGCTCCTGGGGGTCCAGTGTCCATCTCCACTGGGATCCTTGGGATGTGTTGGCCCTTGGGGCCATGCAGCTCCTGCGGATCCATGGTCCATTGCTGCTGGGGTCCTTGGGATGGGTTGGCTCCTGGAGCCATGCAGCTCCTGAGGATCCAGTGTCCATCTCCGCTGGGTTGAGTCTTCAAGCACCTTGGGACCTTGCTAGACATGTGGGAAGTGCCAAGGAAAGCGTCTTCCCGGGTGACAATAGATAGGGAAAGGCTGCATCTTTGTGCATGTTCTTTAGGTAGAAGCAGGGCTCCTGTCACCAGGCACCCCTGGGTGCAAGTGGCCGTTGCTCCCCTGCGGTAGGGAGGACCGTGATGAACCCATCAACCACTTCTCTGCTTTTAATCCGGGTGTTTTCACCTTCCAGGCTTAACCTCCGCGTCTTAATCCTGCTCACGCCGATGCTCCAACACCTTTCCATGGGCATGAAGTTTGCCCAGTCCGGTGAGCTCTTCGCCAAAGTGCCTACCCCTTACAACCTCTCGCCGGACACGGACGAGGGGTATCTGCTCAACAGGTCGGTGCCCACGGCTTACCTGGCGCTCAGCCCCCCGATAAACAACCGCGTTTACGAAGTCGGGGTGGAGAATAAAGCCACGACGGAGAACACCATCTGGCTGCAGATACCGAAGAGGTGCTGCTCGGAGCTGGGCTTCAAGCCGGACACGTCGCACAACGTGGAGATCCAGTTCCAAATCGACCGGCTGCTCTTCCGGCAGTGGCACCACGCCGTCGACCGCCTGTTGGACGAGCGGCTGGTCCTGCCCGACGTCGCCGACTGCTCCATCCCGTATTCCCCCGAGCTGCCCCAGAAGGGGAACAGCAAGCAGAATCTGGCCATCTCCTTCATCACGGGCAAGGCCATCAGCAGCCGGCAGATCCCGCCGCTCCTCATCTACGGCCCCTTCGGCACGGGGAAGACCTTCACCTTGGCCATGGCCACCATGGAGATCCTGCGGCAGCCCAACACGCGGGTGCTGATCTGCACCCACACCAACAGGTCAGCACCGAGGGAGGGACAAGGGGACAGAGCCAGGACCTGGCTCCTCTGCTGGGTCGGGACACGTGTGTGGGATAAAGGGAGAGCTAGAGTGCATGAGATGGAGCTAATCTGGCCTTTTCTTCATATATACATCAATTAATAAAAATTAACTAAGTAAATTGTTCTAGCCCTCTTGCTGGAAAGGAGCCTGGAAGCGTTTGTGGAAAGTTAGCATATTCCTGCTTGATTGTGGATGGGGATGGAAAGATGGTTGGTTTCTTCTTTCTGGCCCTTATTGTGCAGCAGCAGGAGAGGAAAACCATCCCCTAGGCTTGTTGTGATGGTGCTATAGCGCCCTTGAAAGCTGTTGGGCGCTGAGCACGTGCCAATGTTTTGATTTTCCCGGAGAGAGTTTGGGAAAGAGAGAGATGCAGATCTGGTCTGACTGCTGTTGAATCCGCCTTGAGAGAATCCAGGCCAAGACTGTTAAAATTAGCACCGTTCTGCTGGGGAGAATGTCCGTATCCGTTCCTGCAGGCTGTTAGCGCCTCGCGTTTTAATGTATAATAAATGGTGACTTCTAATCTTAGCCGGTCTCGGGCTGCCTGGTGGCACTGGCGCTGCTCGGTGCCCATCTTGCACCATCCGTCCGGCTTTGTGTCACAAGAGGGCTGAGCTGCACCGTGTTGGTACAGCTTGATCCCATGGAAATGCAGGTCCGGATATTTTGCTGGACACGCTGCATTTGGAGTGTCACCTCCCTTGGAGCATTTCTAGGTGCCCCAATGCTCAGTGCTCTGGTACCAATGTGTATTTTAAACCATTTTCTCAAAATATGCTCAGAATTGGTGGTTGTATAAAGTGGTTGTATAAATGCAGGCCACTTTGCACATATGTGAGTACCTCTTTTGAAGGGTCTTGTCAGCTAAAACTGGATGATTTTGGCACTTTGGTGATGAATGATTAAATAGTGCATAGGGGCAAAGGGCTTGTATAAGAACAGCACTTAAATGTGCTCAAACGGTGATGGTTTCTCCTCCTCTTCCTCCCCAGTGCTGCCGACATCTACATCCGCGAGTATTTCCATAACTACGTAACCAAGGGGCGCCCGTGGGCCGTTCCCTTGCGGATTATATCCACGGACCGCCCCGTGAACACCACCGATGCCATCACCCAGATGTACTGCTGCCTCTCCGCGGACCAGCACTCCTTCAGGCACCCCACCAAGGAGGAGATCGACCGGCACCGCATCGTTATTACCACCTCGATGCTCTCCAAGAACCTCAAGGTGCCTCCGGGTTACTTCACCCACATCATGATCGACGAGGCTGCTCAGATGCTGGAGTGCGAAGCTCTGGTTCCTCTTTCCTACGCCACTTTTGAGACGCGGATTGTCCTGGCTGGGGACCACATGCAGATAACCCCAAAGCTCTTCTGCGTTGGGGACGGCCAATCCGCCGATCACACCCTGTTGAACCGACTCTTCCAGTTCTACCAGAAGGAGAGGCACGAAGTGGCCATGAAGAGCAGGATCATCTTCAACGAGAACTACCGCTCCACCGCGGGCATCATTGAGTTCGTCTCCAAGCACTTCTACGTTGGCAAAGGCAACGCGATCCAAGCCAGTGGGAACATCCTGCCCCATCCGGAAATCTACCCGCTCATGTTCTGCCACGTGCCCGGCAGAGCCGAGAGGGATATGTCCATGATTTCCTGGCACAACACCTTGGAGATAGCGCAAGTGGTCGAGAAAGTGCAGGAGATCCTAGAGAGGTGGCCGGATGAGTGGGGTGTCCAGAACATGAAGAAGATCTGTGTGGTCTCCCATGGGATGCAGGTGTGTGGGATGCAGGGATGCGTTGCTCAATGGAAGGGCTCCCAACGCTCCCTAAATGCTCCTAGGAGATGCTGAGATGTTCTTGGTAAACCCATCTCACCTGTTGGCAGAGGTGGAGACTTTGTAAATCTTTCATGCCCGTGGTGTGGATCCATTTAAGGATCCATTTAAGTATCATGGAATGGGCAATCAGAGCAGAAATTCCTCGTGGTGGGATGGTTTAGTTGAAGATTTCTTGTGGCATTCTCTGAGTAGGTTAACACGGGCAAGGTAGGCTAAAATCAGCACAGGACACATAATATTCTATCAAGTAACTTTCTTGGGGAGCCTGAAGATGAGAAGGACAGGTCTGCAGTGCAGGGGGTGCAGGGAGCTTGGAGTTTGGGGAGTCAAGGGGGACCTAAAACTGCCCTCACGTTTGTGACTCTTTCTTCCTAGGTTTCTGCAATGAGGCAAGAGCTGAGGAGGAAGCACCTGCAAGACGTGATGGTAGAAAACTACGAGAACTTGCCAGGTTTGTGTCCTGTGTGGTGGCTATTGGTGCCTGGGGGCATCCTGAGGTCTCCTGCGCTCCAGGGAGAGCTTTTCCAGTCGTGTCAGCAGGCAGGAGGGTCTGTTGCAGCTGGAGTCACCGTGCAGGGGCCGGGGGAGCAGATATAGGGTCATTAACCAACGTCCTTCTGGTATTTTTGTCTTTCTCAACTCTCCCTTTGGTGTTTTAGTGAGGAAGACGGAGGAGGTGGCCCTTGGTGTGCTCTTCCTCATGGCATGGTGGTTTCTCCTGGCTGCTTCCTTTGCTGTCCCTGCTTTCCAGCTGCTGGCAACATCCCTTACACTGGGATACTCCTGCTTTTTAAAGCTTATCCAGCAAGTGTCCATACGTCCATTTCCATGCAAAGTGTCCCTCGATCTCAGGGCAAAGTCCTTGTTTGAGCATGTCACACCACTAGGCAGAGCTCCCCAAAGTTCCTCAATGTTCCCCAATGCTCCCCAGTGCTCCCCACTGCTCCGGGTGCTGGCAGCTGTGGTCCACGTTGCTTAGGATGAGTGTGTTGCACCCTGGGCTGATTTCCATCCTGCTGTGGTACCAGTAATTCTTTGATTTCATCCCTTTGCTTAGCAAATAGGGTTTCGCACTGAATTAAATCTCTACCCACCTGTCAATGTGCTAAAATGTGTGGATGTTACTTTATAGGAGGGTGAAACCCTATAAGCAGGAACTGATGGGTTATAACCTTGGCTTGTGCTCACCCTGGAAAAAAAGCACTTGCTTATGCCAAAGTCTCTAGGATGCTTTGTGGGAATCACGTGAAGTCCCCAGTACCAGTGGGAAAGGCTCCTAATAAAAACGAATGGAAACCAAGATGTCCTGGGGATCCCGACTGCAGCGTGAACTGCAGAGCAGCTCGCTAAAGCGCAGCGCACTCGATGAGAGAGGGATGGGGTTGGTTTTGCCGCCAAGGACTTGGTTTCTGACTCACACGTGTTTTTATTTATTTGTTTATTTTTACTGTACAGCTGGGACATCCCGTGGTGAGAGTAACCGGTTGCTGGGGTGTGTTTCTGGGCTCCGCACCATTTTATTCCAGTCCCTTTTCAGCCCTGCGGTCACTAGGGTGCTCTGGGTGTTGTTATTGGTGGTGCCATCAGCCAGCAGAGCCGTCCTGGATGGGCACTGCCCTCATTCCTGTAAAATCCTTATTTTTCCCAGGAATTTGGGGTCCAGAGAAGACTCCCCTTGTTTGGGAAGGGTGGAGATGCTGGTGGCACCCTGAGCTGCACTAGTTGGTTGTCCCATCCCTTTCTGCATGCTCTGTCCCCTGCCTGGTGCTGGCACAGCAGTGTCCCCACGGTGTCTGTCCTCGCTTACCCAGGAAAGTCCTCGTGATCCCTCAGACCTGCTTTCCATAGACCAAACAACTCCTGGGACTCGGGCAAAGGAGCTTATAGCAACCTGCAGCTGCCAGGAAGACAGGGATGTTCCCCTTGGGATCCTGTGATTTACTTGTCCCTTGTCCCCTCCGTGCAGGGCGGGAGTTTCGGGTCATCATCATCAGCACGGTGCACACCAGCGAGAGCCTGCGCGTCTCGGCCTCCCACCACCTGGAGTTCTTCAACGAGGCCCGCGTGCTCAACACCATCATGACGCGGGCGCAGTCGCTCGTGGTCGGCGTGGGCGACGCGGTGGCCCTGTGCTCGCACGGCCAGTGCAGCAAGGTGTGGAAGCACTTCATCCAGGAGTGCGTCGAGAGGGGCAGCGTCACGCCGGAGAACCTCACCATGGCGCAGATCAAGCAGGCCGCATACGACCAGGAGAGCTGGCGCAGGAGGAGCCCCGACGGGGACGAGGAGGACAGCGACAGCGATTCCTGGAGCTCCGAGACCGACAGCATAAATCCCGACGATCCCATTCTCCAGGAGCTCTTGGATGAGAGCAAGAACGTCCTGGTGACCGTGTCCGAGGAAGGGCTGCTGAACGTGAAGTCGGAGGCGTCAAACCAGCGGGACGACAGGCAGGAATACGTCAGCTTCTCCTCTCGGATGATGCAGGAGTACCTCCACATGCACCCCAAGATGTACAAGAGGTGCGAGCTGGTCAAGGAGGGCTTTGACCGGGCGTCCGCCTTCACCCTCAACGACTTCCCCGCGCTGAGCATCCAGATCAAGGGCAGGGTTCACTGCGGGACGGCCTTCACGGGGGACGAGGTGCTCGTGATGATGCTGCAGAGCGGCACGGCCGACGGCGGCTGCGCGCGCCCGCAGGGCAAGGTCGTGGGTATCCTGAAGCGCGCCGAGCGGGAGCGCACCTTTATCTGCATGATGGACGAGTTCGATCCCCGCGTCATGATCCCCATCGACCGCACCGTCACCAAGATATTTGTGCCGGGGCTCAGGGAAAAGCCGGACGTCATTCCCATCCGCAGGCTGGTCAACGGGAAGTACCGGGTGGTGAGCTGCGAGAAGATCGGCCAGACGACCAGGAGGTGCCAGCTCTTCTGCGTGCAGGTTATCTCCTGGCGAGAAGGGTTTTACTACCCCTTGGGGATAATAACCGAGATTCTGCACATTGCATTGACCCTGGAAGAAGGCCTGAAGGTCCTTGACATGGAGTATGGATTGGAAAATAAATATCCACCTGCTGTTACCAGGGAATTAGCCAAATACAGCTCCAGCAGACCCAACTTCCTCAAGGAAAACCTGAAGGACTATCGGAGCTACCTGACCTTCACTGTTGATCCCGAGGGTGCTAAGGATTTAGATGACGCCATCAGCGTTAGGGATCTCGGGAAGCACTATGAGATCGGCATCCACATTGCGGACGTGGCCGGCGTCGTCCCCAAAGGCAGCGCCTTGGACACGGAAGCCAAGAAACGCGGAGCCACTTACTACGCGCCCAAACGGGAACCGCTCTGCATGTTCCCGCCGCGGATCAGCCAGGACATCTGCAGCCTCCTGCCGCAGCAGGAGCGCCGGGTCATCTCGCTCTTGGTCACCGTGGAGAAGCACACGGATTCGGTGGTGAAGGGGCACATCGCGGCGTGCGTGATCCGCTCCGACCGGCAGCTCTCCTACGAGGAGGCAGAGCTGCTCATTAAGAGCCGCTACAAGGGAGGCGCCGACCAGCTCTGCTTCGACACCCTCGAGGACTGTTTAGCCGCCGCTTATCACTTCTCCAGGGTCCACAGAAAGTCCCGCCTGCAGGAGGACTGTTTCTACGATCAGCTGGATGAGGAGAGCTCCCCGGGCAGCCGAGCCTCCCATCAGATGATAGAGGAGTTCATGATTATGTTCAACGCCTTTGTGGCCGAGTTCCTGACGAACCAGGAGGACACCCGGAGCGTCACTCCGGTGCGGTGTCAGAGCGAGCCCAACCTGCAACAAGTAGCGCTCATGCGAAGCAAATACAGCCACGTAATCCCCCTGTCCCTCCACCTCTCGCACCATCTGCAAGAGGTGCCGCCCAGGCAGGTTTCGCTGAGGGACGTGAAGTTCAGCCTCCTGGCCCCGCTTTGGGAGCACCTGCGGGCGGCCGCCCGCGAGCGCGACCTGCACAAGATGCTGGACCTCATCGTCACCGACGACATCCACCCCAAGCTGGCGCCGGTGGCGCTCGAGTTCCGCCGGCTCCTCGGCCGCTCCTATTTCTGCCGCTCCAACTCCTCGCCGCAGTCCAAAGCGGGTCACTACTCCCTGCACGTCGGCTCCTACACGTGGGCCTCGTCGCCCATCCGCCGCTACATGGACGTGGTGCTCCAGCGGCACCTGCACTCGGTGCTCCGCAAGAAGCCCCTCGCGTACTCCCTGGAGGACATCGAGTTCCTCTGCCACGACTTCAACAAGAAGAACTCGCGGGCCGTCATGTACGAGAAGAGGGCCCACTCGCTGCAGATGGCCACCCAGCTGAAGCTGCAGGTCCTGCAGAAGGTGGCCTTCGTGGTGGATATCGAGGCCATGAGCAAGCACTTCAAGGCCTTGTTCCCGCTCAACAAGGAGACCCTCCCCGACCCCCAGCTAATCAACTACAGGGCTCTCCAGCTGGTAGAGCAGCCCCTGTTCAACGCGGAGCAGAACAGCATGAGGCTGCTCTGGAAGAGGAGGGTGTATTCCGTGGAGCAGAAGAAGGAGCACGGCCTCAAGGAGGGACCCCTCTACGACCGAAGCGTCGCCCTCTTCGACGCCGAGGTCTGGCAGGACGTGCTCTCGGCCGTCAGGAAGGAGCAGTTTGAGAAGGTGGCTCCCCTCCTGCGCAAGGGTGAGGATCACCGCAAGCGCCGGGTGGGCTGGATAAGGAGGAGCCCCTGTTTGCACTACGTGGAGCTCTCGCTGGAGCTGCAGGCGGGCGACGCGCTGCAGTTCCAGCTCACCACGGACGTTCACCGGGGCTTCCTGGTGCCCTTCGTGCAGCTCTGGGCCGTCACGGCGGGTTTTGACGTCTGCCTGCAGCACACGGAGAAACCCATCGACTGCTTCTCCGAATACGCCATTCAGCCGTCCAAGGAGAAGTACAGAAGCGCCGTGGAGTACAACAAGGTGTGGATGCCCATGAGCGCCATGGAATCCGCCTCGTGCGCCGTGGCCGAAAACGACTCCATCGTCCTCCACGACGTCGCGATAACCTGGGCAAAGCAGAGGACGAGCAAGGGGCAGCTGCAAGGGACCTTCTCGCTGACCAAAAGCTTCTTGAAAGACTGTTGCATTGAGGTGGACTTCAACCACTGCTACCTGTGCATCCGCCTAAGCGGGCTGGACCTCGGGGGCTTGGAGAGCGACGAGGAGTGTCTTAGCCGTGGCCTCCAGGACCTGACCTTGTTGCACAAGGACAGGCCAGAGAGCAAACTTGTGGTTGACCCGGGTACGTACACCTGGGTGGCTCACGGGCTCACAGAAGAGAGCGGTGACGATGAGAAATGCGACCGGAGCGCCGTGAAGATTTTCAATTTTTACATCCACCACATGTCTATGGAGAATATTCCCGTGGAGATCTCGCTGGAGTCCGCCCGGTTCACGGTGGAGCTCATTCCGAAGATGCTGCCCGATGTGTAAGTGCGCTTTCGCGTTCGTTCTGCAATTAACCGTTTGGTCCCGACAGAATAGCTGCTTCACGTGGGTTTTCTCTGCTAAACCAAACGGGTTCTGCTCCTTGGTGCGGCCGATCCTCTGAAAATACATCTTTATTCAGCTTCAGCTGGCCCTGCTCTTGGGGCGTTGCATTCAGTGCGGGTTGCTGCATTTCCCCATGTCTCTTCATGCTCTTCTGGATGACCTTGAGAATGAGGTTTAGGAGGAAGGGGAAGTTGCACAGGAATCATTTTTATGCTAGTGAATTGCTGCAATATGAGTCATAAAAGGCAATGTGAAGCACTCTGGGGTTTGATGGCCAGGCAGGGATTCCCCGATTTCTCTTCCCTTTTATTTTCCTTTGTTGTCGCTCTGGAGCATGATCTGCTCTTATTAGAGCTAAGGTCTATTTTACCTTTCTTTGTACTCGGTATGGACCGATAATTGCACCCTAATGGCCATAGCTTTCCCCAGGGCAGTGTGTGTTTCCCTGTGTGTGTCGAATTTTAGGAAAAAATGGAAACTAATCCAATAAAATGGAGCGGAGACCTAATAAAATGGAGCTGGGACATAGGTTGTGCTCCTTGCTCGCAGCATGTTTGCAGGCTCAGGTTTCCAGGCGGTTGAGAAATAGTCACGGATGCGAAGCAGCAGAATAAGACTCATATGCAAATTGTTTTAAGCTCTTTGGGGAGGATTTAATGCAAAATTTAATGAAAAAAAAAACAGAGAGAGAATAAATAAAACAGCTGCATAAAGCTGTGTTATATTCTTCATTTTTTTATGCTGCATTTAATTCATTCTTTTTTTCCCCTCTATCTATCAGACGGAAAGAAAATGCAATTTGGAAGCTCAAGTATGCCTCCGACCTTGCTAAAAGCATCGCGCTAAACCACGATCCTCCTAAAAAAGGTAGGAACAAATATTATTATTATTATTATTATTATTATTATTTTATGCTCTGGCTACTTGATTGTGGCCAGGTGGGTGCCCTGGCCATTTCTGCAGGTCATTGGCAAAGGCCCATGAGGTTCTATCCAGCACACGGCTCCTCTTTGGCTTGGAAGTTGCCCTGGCAAGGGCTGGAAAGGGAAAGGAGGTGCGGGATGCCAAGCTGGAGCATGATGCAAGGGGTGGTTTAATCCCCTGGACTCACCAAGAAGGTTCCTGGGCAGAATTTATTGCCACGAGACACAGATTGCGCCCGAGAGGTCTTGTAATTGGGGCCGATTGTTTGGTCCCCGCTGTGTCCTCCCATTGAACTGAGTGCTCCCTTCTGTAAAGTTCTTCAAATTTCTCTTCTTGTCCTTTTACATAACAGTGATAACATCCAAACTCTTGAAGCAAAAGACCTTTGATCTCCCGGGGAGTCCAAAGAAGCTCAACCAGAGCCAGAACCAGGCAATCCTGAATGCCTTAAAGAAATCCTTCACGCTCATCCAGGGGCCACCAGGTAAGGAGGAGGTGCAGGTCCATGTCATTTCCTATTAAAACAGATTAGGAATACCCGGTTGCTCTTCTGGGAGGAGGATGGGATAACACAGATTTCCCTGAGGTCCTGGATGAGAAGGGGAAGGCAGAATGGGTTGGCATCACATACAACCGGTTAAGGCTTTCTCCTTGATTCTGGAACCTCAAGGTTGATCCTTTGGATGTTGAACTACACCAAGGGGTAGTTATTAAAGTCTCCTCAACCTTTTTCCTTAGGCACAGGGAAAACCGTTGTTGGAAGTCACATCGTCTACTGGTTCCACGAGCTGAACCAGGAGACCCTTGAGAAGGAGAAACTGGAGTGCCTGGATGAGGAGGACAAAGGCAACAAGTGCATCTTGTACTGTGGCCCGTCCAACAAGTCCGTTGACGTTGTTGCTGGTAATTATTTGTTCTAAGGCCCTAAAGGAGCTTTCAGCAGGGAGAAAAAGAGCCTGGGATTAGGAAGAGGGGTGGCAAAGAGCTTAATCTGTTGCTAAGATCAGACCCTTCGCCAAAACCGCGGGGTTTCTGGCATCGTGTGAGCAGACCGTCTCCTTCCCCAGGGATGCTGATGAAGATGAAGGTGCTGAAACCCTTGAGGGTTTACGGCGAGGCCATTGAGACGCTGGAATTCCCGTACCCAGGCAGCAACCGGCACTTGTCCCGTAAAAGCCTGCGGGATGCGAAGCCGAAGCAGGAGCTCAGGTAGGAGTTTAGGGCTCTGAAGGCTGTGGGCAATGGTGTTTGCTGCAACCAAAACACTGCAGCAAGCAGGGGATCCGTGTGGGGAGATCTGGGGTCTCTCTGGGAGGTCCTGGAGGAGAATCCTGGTCCGGTTGGTGGTGCTGGACCGGAGTTGGTACAGGGAGCCCAAGGCTGTTGGATCTTTGGAAATGGAAAGATGGATGGATGGATGGATGGATGGATGGATGGATGGATGGATGGAAATGGTCTCATCCCCGTGCCCTCCATCAGGAAGCAGCAGACCTGGGGCTCAAAACACAACCAGCTCTTCTGGTTGTGTTTTGCTATTAGACAGTTTTGTACTTTTTTTTAATAAGAAAGTATACATTCTAACGTAGCACTTGGTTGCGGTACCCGGAGTGTTGAAAACATCCTACATCTTTTCATCTTTCTTTTAAACAGCTCTAAAAATCCCTTCATTACTGCTTGTAGCTGTTGTAAGAAAAAGGGAATGTTATATTTTATATCCTCGACTAAGTGTAAGGCCTATTGAGATGGGAATAGCTGGCTGTGACTTCTTTAGCTAAGCTAGTTTCTCCACATAGGGGTTGAGTGCTTCAGTGTAGAGGGGATCATTCGGGTCTGTGTGTGGAATGTGTCAAGTAAAAGAAAAAATATTGACTCTTTATTCAGTGAAATAATCCTGCACCATCGAATCCGACGCCCAAGCAACCATTATTGGAAGGAGATCTGTGGTTTCGATGAACGAGTGAGGAGAGGAGAGGAGATATCGGAAGAGGAGATAAAAAGGTGGGTACAAAGAGCCCCTGGTGAGAGATGACTTCTTATGGCTGTATTGCACCACTAAAGCAGCAGACAACAGTCAACAACAGAATAGTTTGGGTTGGAGTTTCTAGGTCTCAGCTAATAGAATCTGGTAGAGCTGCATGAAAATCCTGGGATTTCTGGTTCATTCCCGCACCAGAAACCCGCAGGCGTTTCCCATGTGCATGACCGGTCTTTGCGCTGCCCACCAGGTACAAGAACACGCTGTCGGCCGCGCGCGCGTACGAGCTGGCGCGCCACGACGTGATCCTGTGCACGTGCTCGGCCGCGTCCGCGCCGTGCCTGGAGAAGCTCAACGTCAGGCAGATCCTCATCGACGAGTGCGCCATGTCCACGGAGCCCGAGACGCTCATCCCCTTGGTGAGCCACAAGCACGCGGAGAAGGTGAGTGCTTCCCAAGACGCATCCCGGGGACAACCGCCCGCAGCTCCCGAGTCTAGACCCACATTCCGCCCCTCACTGTGCTGCTCTTCCCAATTTATTGGGAAGAATTTATCTTCCCAACTGGAAGATAATTCTCCTTTATTGGGAAGAATTTATCTTCCCAATTCCCAATCGTCATTGG
>JAWLRI010000238.1:145792-157565 GCA_034781795.1 Crypturellus tataupa
AATTGCTCTTCCCAATGACGATTGGGAATTGGGAAGATAAATTCAAGCAATTGGGAATTGCTCTTCACAATGTTTTAAGGTTTAGACCGGCTTTTAAGGTTGTTGCTGATGGTTCCTGTAGTGGTCGATCAGTGTTGTGGTCTTCACACAGTCACTTCGAGGTACAACCCCATTAACCATGAAGTCTTGAGGCACACACAGGGTGGAAATAGACTTTCTAGAGGCACAACTTGCACGTTAGCTGTTCATATATATAAAGTAGAGTCCTAAGACTTCCTATAAAGCCATGGCAGAGAGCTACTGCCTATCCCTGGCTCTTTGCTATATGCCTGCTCAGCAACGTGGATCCCAGTTGCACCCATACTTCTCCCTAAATTTGCTTTTGTAGGGAAAATAATAATAATAATAAATAAATAAATAAATTAGGTGGGACGGATGTGATTTTGGTGCTTCTTTAAGGCTGAGCATCACAGCCCCTGGAAGGTGCTGACCCAGGTATAAATTAACCACAGGGCAGGAGATGTAGAGGAGATCTTGGAAAACTCTTGCTATGTGAGAACTCTCTTCTATCAGCTGAGAATTGGGCTCTACATTATCTGGGTCAGGTTCTTCTTTGTGCAATGCCCAGCGTGTTCCCTGATCAAGGCTGCTGCAACCGTAGGATAAAGAGCAAGGAGTAGGAATACCCAAAGAGCTGACTGCCCATGCCACGGCTCCAAGGGCTCAGGATTCCACTCTCTGTTCCAGGTTGTGTTGCTTGGAGATCATAAGCAGCTGCGGCCCGTGGTCAACAACGACGTCTGCAAGAGCCTCGGCATGGAGATGTCTCTCTTCGAGCGCTACCGCAATCAGGCGTGGATGCTGGACACGCAGTACCGCATGGTGAGGCTTTTCCTGCATATCCCAGGAATTGTTGCTCTCAGGGCTTGTCTCAAGCCACTGAGAAATATATTTTCCCTCTGCACTTGCCCTTCCTGGGGCAACGAGCGCGTTCCTCTTGCACAGGGCAAGGTAGAGCACACCAAGCCTGCCCAAAAAGCAGCTGAGAGTGGAAAAATTCCCTGTGTTTTTTGGTCATCTCCCTTTCTCCTCTTCTGTCCGCCAGCACAAAGACATCTGCAAGTTCCCGTCCCAGGAGTTCTATGAGAGGAACCTCAAAACGTCCCCTTCGCTCTTCCGCGAAGCCAGCGTCCTCTACCACCGGGACAACAAGTGCTGCCCCATCATCTTCGGGCACGTGGAGGGCAAGGAGCAGAGTCTCATGATCTCGACCGAGGAGGGAAACGAGAACTCCAAGGCCAACCCAGAAGAGGTGGAACAGGCGGTAAGCTGAGACCACGGGAAGGGTCTTGGCATTGCCACCCAGGATCTTGGTGTAACCACCAGGATCTTGGTGTAACCACCAGGATCTTGGTGTTGCCACCCAGGGTCTTGGCGTTGCCACCCAGGGTCCTGGTGTAGCCACCCAGAGTCTTGGCGTAGCCACCCCGCATCTTGGCGTAGCCACCCCGCATCTTGGCGTTGCCACCCAGCGTCTTGGTGTAACCACCCAGGATCTTGGTGTAGCCACCTAGGATCTTGGTGTAGCCACCTAGGATCTTGGTGTTGCCACCCAAGATCTTGGCGTAACCACCCAGGGTCTTGGCGTAGCCACCCAGGGTCTTGGCGTAGCCACCCAGCATCTTGGTGTTGCCACCTAGGATCTTGGTGTAACCACCCAGGATCTTGGCGTTGCCACCGGTGTCCTTTGGTCCTTGGGGGGATGTTGTGGGCGCCGCTGCCGTCCCCATGAGCAGGACTCGTGTCCCCAGGTGAGGCTGGCCAAGCAGCTGACGCTAGATGGCACCATCCGGCCGGAGAGCATCGCCATCCTGAGCCCCTACAGCGCCCAGGTGTCCGAGATCAACAAGCGCCTCTTGAAGGAGGGCGTCCGCGGCGTCACCGTCTGCACCATCATGAAGAGCCAAGGTGAGCGCATGGGATTAAAGCAATTTATCACGAACGCAAAAAACTTGGAGCCAGGGACACTTTAGCCATGCGGGAGGTGTCGCCGGGTCAGGTTTCCAGGTGATTTGTGGTCATAATGAATCCCTTGGAAGCCTTTGGAATGCCCAGGCGGGGAGAGAGTGATGAAAATAGGATGGTAGCTCCAATATGAAGGTCATCTGAAGGGACATTAGAGAACTGCCATAATAATGTATGGAGCAATAACCTGGAGTCAAATATCCTCCAAGGCTGGAGGGACTGGAACGGCAGCTCGATGTTTTGTGGATACTTTGGGGGAGAAATGAGTGTCCTGTCCTTCTGCAGCACCGTTTTCCATTCCTCCTTTTAGGAAGCGAGTGGAGATACGTGATCATGTCGACCGTGCGCTCCTGCCCCCGCTCCGAGATCGATTTGAAACCCACAAAAAGCTGGCAGAAGAAGTTCCTGGGCTTCGTTACGGATCCCAACCAGGTCAACGTGGGCATCACGCGCGCTCAGGAAGGGCTCTGCATTATAGGTGGGTGACAGGGGCAGCAAACAGCAGCGCTAAAAGGGGAGCTGTGCAATTATCAGGCACCGTGAGGATGTAATTGCTATGGAAAATCACTGCTCCGGCCCTGATGGAGTCACATTGGCCTTTCCTGGCCACTAAATCCCTGTCCCCTTCCCTGTATCCCCAGGAAACCGGTACCTCCTGGAATGCAACCCGCTGTGGAAGAGGCTGCTGCAGCATTACATGAATCACAACGCCTACACCGCGGCCCGGGCCATCTGCGTCAGGAAGGTCTCGGCCGCGCGCCGGTGAGGACGGCGACACCGCGGGGCGCCGCGCTCGTCCCCCCGCTCCGACGCGGAGCCAAACGCCCTACGGGAGCCCAGAGCCCTCCTCGCGCGGGGGCTCCTCCAGCCTCTGCGGGTGCTTGGGGTTTCCCTTGTGGTTTTCGTGTCCGTGACACTTCGGACAGGACCTTTCAGCTCTAGCAAACCAAAAAGCAATGGGAACGGATGGATGGATGGATGGATGTGACTTTATGGATGATGTTGCTATTTTTTTAATCGCGGGATGCTCAGCGGACCAACCATCCCATCTCGGTGCAGCTCTGCTTTGGGGACCAAATGCACATTCCACTCATCAAAAGCCGAATAACTGCACCAAAAACTGCATTTCTCAACCCATCTGCGTCTCAACGAGGCGAGCTGCGATCCGCCATACAGGACCAAAGCTGAGTTTTACCGCTCATTTTAAAACCAAGGCCAGGGAATTTTAAAGGCTGCTTATTTCTCAGAGCAGAAAAAAAAACTTTTTATTTTTTTTAATGAAGGAAGAAAGCAAGAGGAAAAAATATAACAGTTTAGGCAAAATGGTGTAAATATTACGAGCCAAGGCCAAGTTGATTTTGTAAATAGATCTGCTTATTCTTTGTACAAAAGCAGTTATCCTCGCCATATAACGTTAAGGAAAACCGGGAACTGCTCCTACCAGGAAGCTTTGACATTTGTAAGTGTCTTTTAAACTGTTCCGGGTTTATTTGAATCTTCCTCTTCCTGTAAGAGACTCTTTTCTTACCCCCTATTTTTGTAAAAGCTGCTTCTAATTTATTAACTTTTAACTTTGTGAACTTTGTCTCACAGTTGGTGGCCTGAGCTTTTACGAGCAATGTTGGAACCTCGATAATCACGTATCGCGACGTATGTGTATAATGAATTTTTTTAATTTCAAGCAACCAAACTGCTGTGAACTGGAAAGGGGGGGTTCCCTCGGGACGGCTGCGTTTGCCCTCCGCTTCCAGCGGATCCGGACGGGATCCGGATGGGCCGGGGCGACGCGGTGCCCTCTCCCGCATCCCTCTTTGCAGTTGTGAATGTATGAAGTGCCTGCTCAGCTCTCCCCGGCGTGTGACCGGCCCTGGATGTTCCCGTGGGATCGAGCCAAAATGCAATCCCAGCTTTTCTATTTTTTTCCCCCCTCTTTTTTTTGCACCAAATATACATCGTGCTGGGGCAAGAACCATCCTCTGGCGTAAATGATGGTCCTCGTGGCTTGCTGGAATGGCAGGGGTGGATTTGGCCCTGCGTTTGCACTAGAAATGCAGCAGGGCTTCTCTTCCCAATGTGAAGGAACGTGCAATAGGAAAGCGCTGGGTCTGGGAATGCCCGTGAATTATCCTGTGCCCCTTCTCATGCTCCGATTGTGTGTTAAACGCAAGAAACTATGGAGAAAATTTGTTCCATTCTTCCTTATTTTAACTGCCTGCACCTCCACCTTTGGTGATTTGGTCTGGACACCAGAGACTACCCAGGTTGCTCTTATATTCCTAAAGGAAAATACCTAGCGCGGAGCTTGAAATTCCACTTGGGACAAAAACCTGCAGGCAGAACCTCTGCTGGGTCCAAAGACGCTCCATAGAAGCTGTAAGATGCAAAGTCCTTGTTCCTCCCTGAAGCCATTGCTAACTCCTAAGAATTCCACACCAGCCTTATTTTTAAAAGCAGTCCTGCAATTCCCAAATAATGTATAGGAATCATTCGGTGGACTGCTGGGATGCAGTGATCCGAGAATGCGGAAGGTGCGGACATCCTTCCCGTAAATATTCCCGCTGTCAGCGGATAGCGCCCGCATCCTGCTCCCATTTTCCTCATCTGATGTAATGAAGAGTCGGTCCCTGCCACGTTTTCCTGCTGTTATTTCATCCTGTCTTGCACAAAAGAGGAATTTCGCCGGGGTTGGTGGCTCAATCCACGACGTGCCTGGAGCTTGGCCATGGGTTTGCATGAAGCAAGAAGCAGAATTCCCTTCCCTCTGCCCTCGGAAGGGAAAACCGGGAATAAGACGCTTCCCACGTTTGCATTGCAAGACAATACGGTGATTTTTGCCTCTGAAGATGCATTTTATAACCCGTGTTTAGGAACCTAAACCAGGGACTGCAGAGCTGGGCTTGCAGCTGCAAGAGGCAGGGCGAGCAGAAAGTGCAATTAATTGAACGTTTTATAGACTGTTAATGATGCTGAATAGCGTGTTATGGGTATCGTGGTCCCGTCTTTATCATGGGGTGATAGAAGTTAATACTGAAAAAAAAAGTTCAAAGCAGTCTGGTTGCATTTGCACACAGAGCTTTGGATTTACTTTTGGGAATAATTTTATTTGAGAGCAAATATTCCTAAAATAATGGTTTATTTTGTTTGCTTTATGAAAAACAAAGCCAAACCCACCATAACAATGAAAATTCCAATAGGAAAGTGCTGCGAGCGGCCTGCGATCGCCCTGCTCTGGCTTGCAGTGAAATTAAACGCAAAACAGGAAAAATCTTCAGCTTCAGAAGCCCAGGGGATGTTTTGGGGGGATTTGGACAGATCTGGGTAGGACGATCCATTTATTGCAATAAATTGTTTTGTTTTTTTAATAGAAATGAAATGTTAAGTGTCACGAGGGGTAAATTAAGGGACTTGAAACATGGCAGGTTTTTATCTTTTCTATGTCCGTGACTTGCAGCAGACCTCAAACGCGTTTTGGATACAAATATTTTTACCTGCTTCTAGTGTTTGTAAGAACGAACCTCAACATTCCTTTTTGATATTTAAGCCATAATTGTAAAAAAATGATTTGGATTTATTTAAATAATAAAACGTACCGCTAAAAGGTCTGTTTCTGTGACAGTGACTGTTAGTGTCTGTGGGGACATCACTGTGTTTGGGCTGGACTAAACGGTAGAAGAGAAAATGAGCGTTAGCTGCAATATGTGACTTGTAGAATTGATTTATCTAGAAACTTTTCTTGCACTTTTCTTGCAAATTATGAGTAAGTAATTACAGTGCATGGGGTGTACAGGGTGAAAGCAACCAGTTAAGGGGGATTTCAGGAGCTTGGGATTCAGCTGAGGTATTTTGGTGGAAGGAGATGGGTAAAAAAATAATTTTGGGTAAAAATAATCATTGCAAGGAGCCCGAATGGGCCATCTTGGAGGTGGGTGCATGGGGAGATGGAGATGCTTTTGCATCTGGAATTACTGGTCAAGGAAGCAAGACTTGGATCTGCTGCTGGGCAGTGGGAAGGGGGTCCCGGTTGCTGCATAAGGAGGTTTTAACTACAAAACTTTGCAGCGAGTTACTGTTAACCCAGAAAGGTTTGTAACAGGTAGCTGTAAAATCGCTGTTGAAAACAGAACAAGCCCGGTGCTGCGCGAAATGCTTAAAAATAAGGTTTTCCTTTATTTTTCTTTTTTTCCCATTCCACTCCTCCAAACGGATACAAGGAGAAAACCTGGCGCGCGGCGTCACCCTTGCGGCTCGCAGAGGCCGGTGCCGGCGTCCTGGCGCGGGGCGGGCGCCGTTTGCAGCGTGATGCTGTCGCGCCACTGCTCGTAGACCAGCGCGTAGGTCTCGGCGCGCCGCACGCTGAACTCGTAGGCCCGGCCGGGCAGCAGGTTCTGGACGTGGCACGCGGTGGCGGCGACGCTCAGGGTGCCGCAGTGGCCCCGCTCCTGCGCGCCGGGCTCCAGCAGCCTGAAGGCCACCTCGAACTGCTCCTGCGTCGCCCGCGGGCTCGGGCTGCTCCACTTGAGCGCCGCGCCGGTCCCGCGCGCCGCCGACTCCTTGCGGTCGAACAGCACCGGCAACCTGGCGCTCAGGACCAGGCGGATGCGCGGGATTTTGGGGGATCTGGCGTCCGGCACCAAGCGGTGCTTCAGGTGGAGCTTCCCGGGCACCAGCGCCCCGAGGAAGCTCTCGATCATCTTGGAGAGCTCCGCGATCCGCTGCTTGACGCGCTCCCACTGCGCGAGGAAGGCGAGCGCGTCGCTGCTCTTGAGGCAGCAGAGCAGCTCGTCCCGGCCCCGCTCCAGCTGCTCCAGCAGGTCCCCCAGGAGCAGCAGCTGGATCTGGGTCTGGGTGGCTCCCACCTTCTTCATCCTCTGGAAGCGCCACGGGTCCACTTGCTGGAAGAGGTTGATGGGGTGCATGGGGTGGCTCTGGTCGCCCAGGGCCAGGTGCTTGGGCAGGATCTCGATGTAGAAGGAGCTCTGCTTGAGCAGCTCCACGCGCTTGCGGTGGCGCCGCAGGAAGTGCAGGCTCAGGTGGCAGTGCAGGAAGGTCAGCACGACGCTCCGGCGATCCAGGTAGAGCTTCCAGGTGCCGTCCGGGAGCGCCCCGCAGCTGCGCAGCGCCGTCTCCAGGCGCACGCCGAAGTCCTTCAGGTAGGAATCCATGATCCCAACACTCACTGCTGCTGCGCATGGAAAAAAGGATTAAAATGCAATGGATAAAACGTGCAAAAAAAGGATAAAAATAAGAACCGAGGAAAAGCGGCTCTAGCCACAACTGCGCCTCTCCGCCTAATTAAAACTTCACTTATAAATTTATAGATGGAGAGGACCGCTGGACTAGAACAAGCCCTGTTGATGGAGGATGTTCCTTTGGAATCGCTCGGGGTTTGAGGTTTCCTGCAGCCTCGTTCTGTGCATTGCAATCAGCTGCGCTCCCACCGCCTCCCCGGATCAGCCCCGTTTAACAGCGTCACCCTCTGTTTAACCGAGTTATTTTCTGACGCCCTCGGCCAGCGTTTCTCCCCATCCCAGCGCCGTTTCCCCCTCGTTGGCCGCTCCGGCCAGCGCTCGCTCCCGGTTTTCCGCGCATCCCGAGGCCGCGGAGGGGCCTCACCTGTGCGGAGCGGCTGAGCCGGCGCCGCGCGGCCGCGGGGCCCCCGCTGTCCCCCGCTTTTCACCGGCGCCCGCACAGTTGCAGCCCGGCAACGTTTTCTGTGATGCACCGCGGCGTTTCTGTGCGCTCGCTCTATGTCATCGCGGCCCCTTTCCTCGTGTCCCCGAGCGGGAATCGCCCCAATTCCAGGGCCTCCCGGTGCAGCCTGGCCTGGGAGCTGCAATTCACATCCACTCACAACAACTGTTCATTTTTAATCATTTCTTTCCCAATAATTTAATAGTTTTTCCAATAATTAATAGTTTTTCTTTTCCAAGTAAGTCGGCACCAGAAAACCAACCTGCATTGCCTCTTTTTATTCCCCATTCTCCCCAGAGATGCAATGAAAAATAACCGAAATAAAGCAAACAAAACCAAATCAGAGCGGGTGCTGCTGGCAGCACCAAGGCTGTTCCGAGCCGGAAGGTTTTGGGACCCTTGGGAATGTTCACACGGGACAAGGCGGGATGGAGGGTGGGGATGTCCTCGTGGTGCTTTTGGTCTCTTTTCCCTGTTTTTTGCCCCAGAAAGGGCCGGTTGTGGGGCCGGGGCTGCTGTGGGGAGGGGATGGCTGTGGCCCCCCCCAATAGCACAAAATGCCCTGGGGACGGTGGGAGGCCCCAGCGCGGGTCCCGGTGCCGGTTCTGGTTCTGGTTCTGGTTCTGGTTCTGGTTCTGGTTCTGGTTCTGGTTCCGGCGCGGGGTGGCCGTTCTGTCCCCCCGGGAGCCGGGGACACCGGGACGGGCGTCATCCCCCCCGGGAAGCCCGGAGGATTCCGGAGCTGCAGCGGAAGCTCCCGGGCTTCCCGGCAGGGCGCCGGGCTCCTTCCCTTCTCCGGGGACAGAGCTTCATCCCGCAGAGATCCCGGAGCCTCCGGGGTTTGGCCAACTCGCATCATCCCAGTTAAAGCGACTGCACCATTAAGCAAAGCAGATTCCCACCTGGATGGGAAGGGATTTGCGGAGAGACCCGACCATCCGGCTCTGTTTTATTGCCGAGGGGAGACCGGCTCGGCAATCCGACGCCGGAGCCGTATCCTGCATCCAAGGACACTTATCCACCCCGGATTCATCCCGCCGTCAAGCGGCCGCGTCTCGGATCAGCTGGTTTAATTGAACGGCAGCTCGGAGCCTCCGGTCGGCCCCGGGGAGCCGGCGATCCGCGGGATCGATGCGGCGGCCGCGTCGCTTCCCGGCTGCCGGGGGATTAACGGGGCCGGAGCCGGCGGCTCTGCAGCGGGATGAGCCAGCGGGAGCTGCTTTTCCTTTGGGAAAGGGATGAGTTCGGTAATAAGAGGTTTCTGCTCTTGCTTAGTAAGGGATGAGTTCGGTAATAAGTGGTTTTTGCAGGGAATTGACATCCTGGGATGCTCATGTTTCAGATTCCCATAGGATTTGCGCTGGGAATTGGATTTCACTCCCCGCCTTAGAGGACTTCAGCACCTAAGGGAGCTGCATGGGGGGACCCGTCTACCGCCACCCCCTGCTGCAACCGGGACCCATAGCAGATGCCCAAGGAAGAGCAAAAAAACAAGGCAATAATTTGCAATAATTCCCCTTATCCGCTGCATTCCCACGGTGATTCCTGCATCTGGGTATTCCGTTGGCATGGAGCGTGTTCATCTCGGAGCAGGTTGGGGCCCGGATGGACTGAGGAAGAGGAGGCTGCGGGATGAAGATCCGGCTCAGCTGGGCTGAACCTGGAGCCTGGAAAGGGGGAGACCCACACTCATCCCCTCCATTCCCAGTGGGATCGGGATGGCAACTTTGCACCAAGATGCACCTCAAATGCAAACTTTCACCCCCAATTTCATACAAAAAAACAGGATTCTGCAACTCCTCCTACCCTAAATAGATGCCAAACTTCTACCTGGATTTGACGACTATAAACCTAAACCTGTTCTATCCGCAGCTCTGATTTTACTCTATCCCCCAGCCTTGCATCATGCCCCTATTTAGCTATAGGATTTTATAGCCGTCTATGAATCTCCGTGAATTAACACATATAAAAATGCGTTCGGAGCAATCGAACACCATAAATTCCCCGCTCTGCAGAGGCGCCGTTGGCCGCTGTCTGCCCCGTTTGTCACCCTGCCCTGTCACCCTGCCCGCAGCAGCGGGATGAAGCCCTCGCCGGCCCCGTCTCTGTGATCAAGACGCGAGCGGCCGATTGATTTTCCTCCTTCTCCTCATTAGCGAGCCCTGGTACTTTTAATAACACATATATTTCCACTCGCGGCGTAAGCAAAACCCTCGGCTGGCGGCTGTCAGAGAGCCCCGGGAGTCGTCTTTATGGAAAATCGATAGCTGAAAGGGGAAAATTGGCAGGAGCCAAATGAGAAGCGGCTGGCGAGTTCTGCCTCCGTATTTCACGTCTCGTGAACTAGTGATTTCTGCAAAGGAAACTGTCCAGGACCGGGGAGTGCGATGGACTTGGTGATTTGCTCTATCTGCACCATCCTGTTTTGGGTCTGGGTTGAGTAGGATTGTTGGGAGATGCCTGGGAATTTCCTTGGAAATAAGAGGTGACCATGGACATCTCGGGAGGCTTTGGACTTGCCTAGGTGCAAGATGCAGAGCGAATTCCAGGGATGGGAAGCGCCATCCGTGGGGATTTGCTCTCTTTACTGAAGGGTCCTGTCACTTTGTCCCCTCCTTGCCCCTCTGCTGCAAGGAGGGACCGAAGCCCCCCCGATACAACCAGTTTTTGGGGGTCCCGGGGCTGCAGCACGCGGTGCCGGTGCCAGCTCATCCCAGCGTACGCGTTGGGGGCGGCTGCGCTGCTGGAGAACGCGATTCTCTTGCAAAATCTTTTAATTTTTAAATGAAAATCAAGGAGTTTTTCAGCCAAGAGCTTTAAACATCCCCTCTCTGGTGGGGGGAATAAGGCTGCTCTTTCTTGCTCTTGCCTCCCATTCCTGGAGAAGAGCGGGACACGGATTCTGCTGGGAAGGAGCTGGGGACGAGGAGGGACGCCTGCCTGCAGGCTGCGGGCCCGGGCAGTGCCAGCACCCGGGGACATGGAGATGTCGCGTCCGTGTCGTGCTCGGCCGCGTGTCCCTGGCTTTGAGCAGGGGACATGGGGACAGCCCTGGGTCCCCAGCAGCTGCCACATGGCTGTTGCTGTCACCTGTGTCACCACGGCACCGCTGGTGGCCTTGTCCCCCCGGCGGGGAACGCGGCTGCTGCGGTGCCGCTCCGTGGGGTGGTTTTTGCAGCTCACGCGGTGACGTGACGCTGCGGTGACGTGACGTGACGCTGCGGTGACACGATGCTGCGGTGACACGATGCTGCGGTGATGTGACATTGCGGTGACCGTGACACTGCGGCCCTGCAGCCCTCCGTGTGTCCCCATGTCCCCTGCGCCAGAGCGAAGCGCCCGGCTGACACCCTGCTCGTGTCCCTTGAGCTCCGCCGTGCCCCGCGCTCCCCTGCCGCGCCGGCTCGTGCGCGGGAGCAGCCCCCGTTATTCCCTGGGGATTAGCGCCGAAATCCGCCCAATCCGGTGCCGCAGAAGCCGACACCGGTGCCGTCCCCCCCGGTGCAGGTGCGGGCACCGCGGGACCGGTCAAGGGGCTGCGGTGCAACCAACACGAAGGGCAGCGAGAGGCGGCGCAGGAGGTGCCGTCGCCCCGTGCAAATATTTGGCAGGTGCCGAGGACAAGGACAAGAGGGAGCAAGGGGGGCTCCGGCTCTCCGCTCGGCTTGGGCTCTCCGTGGCGGCGTTGGGTGATTCCCGGGCATCTCCTTTCCCCGGGACAAGCACCCTGGAGCACGTGCCCAGCTCCAGGATGTGGCAGGGGACACAACGTGTGGCCGGGGGGGTGACCGTCCAGTGTGGAGAGCCGGGGGGCTGCAATGGGCTCTGCCGGCAGCACCATGTCCTGCGGCTCCATGCGGCTCCGTGCGGCTCCGTGCAGTCCCGGAGCGATGGGCTCTGCCGGCAGTGCCGCGTCCTGCGGCTCCATACGGCTCCGTGCGGCTCCGTGCGGTCCCGGAGGCTGTCGGGAGCGATTAGGGAGCACAAAGGAGCCGGGCGCCGCGGCGGGGGGGACAGCGGCAGCACTGGCCGCCCGGCACGTCCCGGCGCGGCCGGC
>JAWLRI010000238.1:159287-173854 GCA_034781795.1 Crypturellus tataupa
GCCGCCCCGGGGCTACGGTCACCTCCGCACGCTCCTCCGGGCACCGAGGCCGGTCGGGACCCCGCGGCGCCCGGGCTCGTCCCCGTCCCGCCCCACGGCCCTCTTGTAAACAGCAAAGTCGAAGTAAACAGGTTCAATCGCACCCGCGGCCTCGGGATGCTCCGATCCGGTGCCGCATCCGGGCTGGTCCCGAGCTTGGAGCTGCTTCCCTTGGAGCCGCTTCCCTTCAGCCTGCGCTTTCCCAGCCCATCCCGCATGGATGTTGCATCGGGGAGAAGCCCAACCTGCTCCGTAAGAAGCTCCAGCTGCTCCATAAGAAGCTCCAGCTGCTCCGTAAGAAGCTCCAGCTGCTCCGTAAACCCAGCCCGGCAGCGAGGCCGGGGCAGCTCTCGGCGCGCGCGGACCCGTCCCCATCACCACCTTGTCCCAGCGGGAGCAGGGCCTGGAAGGGATCCCGGGATCTTGTAAACACTAGGCAGCTTCCTTAAGAGACTGGGAGTTGGGTGCAGCAAGCAGCAAAGTCACCGGGGGGGGGGGGGGGGGAAAACGCGTTCACGGGGACAACGGGGGGGACATCCACGTCCCCCAAGGCCAGCAGCCCTGGGGCTCTGCCCTGGGAGCGCTAAATCCTAAGTAAGGCACTACGGTCTAGCTCCCTACCGCCGGGCTGCTTGGAAAACACAACCGCACGGAGCCGCGGGGACGATGGCTTGGAACGGGCTCCCGGGGGGACCCTGGGGGCGGCCGCGGGCTCCCGGCATTGACCTTCCTCCTGCGCGTCCTCAGCGCGGCCCCTCCGCCCGGGAAGGTCCCTTCTCCCGCGCCGCTCCGTGCAGGGACCTTCCCGCAGGGCGAGCGGGAACGCTGCTCCCGCGGCCGCTCCGGGCGGGAGAGCCCGCATGGGCGGCAGCCAAGGCCCTGCTACGCGGAGGAGCGACGGGTCGGGGTGTCGGGAGCTAAAACTGGGCTTAGAAAACGCGGAGCCGAGTCCTTCCTCCCAGGGAAGCGCTGGGATCGGCAAGCGCTGCCCGGCGCGGGATGAGAAACGCACCCGGCGCTCCATAGCGGAGCCGCTCCAGGATCTACAGCTCCTTGGAGAGAAACGGGACTGGCCAACGTGTCCATAAAGCCCTGCCCTAGCCCACGGGCACCCACATCCACTCCCACGAGGTCATTATAGGTACTCAAGGACCTAAAGGAGGTGCTGTCGGTTTAGGAGCCTTTTGGTGAGGACAAGCGGGAAGACAGAGCCCCAACGCAGGGATGGTTCCTACCGCCAGGAATGGGAAACGGGGACCCTCTTCTGCCCGTGAACTCGGGCGGCCCCTGTAACACTGAACACTTTGGGGTTTGCAGGTAAAGCTTGGCCAGAGCAGCCCATTTCCTACACTGGTGCCGACGGGTTTAACCCGGTGGGGAACATTTCAGCTCGTTCAGAATCGGCGGGATGAGGAGGTGCTTTACACTGTATTTACAGTGAGCTAAGCCTAAAGACGTCACCCGGGTCAGCGCCACAATATCAGGGTGGCTCTAAAGATAGGAAGGGAACACGTATTAACCGCTCAGCCCGAGGCCCCAATCTCCTTACCTGAGCGGCCGCTGAGCCGCGACCTCGCGGGTTACCCTGACCTGGAGCGAGGAGGAGGGTTTTGCAGGGCTCTCCCAGGCTCCCTCCTCTCCTTAGTGCCATTCCATCGGCACGAGTGGGATCGGAGGGGTGGATAATGCTCCGTTCTCCTTGCAGGAGACGGGATCTGCCCCAAAACGCTCCTACCGGCTCCCTCTGCACTGCAGGGCTGGCTCAAGCGTCACTAAGGAAGAGCAGGGATTCAAGGTCTGTGCAGCCCCGGGGCAGAGCTGCCTTGCAGAACGGTTTTCCTCGTCCCTACGGCTCTAGCCTAACGCCCGCAGCTTGCAACCCGAGCAGCATTTGCCTCGTGGGATGGCACCTGGCTAGGAAATCACGGGCTGCAGCAGCCGTCCCCCCCGAGCCCTGCACTCTGGTGTCAGCCCAGCAACCCCCTTTCCCCCAGGGAAGCAACAGTTTTAAGCCCAAAGTGGTGCCCGTCCGGACTCGGACGCAGGGCCAGCGACACAGTGATCCTGTTACGGGATCAGCCTTCCCTAGAAACGCTTTCCGAGCGCAGCCGCAGCCCAGGGGTACCGGGATGGCCGGGCAGCAGCAGGTCTCGGTCTGTTGGTGGCACCGACAGGGCTCGCACCCTCCTGCAGCCCCTGCCCGCACCCCAAATCCCCTGTTCCCAGCAAAACAACACCCAGAGATTCCACGGTGCCCAAGACCCTGCAGGCCTGGGCTCTCCCGTATCGCCTTCTTCCCTCGTCTTCGGCTTCCTTAGTTGCACAAAGTAATGGAGATCATGAGTCCCTGGTAAACAAACCTGCAAAGAGAAGCAAAAAAAAAGAAGCAGCTATCAGACAAACGGGTAGTTTTGTTCCAGTCACTAAGTCACGAGTGAGGAGAACGCAGAATCCCACCAGATTGCTCTATCCACCCCAGTCTGCAGCAGGTAGAGCTGAACCACATATAAATTGTTTGCTGTGTCTCCATTTTCCATTTCCAACCCTTAATTAAAAGCAGAGTTTGAGGGAGCAGGAGGACTCGAGATGAAGGGGTGCTTCCTTATTAGATAATTAAAGTCAACGACTTCTAAGCAACGCCCGGGAGCAGCTGCATGAAGGGGAGCGTCGCGGAGCCCACCCCATGGAAGCAGCGCAGGACACGGCTGCGGAGAAGGTTCCCAGGGAGCCAGGACAAGCCAGGCCTGGCCATGGTGGGTCTGGACTCCCTTTGGAGTCACATTGTGAGGAAGGGACTTGGTTTTGACCTTGGTTTTGACTGCTTGAGATGGGATGGGCTCCTGGCTACGCACGGCGCTGCGTTTCCATCAGCTCCATCCTGGGGTTTGCGGATAACTAGGATGAACGTTGACCACGACAGGACCCATCCGTGAGGATCCGGGGACAAGGCCGGGGCACTCGCAGCGCCGGCTCGGCCGCCCCATGCGTCAGCGGCCGCTCGGGCTCCTCGAGTGGCTGCGCGAGACGCGGGCGCAGATCTATTCTGGTTCAGCGTGAACAGAGCCGGCTCCGCGCGGCGCTTGGAGCCACGAGGACGCTCAATGGGAGGGTGTTGAGGGCACAGAGCTCCCCGCCGGCCCCGGGCTCCTTCGTGTCCTTGCAGTTGTGCTCGGTGCCACTTAACCGCCCCGCGCGTGAGTCATCGGCGTCCGCGGCCTTGGTTTTTGTGAAGCCACACGAATTCCTCGTCACTACCAAGGCAAACACAAAACCAGGCTCCAAAGGAACCGGCGGGGACCAACGCGTGTGCACAATGTCCCTTCTCGTGGGCACTGTGACATGCATCAACCGTGGGCAAACCTCACAGCATGAGGACGCTCTGCTCAGGGGGACAAGTGGCTCTTAGAGAAACCACCCGAGCAGCAGGGAAGAGCTGCTGAAGAAATACCGCTCCTGCCCAGCAAATTATTCAAATCCCTAGGAAATCTCATTAAAGAAATACATGCCCAAGTAATACATTTTTTTAGGAAAGCGGCTGCCTCTGCTGCTCAGAGCAGAAGCCAGGCCCACGTGTGCTGTTCCACAGGGTGCTGGGTCTGGGAAACGGGACCTTTGTGGCCGTGGATCAGAGAAAATGCCTTTTTGCTCCACACGGGAGGCTGGCGAGAGGTGCTGGGATGTGGGCACCGGTGAAACAGATTTTCTGGGATATTTCCCCTGTGCTGCAGCTTTATTAGCAGGTAGGACAGCGCTTCTGCTCGTGCCTCCCTGGAACAGGAGCGTCTGCAGGAAAGCTCCCGGCTGGAGCAATCCCCAGCCCTCGCGTCCGAGCTCACTCCGTGACGCAGGTTGTTTCAGGGGCTCGTTCGAGAGCTTTTAATCCCTCCGCTGCCGCCACTTATAGTTTTTAATCAGCTCGGCTGCTCATTTGGCATGAGCAGGATATGAGGCAGCAGCCTGGGAAGCCCCCCAGCACCCAACACGGGCGACGGGGATGCCGGGTCACGGGGAGGCGGCGGTGCCGCAACGGGAACGAGGGAGGCAGAAACTCAGCCCCGTTGGGATGCAGAGTCCCCAGGGCACAACAGGGGGGTGACACACGAGCAGGGGAACCAGGACACGTGTCTGGGCAGGGAGCCGGGTCACGCAGGGGGCTCCGGGGGGATCTGCAGTGCCCGGGAATGCGGCACCGCTCGGCGCGGAGGCCTGCGGATGCTGCCGGCTGCCCCCGCCGCCAGCGGGAGGAAGGGATCCGGCTTTCATGTCGTTCCAGGGCTTGTTCTGTCCATGCCAAGACTCACAAACCGTACTGAAAACAGCCTGGAGTGGGGATCAGCATCGATCCGGGAATGAAACTACTATGCTCGCCCTCCTGCTCGCATGTTCCTGCCTAGCAGTGTCAGGGCACTTTTATTCCAAAGGATTTGAGGGGCCCGGACAGATACAGCACCAGGCAAGAGCCCTGCTCCCTCGCTGCTTGCAGGCAGAAACATTTCCCTGATGCATCTGATTCCTGCCTTCCAGACGGACGAATTGCACAGCAGCAATTTGTTATTGCCACGCTCGTGCAGTGGTGCAAGGAGGGGAGAGAAACGTGTCGTAACGGGGAGCGCAGGAGCCTCCCCAGCACCAGCTCAGCCGCGTTCCAAAAATACAGACGTAAACGGGTCCTTCCAGCTGCAGCCAGAGCGCTCAGAGCCCAGGGCAGGAGGAAGGGGAGCCCTGGAGCAAACAGGGCAGCTCCCAGCCAGCCCTTTCCCTGTCTGAACCGACACCGGTTGCTGCTGTTTGAGCACCCTAAACCAGTGCAGCGACCTGATCAACAGCAAAAACCCATCGTGGGCTGCAATCTACCAGAACAAGTTGCCCCCTGCACTGAGCAAAACCACCGTTCCACATCCACAGGTTTGCATAAATATTAAATCAGACACTTGCTCACACAGGGCATCCGCGCTGGGTGCTAACAAGAGCCCTGGTAGCAATTTGGTGATCATCACTCCTGATTTCAGCTGATATTGGCTGGGAATTGAGCGTGCAAGGGCAGGGAGATGCTGCCACTCGCTCCCTTTGTGCTCTGGTGTCAGCCATTTGCTCCGCGCTGCGCGGAGACTCTCCCACCGGGAATGCATCCGCCTGGGAAGGGCTCAGCCTCCCCAGGGAAGCTCCAAGCTCAGACACTAGGAAGACAAGAGAAGCCAGATGCTCCCATAGGGAGATGGGAGCAGCACCAAACCAGCGCCGGGAAGGAGGGGACAGTGACAGGACGGAGGGGACAGCGACGGGATGCAAAATCCTCCCCGATGCGGATGGAGATGGGGAAGATCCTGGGAGAAAAGCAGCCCCTCTGCAAGCAAAGCACAGGGCTGCGGGTTTGCTAGCACAGCCCTGCACCCAGGACACAGCACCCTGGCACGATGGGATGGCACTAGGGCCAGCTCAGAAACCACCTTTTCCACAGCTGCTTTGGGATTTAAGGAAAGTTTTCCTGCACCCCCGGTAAAATCCCAGGTGGAATCGCCCCTAGTCCTGGCCACAGCTCTGGGCTATGGCACAGCAATCAGATGAACAGCAGGTAGCCAGCACGGCCCAAGCGCTTGCTAATTACCCTGGAATGGCTTTTGTCCCCTGTGCCCAAAAGGCATCTTTGTGCTAATGAGGTCTGGATAACCCTGGATAACCACAGGATGTGGAATCCACTGTGTCCAAGAGAAAGGGGGGAATCTGCTTCCCGGGGGAATACGCAGTAGCCCAGGGCTGGGATGACAAGAGTGGCAGGAAGGAGCCTGATCCGTGCCCCGATGTCCCCGCGCTCTGCAGAGCGGAGCCAGGAGCTCCGTCCCGCCTGGGAACGGCTGTTTAATGCGCACAATTTGGAGGGGCAGCCGAGTATGAAGTCTGCTGACTGGCAGGTTCCTGCAGGACTGTCAGGACACGAAGCAGAATGAGAACAGGGCAGTGACATACCGAGGAATTAGTGAAAACCTGACGGCCGGGTCAGGCAGGGCTACAGTTTTTGTGGGTTTGCCATGAACCAAGTCTGCTTTGGGGCTAAAAGCGCCCCAGCAAAGGGTGCCCAGCACCCATATGAGCCACACCGGTGCCACCACCACCCCGGAGAGGTCACTTGAGTCTCAGGGTCAACCTAAATTACCTGACGGGAGGGTCCAGGAGCTGCTCTCAATCCCGTTCTAAGCTTCTCAAGCACAGATTTACATCGAGTAAGAGCCCAGCAGCAGCTCGATGCAAACGCAGGAGCACGCAGCTGCAAAAAGCCCCCGTAGGAAAGCGCAGCAAATGCATCCCTGCCTCGCAGGGGACACGGCGCTGCACGGAGCGGCACGTGGGGTTATGCAAGCGGGGCCGTGCGCGGCGCGGATGCACACGCAGCCGGCCCCGCGCAGGGCTCCGAAGGCAGCCGGGTTGGACGCCAAGAGCCGCGGGGCAGGAGCGTCCCCTCGCCGGTTGTTATCCTGCACGCACCGTTCCGCGGATCAGCGCAGGACGAGCTCTCGCCGCGGGGCAGCGGCTCGTTACGTAACGCGGCGGCGGCGCGTTAGCCCAGCGAGCGGGCGCAGACGGCAGAGCCGACCCTCCGCCACGCGGAGAGGGAAGCAGCTCCCGGCCCTGCAGGGATAACCCCCTCCTTCCTGCCCCAGGGCCTCCGCACACCCCGGCAAGCAGCTCCGAGCAGCTCCGCGATTCCCAGCCCCAGCCCCAGGCAGCAGCAGTCACATCAATTACTGCAGCGGAGATCTTAAGGGCGTCGGAATATTTTGCGCTCCCGGGGAGGAGATGGCTCGTGGACCCTCCTGAACAACCCAGTTGTGACAGACCCTCCCGACGGGCATTTCCATGATATATTCCTGTTCCTCGGGGCTGCACTTCCCTGGGGTCACAGCGGATCCTTGCTATGGGCACACGCAGAGGGCTGGGCAACAACCCCCAGGAATTACTGTCCCTTGAGGCTAAGTGCCAAGAGCTGGGCTGGGGGAGCGAGGGTGCCGGGAACAGCACGGAGCTAATCCGGGCACATTCCAGAGCAGCACGGCTGGACGGGGCTCGGACAGCAGCTCCGTCTTACATAATCCCGGGAATGCTGCCCTCCCCGAGCACTGCGGAGGTTTAAGCCCTCCCTGCACAGCGCCCATCGGAGGCCGCACACTACAGCCCAGCCAGCTCTCCCTGCTTTCTGGTGCTTCCGATTTGCTTTGATCCAGTGGGATCTCTGTGGTTTCTGGATCAGGAAAGGAGCGGGAAGTCCAAGTTGCAAATCTAACATTTCCTAGAGCCACATTTTTCAAACATCTTGATGATCAGCAACATGAAAGGCAGCTCCGCCACGGCAGGCAAGAGCGCAGGGCTCCCCGAGCAGCTTGACCTCTCGTAATCTGTAATTATTCAGTTTCATTGAAGTGTTTGGCCAGGAGAAGCCCTAGTAACAGCTCATGTTTACACAGAGCTTCGCCATGAAGGCAACACCTCTCATTCCTACGGTGTGGCTGGTTACACTCACTGCCACCTACCCCAGGGCAGACCTTCCAGGCCATGTGTGACCCCTCGGGGTTGGGATTCAGCATGGAAAGTCCCTGAGTTTTGGACTATTTAGGAACTGAACCCAGGGGGTAAACTCTGCCTGACCCGGGAACAATCTGAGCACGACTGTTTTGCAAGCTTCCTTCCTGGACAGACTGGTGTCTCTGAGCTTGGAGGGTGAAGACCAAAGCACCCGGCTGGGGCTTATGCAACTGCAGCGCACACCAAAGGGAAGTCCTGCGTTTAGCAGGGAAACAAAGCGAGATTCATCACTGTCCTGGTAGGAGAGAGCAAGGAAATGGGCACATCTGCACCAAGAGCCACTGCCAACCTGCTCGGCCAGAATATCCAGCAGGAGGAAAGACCGGGCAGGACAACGAGGTGCTCTCAACACTG
The DNA here is from genome assembly GCA_034781795.1 of Crypturellus tataupa. NCBI lineage: Eukaryota > Metazoa > Chordata > Aves > Tinamiformes > Tinamidae > Crypturellus > Crypturellus tataupa. The sequence goes on from JAWLRI010000238.1 coordinate 167,256, forward strand.
ACCAAAATTGAACAAGGGAGCAGGGAAGACTGACCAGGCAGCTCCCTTCCTGCTCCAGGAGCAAGGGACAACCCAGGGCTGATGCTCTGGGTTTCCCCACTCTATCCCAGCCTCTGGAATAGCCAGTGGCCAGGTCTGCTGCGGAGCAGGGCTGCTCCCAGCCCGCACGCCCGCGCTCAGGCATCAGCAGCAGTGGGATGTGCAGCTGCTAATTCTGTTTTCCATCTCTATTTTATTTTTGCAGTAGAAAAAGGTGGATAAAAATCTCAAGAACAGTGCTCCCGATGAGTCACTACAGCAATTGCTCCGGGAACATAAAAGACTCCTTTGTATCGGTGCAGAGCGCATAAGCGGGCTGGTAAAGGAGACAGCATTAATACAAAAACTGCAGATCACTTACCCAGCCGCAAAGCACAGCGGTGCCCTGCCCTGAATTTAAGCAGCACACGTAACCTGGTCCATCCTGGTTTCAAGCTCAAAGGCATCAGGTCGATCCTGTGGGTTAGCAGCCAACATGTCTTTCAAGAGTTGCTTGATGCCCTCAGACATGGAAGTCCTGCGTTTCTGAGGGATGTGCAGCTCCATCTTTGGGTTTTCTAGCAGCGCTTCCCCAACGGGCACAATCTCTGTTCCCTGCTTGATGTAGGTCCCCAGCAGCTCCCTCTTGGTCTCCGCGTCGATGAACGTTATCCTCTCGATCATGGCCCAGATGATGATGCCGAGGGCGAAGATGTCGGCCTTGGCCGTGTAGTGTCCTTCCCAGACCTCGGGGGCCATGTAGAAATCGGAGCCGCAGGCCGAGGACAGCCAGTACTTGTTCACATTCACATTTTTGTTATTGTTCCCCCCGTCCTTGCCCCGGGCGGTCAGGCCGGCGCACACCTTGCTGAGTCCGAAGTCGGCCACCTTGAGGACCGGCGTGCCGGATTTCTCCGTGATGAGGATGTTGTCCGGCTTCAGGTCGCGGTGCACGATGTGGTTCTTGTGCAGGAAGGCGATGGCGCTCGTGAGCTGCAGCATGAAGCTCTTGTTGGTCGCCGGGTCCGGCCTCCGCGAGAGCACGTACTGGTTGAGGTCTCCCCCTTCGCAGAACTCCATGACGAACCAGAGGTAACAGGGCTCCTCCGCGTAGCCCAGGATCCTCTCCCCTAGCAAGGGACAAAAGCAGGAGTGAGTTTTCCCAACACAATGAAGAGTATCCACACTATCTCAATGAGGACAAGGAGCAGTGCTGTTATATGGGTGTATTAAATGCCACAGGAGTTTAACCAGGAGCTGTCGCTCCGCAGTAATCGCTGCTATTAAACGTGATTCATGTGCTCTGCAGGGAAACACGCTGCCTGGCTCATGCTTTCATCAGGGACCTTCAGAGGCTTTAGGATGCTGTCAAGTGAGACCAGGGCCGCGCTGATACGAGCTCAGAACAAAATGCAAGGCACAAGCAAGCTCTGACCATCTCAGCTGCTTGCAGGGAACTTGGAAACGGGGGGTCTTCTCCTGAGTCACCATCAGGAGATTCTCCCTGGGCTCCTAAAGCTAAAGCAGCCTCGGATGAAGAGCACATTTAGCAGCAAGAGGAAAATCCCAGAGGCTGCGGCCAGCAAAGGCTGCTTTATACCTTAAGCTTTGCTATTGCAAGTGCCAGGGAGGGGAAGTAAATCAGAGCACCGAGGTTGTGCCAATGGGGCTTTACTGCAGGCACCTGCAGCAGAGCCTCTCGGCACGACCGGCTCTGCTCAAACAGAAGGAAATCGGCGCACGAGCGTCGCACGAGGGCAGCTTCGCCGCTTCGCGCAGCCTTAGTTAAGCGTCGACAAGTTTCTGAATGGAAAACTGGAGGCTCAAATAGCCTAAAACAGAGTTTTGGTGCAATTTCAGCCACCCCGGGCAGACTTTACAAGCGCATTGCTCTAGGAATTACTTTTTGCTCAAACACTGCAAGGGAAAAACTGGAGGACGCCGCTTGCCTCTGCCACATTTCCTGCATCACACAGATAAATCGGAGCCTTTTGGGGTCAGTTAAGTGACTATGAGGGACACCAAGGCCCGGGCTCCTCGGCATCAGTGCCTATCCTGGTCAGCAGTCGGTGTGGGTGGAAATATCGGTTATTTGCACAAACAGTCTGTAACCATGGCTACTGCTATGGAAATTAAAGCCCAAACGACAGCAAGATTGGGCTGCACCTCCCTGCCCTGGGTAAGGGATGAAGGGCAGGTCTGGGGCACGGGAGGAGCCCCAAACACACGGGGGACATAGGGCTTGGGGGGGTTTCAAGGGGTCAGATGCCACCCCAAGGGGCAGGGAGAGGGGACCCGGCACCTGAGGCTGAAGGTTGGCTCTGCAGATGGAAACACCGAGCAGGAAAAGCAGCTTCTCCGGTGAGAAAGCAAGAAAAGGGCAGGACCGAATGGAAAAGCGAAGTGAGACGGCCCTGCATCTGGGGAGCAGCCACCGACCGGGGCCACCAACTCGACCCAGCGTCACCTCCGCAGGACCCTGTGGCTTCGCTGTCACCCTCCGCAGCGCAGCGAGCGGCAGGGCAGGGCTCTATCCAAGCAGGGGCCACACGCGACGGAGCTGAGGTTGGAGGATAAAGCAGGCACCAGCCTAAAACAGCCACGGACCCCCTGAACGTGCAGGGGGGACCCAGTGTCCCCCCAGGAGCCGAGGACCCCGCGCTTCACGCTGGGTGGAGCGCTGCAGGGAGAGGCTTAAGCCAACAGCAATATTTCCTCACTTTCTATAATCTGAGAGTGTTTTAGTTGTTAAATCATCTTCCTGCCTTCAAAACAAACAGCTTTAAACATAAAGAGCCGGCAAGCAGCTTGCGAAAGACGGGATTCTGGCAAAGCCGAGCGAGCAGCCAAGAGATGCAGCGAGGAGGGCAAAGCCGAGCGAGTGCCACCGTCCTCCGGGGCACAGCGGGACCCCTGCCCCACACGCGCCCTCCTCCAGCCCATCCCGGAGCTCATTAGCAACTTGCTAATTTGCTTGCAGTCACCGGGAAAAAAATTAACGACAAGAGACACGAGGTCCCGCTCCCCAGCGCCGCGTGTAACCGTGACCTCCCTGCGCGCAAAGTGGCCCCAGGGGGACAAGGGGCTGGCGCCACCAAGGCGGGTGCTCGGTGCGAGGGGCAACACGTGGGCATTGATGCCCCGTATGTGCCCGCTCGTCTCTCCTAGCCCCGGGCTGGCTCTGCAGTCGCTGATGCTACGGGCTAGGAGCAACCCACGGGCACGTGGCCGAGCGCGAGCCCTGGGCATGTGTCTGTGGATGGAGCACGTTGCTCGGCTCGTGCCTCCGCCGAGGCCCCTCTCCAGCTCGGCGCGGGCTCGCCGCTCCCTCCGTGCCCTCTGCCCTTAACGAGATGCGCAAAAATTAATTTAAAGCTACCGACACGCGGGCTCCGCTACGTAGCCAAGCCCCGAGCCCGAGCGCGGCGCTCCCGCGGCCGAAAGCGCCTCCGATTAATCCCCGCCGTGCCCCGAAGCCTGGCACGTTGGCACAGCATCTGTGCGCGCCCGTAAATAGCCCAGCTGCGGTCGTGCAGAATGGCACGGCAGCGGGCGGCGGAGCTTCCCCTCTCCGCGCTGCCGGCTCCAGCGCGTTTATCGCTGCCGCGTCCGACCCGGCGCGGGGAAGGCGGCGAGCGCAGGGTCTGCAGCCGGCAGATAACCCCGGCCGGAGGGAGCAACGGGGAAGACAACGGGTTCCCGCACGGAGAGCGAAGCCGGGGCTGGTGACAGGGACCCCGATGCCCAGGGGGTGCATTGGGGTCCCTGGCGCAGTGCAGGGGCTTGTTCCCACCATAGGGAGCTTCTCCTGGGAGCAGAGGGATGAGCGGGATCTCCCATAGGGCTGGTACATATGGGGTTCTCCCAAGCTCATAGATCAGACCCTGCTCTTTTGGGGACACCTGCACTGGGTAATGTCACCCATCGCCCGGGTGTTGCGCATGGAGCACGAGGGATCAGGGTGCCTGGGGAAGCCAGGCAGGAGTCGGTACCGCTCGGGAAGGCGTCGAGTTCTCCAGGCGCTCCCGGAATTTCCAGGCTTCTCTGGGGGGTCCTAGAGGGCACGGAGCCCCCCAAGGAGCACCCGGAGCCTCAAGGACACCGGAGCCCGGGTGCTTTTCCAGCTCTCCGCTGCACGACGGCAGACGAGCGGCTAAAGGAGCAGGGGGTGCCCTACTTTAGGGAAGTCTCGGGCTGCGGCGGGAGAAGGTGACCCCAAACAGCCCTCGGATGTCACTGAGGGACCCCAAGGGGAGAAGGGGACCTCACAACCCAATGAGGCCACCGGTGCTTCCACTGCCCGTCCTGGGGAAACGGGGACAGAGCACGAGGAGCAGCCCCCAAGTTGTGGGGTTCAGAGGAGAGGGGAAGGATGGAGGGAAAGACCAGGAAAGGCGCCCGAGGGACAAGCACAGACACGCGGCACAGACCAGGGCCGAAAGGGGATCTACGGGGACAGAGCCCTGAGAGGGGACAAGGAGGAGAAGGTGCTGGAAGGGGAGCCCCCGAGGACAGTGCACGGAGCAGGGACGGTCCCCAGAGTGTCACCGGGGCACAGCGAGGGGGGCACTTGCGAAGGGGGGAGCAGAGGGACCCTGCGGGCAGGGGACAGAGCAAGGGGACACCAAGGCAGGACCCAGGCTGGGGGGGCTCTGCAGTGACAGGGGGTGGCCAGGGTCCAATGGGGGGATCCTGGTGGTGCCAAGAGTGCCAGGGAAGGGACACATGGGGAGATGGCAGAGGGTCCTGCATGGAGGTGTCTGTGACAGGGACTGTCTCCAAGGATGGGGGTGCTCCTTGGGAAGGGGGTCTCAGGGAATCCGGGGAAGGGAGCCCCAAGGAAAGATCCTGGAGGAGGGGGAAGGAGGGGGTGGGGGGTGAAGACCCCTCAAAGGGGTTGTCCCCAGCAAGGTCAACGGCGGGGAGGGAGATGTCCCCAAAGGGGTGTCCCCATGCAGGGTCCCCATGCAGGGTCCTAGGGGGGCGGATAGGGAGGGTACCCCAGGACAAGGTCCCTGGGGGAAAGGGTGTCCCCAAGGGGGTGTCCCCATGCAGAGCCCCCAGGGAAAAGGGGTGCGGATGTCCCCTAGAGGGTGTACCTGGCGGGGGTGTAACCAGTGCAAGGTCCCCATGGGGGTCCCAAAGGGGGTGTAGGGGCAGGAGGTGTCCCAGGACAGGGTCCCCAGGGGTGGGGATGCCCCCATGCAGGATCCTCATGGGGGTCCCGAGGGAAAGTATAGGGGGGTATCCCAGGACAGGGTCCCTGCAGGGAGAGGTGTCCCCATGTAGGGTCCTCATGGGGGTCCCAAGGGGAGGGAGCATAGGGGGGTACCCCAGAACCAGGTCCCTGGGGGCAGAGGTGTCCCCAGTGGGTGTCCCCATGGGGGTAGCATGGGGGGTACCCCAGGACAAGGTCCCCGGGGAGAAGAGTGTCCCCGAGGGGGTGTCCCAAAGTGGAGTCTCTGGGGAGAGGGGACAGGGATGTCCCTGAAGGGGTGTCCCCAAGGGGGTGTCTCAGTGCAGGGTCCCCATGTGGGGTCCCAGAGGTGGTGTAGGGGGAGGAGGTGTCCCAGGACAGGGTCCCCATGCAGGGTCCCCACGGGTGTCCCAAGGTGGGGAGGGGGGGAAGCATAGGGGGGTACCCCAGGACAAGGTCCCTGGGGGCAGAGGTGTCCCCTGGGGGGTGACCCCATGCCAGGTCTCCACAGGGGTCCCGAGGGGGGGAGCGCAGGGGGGTACCCCAGGACAAGGTCCCCGGGTGCAGGAGTGTCCCTGGGAGGGGGGGGGTTGTCCCAATGCAGGGTCCCCATGGGGGTCCCGAGGGGGAGCAGCATAGCAGGGCACCCCAGGACAAGGTCCCTGGGGGCAGAGGTGTCCCCAGGGGGGTGACACCAGGGAGAGTCCCCAAGGGGATCCTGAGGGGGAGCAGCATAGGGGGGCACCCCAGGACAAGGTCCCTGCGGGCAGAGGTGTCCCCACAGGGGTCCCAAAGAGGAGCAGCATAGGGACAAGGTCCCTTCAGGGAGGAGTGTCCCAAGGGGGGTGTCCCAATGGAGAGTCCCCACGGGAGTCCCCAGAGGGAGCATAATAGGGTATCCTAGGACAAGGTCCCTGGGGGCAGAGGTGTCCCCAGGGGGGTGTCCCCATGCAGGGTCTCCACAGGGGTCCCGAGGGGGGGCATAGGAGGGTACCCCAGGACAAGGTCCCCAGGTGGAGGGGTGTCCCAGGGGGGGTGTCCCCACGCCGGGTCCCCCCGGTACCTTTGAGCGAGGTCTCCACGAGGCGCAGGTAGAGCTGGCTGCGCTTGTTGCCGTGGCTCATGCGCTGGCCCAGGCCGTGCCGCTGCAGCACGCACTCCTCGAAGCGCACCACGTTGGGGTGCTGCCGCCGCAGGCTCGTCAGCGCCCAGAACTCGGCCAGCGCCAGCTCCACGTTCTCGGGCGCGTCGCAGCGGATGCGCTTCACGGCGAGGCGCGCGCCGCTGCGCCCGCACACCGCCTCGTACACCACGCCGTAGGCGCCGCGGCCGATCTCGGACAGCAGGCTGTACCGGGGCGCCCCGCCGCCGCCTCCTCCTCCTC
>JAWLRI010000238.1:249377-262972 GCA_034781795.1 Crypturellus tataupa
CACCCCCGCCGGGCCCCAGCGCCACCTCCCGCCCCGTCCCGCACCTGCGCCGGCCTCCATGGGGCTGCGGGCGGCTCCGCGCAGGGCGATGCGGGAGGGACGGGAATGGGGATGGGAATGGGGATGGGAATGGGGATGGGAAGGAGGGAGGATGCGGCGCGGGAGGGCGGGCGGGATGCGCCCGTGCGGCTGCGCAATTTGCGCTCTTAAAGGGGACGGCGCAGCTCCCCCGGTTTCCACGGCAACCGCCCCTCGCGCTCCCCTTCCCCGGGAAACGCGTAAATAAATATTTATTAATATAGTTATATTCCAACATATGGATTTAGATTGAATACAATGTGCTTGCAAATCTTATATAAAATATTGTTATGCAAGCAGGTGTTATATAAATATATAGCACGCAAGCTATTAAATACTGCGTTTCTACATAATAAAAATATATTTATTTTGTTATATAACGCCATAATCGATATCATCGATTTATTTATTTATGTGACAAATCTGTGCCCTGGATGAGCCCCGTTTGAGCGCCGGCCGCCGGTGGGATGCGGGCGAGATGCTCCCGCTGCAGCTATGTAATTTCACGCGTAAACATATGCAGCGAGCGCGGATTTGGCTGCGGAGGGAGTGTTATGATTCCTTTGCCTCTGCAAACTCTATTTATACCAGCCAGACGGTTATTTCGGAGCTCCGGTCCGTAAACACCCTCTATTCTTTCCCCCGGCTTCGTTTCCTGCAGGATTTTCACCTCGTTCGTTCCAGTGTGCGGATCCTCTTCCGCGTGTGAAGATGCTGCCAATCCGTCTCTTGCGCCTTCCAGTTTTCCTCCTGCCTCCCTCCAGCCTCCTCTCGTTCTGCGTTTTGATCACGAAGGTGTTTACACGTCAGCCCCAAGGAGAGAATGACCGAGTTAACGCTGTGCACGAGGTGCACAAGCGGTTCATGAACCCTGCTGCAGGAACGGGGCTGTCTCCTGTCTTGCTCTTTGCTTTGTTTCCTTCCCGGTCTCTCGTGCCATTTTTCCACGAGTCCACGTTGTCCCAGGCCTGCATTCCCAGTCCTCGAGACCCCCTGACCTGTTTCCCCTCCTCCTCCTCCATTTGGAGGAATGAAGGGATCACCACAAGAGTCTTCCAGATACAGGAGAAATTGATATTTTTCTCTGTTTTTAAACACAGCGCAAAGGATATCCGTAAATAAGCAATAAGGGAGTCCACAACCATTCAATTCCCACAGGTCAACTCACCCTGAAGGGAACTTTAGGCCAAGGGGAAACTCTCACCTTCTACCCAAGGTCAAAATATCCCGAAATTCCCCAAATCCTACACGGGATTTCTCCTGGTTTTGTGCTGCAGCAGAGAGCTCCGTTTCCTGCCGCGCTGCATCCGTGTGCTCGCGATTCCTGCGGGAGCGCTGGGATATGGCGCTCAGGTGGATGTTGGGAATGAAGGAGAAGGCTTTGCCCTGCTCCCAGGACGACTCCAAATGGGGAAAATCAAACCCTTTCTTCACCCCAGATGGATCCTCAGACTCTTAAATGAACCTCAAGGCAATGAAGAATCCAGCCCTTCTTAATTACAATCTTGGGACAGGGAAGATTGGGGAGATTTCTGCTCCTGGCAGACAAGGAAATGCATTTTCTGTCCTAGAAAAGGTCTCTGCATTTTACCAAAGAGGATCCCTTTTTCCTCCCCGGTGTCCAGAAAAAGCAAACACGGTGTCAGACACATTGTACCACGGCAAAGATTTCTTATCACCTATTTTATCAGATATTCTTACATGGAAGAAGAAAGAAAAAGAAAAACAAGCTGAAATAAAAACCTGCAGTGAGCCAAAAAAAACCACAAAGAGGTTAAATAGCTCTGAAACCTGAAGAGACTCCTGGAAAGCAAAAATAGGGATTCCCTGGTGCTCTGTACCCTCTGCAGGGGAATCATACTGTGTGAGACACAGGGAACAGCATATTTTAGCAGGACTAGAGAAATAAACATAATAAGGGACATAATAAGGAATACTCGGAGTATAACTAAAACCACCAAACACCTGGAAAGCTGGAGTGCATGACAATATTCTCTGCCTTCGAAATTTTAGGGGAAATCAGAGAAAATGTTGAGTATAAAACACCAAACCCAACCTACGATACATGGATTCCAATTTTGGTCCTTCAGAACAAACACCAAGGAGCTCCAGAGACATCTTCTGTTTTCTGTTGATTTAATATTAATGTACAGCAACACATTCAAAGCACAGTCACGTTTTGTTAAGGTTCTTAAGGTACACAACTGGCCCATATTTAGCAACATTAATGTAACCGCTTCCTCCTACATGAAAAATATTAACAACATGTAAATAGAAGTGCTCAATTTTCTTTTAAAATAGGTAAAATACAAAGAACTAATATCTCCATTTAAATAGACCTACAAATAAATAAGTAATTTTTAAGCAAACATGCTCCATGAGATCTAAAATGGCCAAGGTTAGTATTTATTCTGGAATCACGAGCCACACTGACAAGGGTAGCAAAACTTTTCTCTGCTTTAAAATACAAAAATAATGCTAGAGATGATAGCTCTCTAGACCTTGAAATATGAAACACTGCACATTCTTGTAAAGAAATAAAATTTTGTAAATGGACTAATATTGTTGATAAATACAGTTTAATAGACTTTGCTTTCCTGGTGGTGTTGGATAATCAACAGACACAAGCCCTTCAGTTACTGAGTGAGCAGAACACATTGTGGCTTCCAATAAATGACACGAGGTTTTAGAAATGCGTTTGAGTTGGGTATCTGCATCAGGTGAAAGGACTTCACAGACCATTAAACACGAATGTTTGTTCTGTGTTTGCATAGCCTGAGATCTCTAACAAAAGCTTCAGTATTATCCAACGATGGAATGAAATTGTTCATAACTCCTTTATGGATCTTTAATAATAATAATAATAATAATAATAATAATAATAATAATAATAATAATGGAGATTGTTTACAAAACAATCTCCAAAACCAGATTTTAAGAAAGATTTTAAAGAACTTTCATAAAAACCTTAACAATGTAAATCTTGTGTGGAATATCTGTTTCTAACTATCATTTATTAACAGAATATTTAACCTTTCAGTATATAAACAAATATGTTAAACATAATAAGGAACGCCTTGCTAACCAATACTGAAGAAGCACATTTGCAGTCCTAAGGGGACAGACAAATGAAGGAGAGTTCTGCTTAGTGCATCATGGTTGAGCAAGAGTTGCACTTGTTTTCAGGAAAAGGATTTTCTGAAAAATTAAGGAATTAACTTATTTGGATATTCCATGATTTCAGAGAGCATTGAACATCGGGCCTACGGTTGCTGTAATGTCAGCAAAAGGAGCACTTTGAGTAAGCTCAATAACCATCTGTTTCTTCAGAACAAGGAAGATGTAGAACTTGTCTGCAGCTTCTCTCCGGTTGTTTTTCTGGCAGAGCTTCAGTAAACTGAAGGAATTCACTCCTGCTTTGTTCATGCGCTGTATAAGGGAACAATCAAAATCAGTTAGGTCAGCTTAACCGCCAATAAAACCAAATTTTGTCAGCTTTGAGCTGAAGAGCACTTCTGCTCAAAGCTAACATTTTCTGGTTGAAGGCCTTGAACAGCATCTCGTCTTGGCATTTACATTTATATAGTGGTTCTTAACATTTTATTGTCATAATATTGCTACCACCTACATATGCTACAAAAATTTGCACGCCTGCAATTTGCCGGAATTCAGTGAAACTGCACTGAGGCAGACAATGAAGCGTTTCTGTAATGATTTTCATGATTCAAAGCAATAAAAATCGTTGCATACCCTGCTCTTTGAATAGAAAAATATCAGCTGTATCATAAAATAATAATTATTATTGTTGTTTGTTTCTTAAGAGCTACACATAAATGTAAGTATTTATTTGTGGGTATTAACACACAATCTTTTAAAAGAGTTAATATAAAATAACTAGAAGAGGAAGGTTGCAAAGTCAGACACCAACACTAGGGAAAAGCTAGACTGAGAGCAAAGGCTGGTGTACTTTACTTTGGCAGAAGTTCCAGCCCAAATGTTCCCATCTCCATGTTCTGATTTCCATATTTTCCTTCCTTCATCACTTGTTCAGCCATGAGATACATTAGATCAGAGAATCGCTCTGGATGAAAGCATTTTTTGAGACCAATGCTAAACCTGCACAATGCTCGGAACTGACCAACAGGAGGGAGCAGGAATGTGCAGATAGGGTCACGCATTTAGAAATCCAGCATCATGACAAGCATAAACCTCTTTCAAATCTGTGCATTTCTCATGCAATATAAACATGCCTCTATAAACACTCAGCAAAAGGCAATTATACATAACATTTAAAAAGCAGTACTATGGTAAACTGTATAAATAAGCAGGACATCTTTCTGACATGGTCTAGCCAATATCAATACCTATTTTTGGCATCTGTTTACAATATTCAACTTGATACCTGTAAAGTTTTTAATAATTGAAGAGTTCTTTTGCTCCACCTTCTTTCTTCACTGTCTTTATTGCTTCTTATTAGCTGCTTGAGAGGAAATACAGCAGAATGTTAAATAGATGTATAAAAAGTCATACACAAAGATGATAAAAAGGCCAAATGTTCTAGCTTCATTGAAAATTCAACTGGAGCTAGACATTTTGATGGCTAAATATAGGGTATCTGGGGCTTTTGACACCTCTACACTTACAACAGACTTTGAGGAACTGAGAGAAAAATTGTGTTAAGTAGGTCCTTTCCTCTGCAAAAAGAGAGACAGATCTAGTACGAAAACGGTCCCGCTGAGCCTTATGAAAACAGCTTCCCAGTAAGACACTCCTGCTTGTGACTAGGGTTGCTGAAGCTTTTCGATTTTCTGCTAAACACTAAGTTTAGAAACTGTTTCCTTTCACAGGGAAGCAGAGTCTCTAAATAGGGAACTATTTTCCTCACAGTCTCTATAACCTGTAACAGTGGAATCCCAGCTATTACTGCTTTTGATTGGCAAATTATATAGCAAAGAGTACCTCAAACAATACATTGATATTCACAATAAATTCATGAAATTATCACTTTTGTGTTTTTAAATATTTCTGTGAAGGAATGCTGTTCTGTTGCGATGCTAAGTTGCCAGCCCCTAGGACACATACGTTTGTTGTTAACTCAGCTTGCTTCGTTTCACCTTCTTGTCCCAGGGAAGTGTTCACCGAAGAGGAGCTCTCAGACCAGGCATTTCTATCCTGCTGCTAAGGTAGGAAGGCTGGCATTAGCAGTCATACATATAATCTCATCCTCATTTATATAACTCCGCTCCAAAGATTTATTTTAATCGGTGTTTTCCAAAATTAGTTAAGAGCTGATATTTCCATTCAGTTCAAGTCTGCTTGAATTCATTCTCCTTCAGTTTAAACACAGACCCTCCATTTTATGCTACTGTGAGGTGCATTTTTTTCATTCCTTTTCAACCTAAAGAGCCTTGTGTTCTCTAAAGAATCTCCTTTTAAAATAGTCTAATAAAGATAGTAGAAATAGATAATTAATTATTGCTAGAGTATTTCCTCAATTTGAGACACAAAAGAAAAAAACAATACTTTTATAAAAAAAACTGTAACCCTTTTGGTACAAACAGTCGTATTTTATATTAAGGTTCCATTTAGAGTATATTTATAAAATATTAATAAGTGATTAATAGACATTTTAATTAATAATTTGCTGTAAGAATCTCACAGACAATGCTCATAAACAAAAACTTTCATGACACAAGCTGCTTTATCAGCTCTCTGTAACATGCTTTTCCAATATACGTTAATAATTTCTTGTTACAAATGGAACCTCAATACAAAATGATACCAATCTTTTACCAAATGATACCAATATTTAGCTCTATAAAATTTGTGGAAACTGCTCACTATAGTTTCATCAAGATTATCATCAATTGCATTTCTGCTGTTCTCTGATGTCAGCATAAATGAATCATTTCTATTTTTTTTCTCAGTCTCTGAATGAACTGACTCCTGCAGGTAACTTGGCTCTTCTATAATCGGCATCTCTGTATTAACAAAAAAACAAACAAGATTTGAGAGGAAATTATGGTTAATCTCTGTCCTTAAAAAACCTTCGCAAAACAAAATCAGACCTTGGTCTAGAAAACTCAAGGTGGCTGTAAGTGGAATAAATGTCATCGCCAAAAGGACTAGGGAAGGAGAACCTTTCAAGAGAGCTTTTGCTTTGAAAGTTGACCTTTAGTGGCTTGTAGGAGGTGGTTGCACTGACTAACTTCTGAGCTAGTCCCACAGATTATTTTCCTGGCTGAATAAAGAGCAAAAGTGGTAAATTAACTCAGCAGAACTTCTAAAATGGAACATTTTTCTTCTTGTTTCATATTAACCAAAACATGATCTTCATATTAGTAATAGATAGTTTACTTGAATTTGGAAAATGAATTGAATAAGTTCAGAATAAATGGGAAGCCTGTTTCTAATAAACCTCTAGTTTGGGAATCAATGGGAGGAACAAAAGGAAAAGCCCCAAATACCTCCCTATGCCATAAGAGAGAAAAAGTCTTGCCCTGTTGTAATGTAAGGAACAAAAGAACAGTAAAGCACTCAGAAAAACAAAACCTATTTCCTGTTTATATTTAATGTGGCCAATTTTCTTAACATTTAGAACATTTAGGCCTTGCTTTGTAGACGACTGTACACACTGTCTGTGTCAGTCTCAAATATCATGAGATGTGATATTTGAGACACACTGTCTCAAATATCATATAAAGTAGATTCTAAATACTGCCTAATAGCTAGTTCTACAGAGTCAAAATGAAAATGTTACCTTTTGTATCTTGCCCTTGCCTTGTTTCTTCCATTTCACACTCCATCGGTATTCCATTTCTTCCCATCTTAATTCTGTGATACTTGAAGCACTTTGCAAACAACTGAAAACATTCATTTATTATTTTTATTTTATCATTTATTATTTATTTATTTTTAATTGTTCAGTCAGATGTCAATTTGTGAAAGTAACATGTATTCTCGTGTTTGTGTGTGATTTTTTTTTACTCATTTCTGCCATTCTGGAGAGCGGAGTGCTGGAGATTAAGGATCCCAGTTCTACATCGGGCCTTCCTGCTGAAGCAATTAATTATGAATGCTCTTACAAGCACCAGATATCCCCTGAGCTGTAATGCAGAACAAGACTTTACTGCTACTCTACAATTTCCCAAGAATTCACATGTAACTACACCGCAAAATCTCTTGCAATCAGAGCCTGAATGTGCAAAAGACCCCCTAAATGTGCAAAGAAACACAGTGGTATAAAAAGCTACAAGGAATTAATCCTTACCATTTGTAGCTCGGCATGAATCAAAGGTTGTGCAGTGTGGCACAGAAGAACGTCCACCCCGCCTGACTCCTTCCACATCATCGTTTTTTTGGTTGGGGGTGCAAGGTCTAGTGTAGCGAGAGTGCCCGTGCAGTTGTTAAGCTGGTTGTATATAGCTTGGCAGCTCAGCTCCTTGTCTGCATCCACAAGCAATTTCCTTTTTCTCTTATTTTTTTTCCTCGGGGTGATCACTGAGTAGAGCAAGTATTTTAAAAATGGTATTGACCTCCTTCACTGACAGCCATTTCTCTATAATGTATTTCTGCACCAGAGGAACTAAATAGCGGGAAAAGTAATCTCTAAATAAATGTATTTAATTACCTCTTTCACCTGTATATTTATTGTTTTCATTACAATACCAAAAATGCAACATGAGAGGTTCATGTCTCCTAGTTCTGATCAGGATGGGTTTTTATTCCACAGCTATTGCATTATGAATACACACAAATGAGGCCTGGGGCACGGACAACTTAAGCATGAATAAAGCATTGTGAAACGAGTGGACAGACTGCTGACCTCTTAAAATACAGCACGGACTTGAGAATTAAACTACAATGCATAGACCATTCCAACACAGATTTTTGTAATATCTACTCTTCCATATATTTCTAATTAAGGAAGATGTATGAGTATTTCACTGAGGCAGCAGCAACATGATGACTTAACAAGAACACATGATATGTCAGCAGGTTTGTGTACACTGTATTTAATCCATCAGTAAGTTCATTCTTCTAACAATTATCAACATACTCAACAACCTTCATTATCTCGTGATTCATATCTGTATTGCCATTTTAATCCTTTGGTGATCAAATTAGGTAGGATTCACTTAGTAAACCGCAGAACCAACAGTTATATATCCATAACTACTTGAATATTATTTTGACAGTTCAGAAATGCTGATGTATCACTAGTAATGAAGATTCTTCAGTTAGAAGTTCAGTAACTCGCAGGTGTACGCTAGATTTGTACTGATACAGATCTGTAGAGGAGCAAATCTTACCTTGGTGTTTGTAAGAGTAAGATTTGTGCAGGTGAGAGGAATAGCCTGGTATTGTTTTTGTATAATAATTAGCAGAAAAGAGAAAATTCCGACAGAAGCAGCAGATTAAATGTAAAATGAGAATATTCTGTGATGCAAATATATTCAGGAACAGAAAGTATGAAAAGTAAGTCACATATTGCACATTGTTAGCAAGAAACGGATCTGGTTCTGACCTATATCATCAATGGGCTCAAGCACAAATCCTTCTTCTTTAGACAGAAGTGCTGTTCCATTCATTAGATGATCTTCTTGAATCGTGGTATCTGCACCGTTGGAATCTGCCGTAAGAAAACCTAGCAAATAACCCAAATTAAATGTATATATATAAAATGAAAGAATTTCTCCACCTTACAATATACAAGATTGGCATGTTAACAACTTATTTTATCAATACCAATCCAAAGAAAGACCAGCACCACCTTGGTGAACTAATAAAATGACATTTGTAGTTGAAATGTGGAGTCAGAAATAGTGCTAGATAAAGTTCAAAATACCAGCAAACTCACCAGCTGGGCTGTTCCCTGGAAGATCTTGTGACAAAGGAAGCTCTTCCTCCATATCAAGAATGTCTTTGATTTGGTTATTTTTCTCATCCCTTAATAGAATTTCTCAAAAATAAAATGTGCATTTTTATTCATTCCAAGTTTTCAGAGTCATGAAATAACCTGATACAGCCTTATATTATTACTTAAATATGACTTTTGTGCAAACAAAAAAAAAATTCATACAGTTTATAAAAGTTATAAAAGCAATATTAAAAATATTGCTGTGTGGCAATATTACAACTATCTTAATATGAAAAAGGGAACATTAGTCTTAATTTAGTTTTCTATCTTTTCCTCAAAAAGTGTAATCATTGATACACTTTCAAAGATCTAGAAAGGTTTATGTAAATATTCTAAACCATAAAAATGTACACTCTGTAACCCTATGTTATTCTAATAGGAATAAAAGTGCTGTAGTATATCCTATACCCTATTAAGTATTAGTATACTCTTACTGAAGTATACCCTTAAATTAAGTATTAAATATAAATTGAATGCATTTTATTCTGTAACTGAAATTGGTCCTTTAATTCTCTTTTAGCTGGGAAGCCTAAGTGAACAGAGATTGTTTTAAAAATAGTGAAAAACAAAGTACAAAGTCAAAAAAGAAAAGACAATTTGGGTTTGAAAACAGTCAATTTCATGTCTGTTTTCCTGTAAGAATATAAATATTTGGAAAGAATTTATTTCTGTTGATTTGTGCTAAGCCCTACCAATCATATCCCCAGCAGTCTCCTCATCTCCAAAACAGTCATGCTCGAAGCAGTAAGTGTCTTCACACGGTGCAGTCTTGTCTCCGTTTGGGCTTGCTGGGGTGTGCTCAGCTAAGACACTGTTGCTGCTCATTAATATGCTGCCATCAAAGAAGCTTTGTTTTCTTAGTGTTTCTGGTTCCTCACCTGAATAAATACACAATTTTCATGATTCATCTATATGAACGTATGTGAAATGTGTATTTATCCATTTCCTATCTCAAAAAAAATGAAGTGTTGTAAGATATTGCACATAGCAAATATTACAATGAACAATTTCAACTAACTCAAGCAGCAAATGATGGGTTTGATTCTCATTCTCTGATATCACATTACATAGTTTCAGCAGATACTGGACACAAAAATCTACATATGAGACTATATGATAGGCCAATCAACACAAACATGAAACAAATTCATTTTTAATAACATCTTTTTCACGTGTGGCTATGACTCGAGTTGTACAAAAAATGTATAAAACATGCTTTTCCTTATGAAATATTCCTAATTTCTCAAATTTCTCAACTTCTCTCACCAAAGTTTCTATCACAGAGAAGTATATTGCTTTCGTAATCCTCTGTAAGTGTGATGTCTTCAGCTCTGCTCTGATTCAAGGTAAAATGTTCAGCAACATCAATGGCACTAATGGAAAAAAAATTACAAAATATAGCATGAACTGAAACCCATTGACCATTTAGCTGGAATGTGAAAACCTTGTTTCGAGAAAGTTTTCAAACCTGATGTTTTATTGAAAAAAAAAAAAAAAAAGAGGACAACTACAATTTTCTATGGCATTGAAAGTACCCCAGCTGATCCCTACTTTTGTGGATAAAGCACTGATTCTCAAAGCTATTAAAATTCAAACTATTTCCGATTTTATTGATAAAATGTACTGCTTTGAGTTCCCTCTATCTTTTACTTATGAAAATACCAAAATAAACTTCAAATTATAGGGAAACATTTACTTTAGTTCAGGGAGTGGTGCTGCAAAATCATGAAATTCTTCAGGTAATGTAATGGACTGATAAGCAGCTTCGAAGTTCTCCGCTGGGAGGTCAACAAGTCCTAAAAGACACACAAAGCATAACAAAATAAACATCAGCAGAATAAAAGTAAAGTTCTCCCACGTAAATATAGTAAAGCTATAATTCTGTCAAGGTCTCTGGCATTATAAATGATAAAAATAGAGCTTGGGTACTTTGTCAGCAGGACTCCACAATGGAATTAACAATATTAATTTACCTATATTTTGGAAGTCATATTATTAAACAGACAGATACAGAAGAGTAAGTTGCTGTTGAAAAGTGCTCCTCTGGGATCAACAGTGTGTGTGCAGCAGAAATGCCAAAATTAAATTTAAAGATAAGAGTTATAAAGTACATGAATGGAAAAATGCAGACCTTTATACGCACCTGGACGAAAGGCCGTCTTCATTTTTGCCAAAGCTTCACTGCAGTCTGCCAAGAGGTATTTCGCTTTCCTGTGGTAGATTCGCACCACTCCTAAGAGCAAGTGTCCAGAGGTGCGCAGAGCAACTGCAAACTTCAATGATTTTTTTAAAAAAAAATGTTCTGGAGTTAATATTTATATAACCAAAGCATTAAATGAAAGTATTACACAAAGCAGTTACAGAGTTATGGTAAATCACACTGCATGGAGCTGGAAACTTCCAGTTATTTCTGTTCTTAAACATTAACATATTGAAGTTTAAGTCGTAAGTTGATGCTTGCTCGTTATCTAAAACATCTCAACTCACTGCAGCACATGCTGCAGAGCAAAACAGCTGCACATGCTCTAGAATTTGCCCCTTGGGGTATTTTAAGTACTGACTTCTCATTTAATAACGCAGTCTTCTGCAGCAAGAGAATGTTAGATGGTCCTAAATTGTGTTTTGCTAGTTTATATTTTAGAAAACGCTTTTAAGTAATAATATTAAGATTAACAAACTTATAACTCAGAAAAGACAGACAATAACATTAAGATCACCAACTATGGAGCAGGTATTTTCACATAAAAAATCTGCTTGTACCACAGAAAACCTTGGATCTTCTAACTCATTAATTAGTGATGGTGCAAAATGTTCTTTACTCTTTCAGGGGATGCAATCCAAATAGAGGGCCAAGGACTGAGTCATGGATATTTAACAACCGGCTCCATCTGGGCTTATTTGAGCCGCACCTTATCTGTGATACACAGGGGACTTCAGCCTCCAGGACTGCTAATACGCAGCCTTTCAGAAGCATTAATATACACTTAATTATATATTTATCTCCTTACAGGTGGGAGCCTGGAAGAAGTCCACTGAGAGTGGCAGGATAGTTATGATAAGTTACAAATTAACCCTAAGAATAGCAAAAAAAAACATTCTCAAATGTTCCAGGTACAATTAGAGGGTAATTTGCAGTCCTTTTGCTTTGGTTGGGTGGCTGACTCTTTGGTCTTTCCGAGACGCTTATTCTCTACAAAATACGGATTTCTGCATGCGAAGCAACCAGAAGGTACCTTCCCCTTTGCTGCCCTACCTTTGGGGAGATGATCTTCTCCACGGTGCTCTCTAAATTGCACTCGAACACGTGCGCTTTGGTGAGCTTCTTCTCCCAGTGGGCAGCCAGCCATATTTTGGCCAGGGGCCCGCGCTTGTTCACGAAGAGGTGCATGTAGAACATGATGGCTACGCGGGTGCTTGCGAATCACCGGCGCTGCCACGTCCTTGGGGACTTTGCCCTTCTTCTTCCCTGGGGGTAGAAAACAGGGTGAGGAGGCAGGGTGTTTATGGACGGTGTTGCTGGGGGCAAGAGAAGCTGAGTGGAAATGGAGCACTTGGGGTCGCACTGAGGTATTGGGGTACCTCATGCGGTGCTAAGATGTTGGGGATACTCAATGAGGTGACGAGGTGACAGTACTTGGCAGCACACCGAGGCAATGGAGGCATCTGGTGCTGCACTGAGGTGATGGGGGTACCTGGTGAAGTGCTGAGATGATGGTATTTGGCACTACCCTGAGGCAATGGTTGTGCTTAGTGTGGCACTGAGGTGATGGAGGTACCTAATGAGGCGCTGAGGAGATGGGAGTACCCTGTGAAGCGCTGTGATGGAGGTACCTTGTGAGGTACTGAGGTAATGTAGGTATCTGGCACTACATTGAGGCAATGGGGGTACTTGGTGCTGCACTGAGGTGACAGGAGTACCTGGTGAGGCGCTGAGGTGGCGGTTCTTGGCACCACACTCAGGCAATGGAGGTATCTGGTGCTGCACTGAGGTGATGGAGATGCTTAGTGAGGCACTGAGGTGATGGAAGTACCTTGTGAGGTGCTGAGGTGATGGGGGTACCTGGTGAGGTGCTGAGGTATTGGAAGTACCCTATGAGGCACTGAGGTGATGTGGGTATTTGGCACCACACTGAGGCAATGGGGGTACTTGATGCTGTGCTTAGGTGATGCGGGGACCTGGCGAGGCGCTGGGGTGATGGTAGTTGGCACTACCCTGAGGCAATGGTCGTGGCTGGTGTGGCACCTTGTGAGGCACTGAAGTGATGTGGGTATTTGGCACCACACTGAGGAAATGGGAGTACTTGATGCTGCGCTGAGGTGACGGGGGTACCTGGTGAGGTGCTGAGGTGATGGGGGTACCTTGTGAGGTACTGAGGTAATGTGGGTATTTGGCACTACACTGATACCTGGTGAGGCGCTGGGGTGACGGTTCTTGGCACCACGCTCAGGCAATGGAGGTATCTGGTGCTGCACTGAGGTGATGGGGGTACCTTGTGAGGCACTGAGGTGATGGAGGTACCTGGAGAGGCGCTGAGGTGATGGGAGTACCCTGTGAGGCACTGAGGTGATGGGGGTATTTGGCACCACACTGAGGCAA
>JAWLRI010000238.1:325713-343933 GCA_034781795.1 Crypturellus tataupa
CCGAGAGCGGGGCCTGGTTCCCCCCTTCCCCCCCGAAGTGGGGCCTGGTCCCCCCCACCGGGCCCTGGTCCCCCGAGCAGCCGGTTTGTCCCCAGAGCCGTGTCCCTTCCCGCGGGTCAGGGCAGGCCTGGCCCATCGTGGCCCTTTGCTCCTCGGCCGCTGCCGTCGCTGGGCAGGGGAGGGGGTTTGCGCCGTCCCCCCCCTCCCCAAGGTCCTGCCCTTGCGTTTCTTGCGCCTCGGGGCCGTGCTGGGGAAGCTGCTTCGTAAAAGAAAGGGCCGATAAGATTATGAAATGCGCTGCGTGTTGCTCGCCAGATTACTTCGCTCTTTCCTTACGAAGGACTTTGGGTGCAACCAATAAAGTTTGGATCGTAAACACTCAGCCGCTGGTATATTTTCTGCTGACGGCAGCGGTAGGTAGCTCTGTGTGGAGACTCACCACAGCGCGTGCCTCTTCTGCGAGCAGAATTTATGGGTCTGGAGCCTGTGTTGATTCGCTAGCGCCGGCCCTTGCACCCAGGCAGAGCCCCAGGAGTGCAGGAGAAGGCTGCGGAGGAGCCAGAGCTCGTCCTGGCGCAGCCTGCGCTGGACCGGGCGCTCGCGAGGCTCTTGTCGTGTTGAGCATCGCGGTGCCACAGCAGGTAACCGTGCCGGGTGTGCCACATGCGTGTGCTGGCTTGTGCACGCTCTGTGCCCAGTGTGTCCCTAAAGCGCTTGGGACAAGGAGCTTGTAACGTGTTTGGGAGTGAGCAGCAGTGTGAGGTGGTTGAAGGCAACGTTACCCTTTCGGGGAGATTCCTTAAGGCGCCTTCGTAGACTTGGAGACTGCTCTGTTCCCCTTGGGGCGGGAAGGAGTTCACTTTGTACTTGAAAGCTTCTTTTCTTTTCATGAGATATCGGATGAAATACCAGAAACACTGAGACTCAAAGGGAGTTGCTGTTTGTGCCATCTTTCTGACAGCGCAGGTCCCGGGGGCAGCAGAGATGGATGTACAAAGCCGCTCGCCGTGCGGTGCTGATGTCGGGTGATGTTGAACATGGCATTGCTGCCTGTGCTGGGTGTAGGTAGGGCTGGGGGACACTGAAGCCTCAGGGGCTTGATAAGCTTCTTATCTTCATTAGCTTTTAAATTAGGGTGATGTGCAGGTTTATGCAGCGAGATGCTGTGCCTAGTTAACATCTGGCAACGGGAAGAGTGTTCTCCTGCAGCAACACAAACTGTGTACGTACCTGAGACAGAGAAAACTGGAATCAAGCACAGAAATGTATCCCGCTTAAAGAGGAGTCTGCATCCTTCCCCATAGGAGAAGCTCTGCCCATTTTCTTCTGCCCATCCGAATGTCTCCTATGGAAGAAGATTTTACTGTAAAGGTCTAGACCTTCTCATAATTACCAAGGCAGTATGGATCTTGGGTATGCAGTGATGGTTCCCTTGCAGCTTGGCAGTGGGGAGAGATTCTGCTCTCCTGTCCTGGTATGAGGAGAACCTCGTTGTGGCTGTAGCAGAGGAGGAGAAACACGTAACTGGACAGCGGGGTGACAGGGATGAAGCAGAGCAGGGAGAAGGGCGACGTGGGGTCGGGATCCTGATATGGGAGGAGGCTGGTGTTTCCAAACAGAACATTCAAAATGGGTTCCCTGGTTAATAAATCAAGGGGTTAATAAATCAGGAGAAACAGATTCTGTTGGAAATATAGCCCTTCAGAACAGAAGTGAAATAACTGTAAGTAGGTTTTGTAGCGAATCTGGAGAAAAATGGATCATGAACTATTTCATGAAATTAAGTAGAGTTAAGTTTTGTGGAGTGACAGCTAATGGTGCTCATTTATGTGGGAAAAAAAAGCTGCTGCAAAGTGAGGATGAAGATTGAAAACCTGTAAGTGGGGATTATTAGGGAAAGACCCAGTACAATATTGTTCCCTGAAAGAGGGAGGCAGAATTACTTCAGCATCTGAGATTCTGGGCACTCTTCAAGTAGTAGAGATTAAGTAACTAGAAATGAAATGGGCTTATGGAACGCATCTGGGGGGTGATAGGGCACCAAAAGGTAGTAATAGATATGCAGAGTTGTAGAAAAAGGAATTCTGTTTCAAATCTGATGAAAGGAACAGCGTGATAATCTCTTCCAATTTTATTAAAGGACAGTATCTCTGCACCTTCCACCTGGATTCTTTTTCTGCATTTTCTCCTTCCAGAACTAATTTTCTCTTTTTGTCTTTCCTTACGTCCTCTGAGAAATGAGAGAAAAGCAGGCTGGCGAAACAAACGAGTGACATTGGGTGGCATGATTAATTTCACGTCACATTTCTGGAGAGGCAGAGATTTCTTTCTGGGTTACCAGGCCTGGCATCCACTGCTCATCCATTATTGAACTGCTTGTATTAAGGTATCTGCTTTATGAAGTACTTGGGCGATGTGGACGTCAACCTGGATTTCATTGTCCTGTCATGGTCTTGAGACAATAAAGCCCATGGATTTTGGGGCCAGGGAGACTGCTGTAGCTTAGTCTGGCTGCAAACACTGTCTGGTTTTGATATTTTTTCTAAGCTTGGATATCTCGTTCCAGGGGCTTCCAAGAGCTGACTTATCCTGGAATTTACAGAACCCAGTTGGAGAAAAGGAGTTATCCTTTGGATCTAGAAAACTGCTTTAAAGAGGACAATGCTGCTTTCTGAGCTGTCGTTAGTACTGTTTCTGAAAGCAGAACATTTTTGCATCTGTTCTTTGGCTCCACTTAAGCTTACATCAGGACACTAAACCTAGCTGCCAGTATGAAAGATTGATAAGAAGTGGGGTTACTGGTGGTCGTCACGGGAGCAAGGACTCGAGGAGGTCCTTGTTGATCGGGTTTCAGCCATAGCGGAGCAGCAAAATGAGCCTGACATGAATCTTGCTGGTTCTTTATTCCTACCGTTCTGGACAGTTGCATTCAAACAAATATTTTGTTACCTGTTTGAAGCTGCTGCTTTGGAAATTGAACAGCAGTGGAGATGTAGGGGCTCGTTGCAGACTCGGGGCAATACCAGCCCGGGCTCGTATTTGGAAGGTTATGATTTGAGTAATTTTAGTTTTGTGTGGAATTTATCATAGTTATTTCTATTTAGGAGAGGTAGATTGTGTTCTCACCAAAGCCACCATAGGAGGCAGCTTCTCAGAGTGCATCTTTGCGTACGTATGTGTATATATGAGTTATCAATTCTTGTTTACTTTTATTGCACTGAAAATGGATTAGTGTGGACACATAGAACAAATTGATTCCAGTGTGAAAAAGCAAGAGCTTCTGGAATATTCCTTTTTATTCTTTCAATGAGCTTTGTTGCAGATAGTCTGTTGCAAGAGGCTGTTAAATTTCAGCCGTGGCTTCTGCAGGTTGAGCAGTCCTTCCATTACACTCTGAAGGAAGAGGTTTTTCTTCTTTTTTTTGTTTTTGCTCAGAACTTCTGAGCATCCAGGTTATCATCTCATCAGCAGAGGCTGCAAGTTAAGAGTTCCTACCAGCTTCAGCATTTTACAACATACGGGTGTGTCTCAACACATAGGAACTTTCCCAAATTGATCCATTCCTGCATCCCGTGGCCTGGCTTGGTGCTTGCAGAGTAACGCGGTGGATGGACAGACTTGTCACTGTGTGTGGTTGACAGTGGTGATTCTGTTCGCTAGCTGAGGGTGGCTTCAGTATCCACGTCCCTGCTGAGATGCACAGAGTGGTGAATGCTGCTAGTCACGAGCTTCAGTTCATCTCCAAACACTAGTGTGAAACACAGAACCATCACGACGTGTTCTCCAGTTAGGACGTTTGTCTTGCCTGCTATGGCCGGGAGAGCTGCCATATCCAGCAGCAGCAACATAAACTGAGCACTTGGTGTCTTAGATAGCGATTTCTGGAGTTGAATGCGTTTACGCGTTACTGATTGTAGCTAAGAATGCCTCGTATTTAAGGGTGAATTTTAGATAATTGTGTTCTAACTTTCGTTCCTGGCTGTGGTTGTATCAGCTGCCTCTTCCTGAGCCTGTGTGCTGCCATCAGAACCAAGATGATGGTTTGAGGTGTGTGCTTGATAGGAACAGCTGTGTGCAAGGATTTCCTAAAGAAACACGCAGAAAATGATGTTTATCCTTTCACTGCCGTTAACTTTTCCTATCTCTAGGAATTGTATGATCAGATCATCTAAAACAACCAACTTTTAATGAAGGAAAAAAGCAGATTAGTTGTCTGAATTCTAGCTAAATCGCTCTTCTTACCTAAACCAGAGGGCTCAGAACAGCTGAGGTTGGTCTGTCAGTGCTCTATGCTTGCTAATTAATGAGGAAAACAACTGCATCGTGTCTCAGTAATTACAAAGGTAGAAAGTTCCAGAGGACACTGTCAGTTGACCCGATGTTGGTTATAAAGAGCCTGTAGTGATGCTAATATAGTTCCCTTTTTGAGCTTGTAGAAAAGTTACCTGCTATTGCCGGGTCTTGGGGCCTGACTAAATGAGGTGATCCTGGTTATTGACTTAGGACTTGGAAAATACTGTCCAAAGCCCCAGTGGTACAAGTTGTATTTGATTGTTTTTTTAAAGAATGCTCTTAGAAAAAGAATCCCTTCACATTGGAACCCTTACAGGTGCTCTTGCTTTGGCGGGGCCAAAGCTTGGAGGAGATATTTTCCCTAGGAGTTGCTTGTGGTTGCTGCCACCTTTTGCACTTCCCATAGCACTCAGTGGGGCTAGAAGCCGTTTCCCCAGTGGGTACCCGTGGCCAAGTGCCCGTGTGCGAGGTGCCAGCAGCAGAACCGTCATCCAGCAGTTTGTTTCAGCCCAAGTCCATTCCTGTGTTAGCCTGGCAGTGCATGACTGCATTAATAGGCATTTCTGTATGGTTGTACGCTGAGTAATCTGCGATAACAACATCCACTGGGTCCTGGGGGGCTTGGAACCGGGAAGGGAGAGTGTCTGCAGGCCTGGGAGGGAACCACAGCTGGGGCCTGGGAGGGAACCAGAACTGGGGCTCTGGTGTAAGCAGCATTGAACTTGCCACGTGGACATGTGTCCTGTAGTGTCATTGCTGCTGGGACTGCAGAGACCTCATCCAGCATAAGTCTGAGAATTCCTGTTAGGAAAAGGTTTCCCTTTGTGTACTGTGAACTAGCTTAACTCTGAAGGTGTGGAGGAGAGTTCGTGATTTTGGGGATGAGTGAGAAGAATTTTCACAGTTCACTGACTATTCTGTATAAAATCTCTTAGGAGAGGTGGGAAATGAGGAACATTCCAATCGCCATCAGCCTCTTATTGCCGGAGTAAATTTGAGCTGTTGTGGCCCAGGTGAATGTGGAGTTGCCAATACAGAATTTTTGCAAAGGACGGTTGTCCAACTAGGCTGAGACTCTGGAAACCCAGATTGGATCTCTATGAACTCCATAGAAATGGAGCCATTGGGTGATGTACAAAACATGAAGACGGTCTGAAACCGGTGAGCATGCTGCTTTCGACATTTGTCCATTGGAAGGTTTAAGTTTTGCCCAAGACTGTGGCTTCTAGCATCAAACAGTTACAATAAAACTACTTTTTGCTCCATCTTTTGGCTTCTGTTAGGTTGCCATCCTCAGTCACCAACCGACGAGTCCCCCAGTAGAAACTGTTAATGGTTAAAGGGAGGAATTAGTGAAGCTGAAGAAGGAAGCACTAGTATCACTTCTAGCACACTGCTCTTGTAGAGTCACTCTGAGATGTTTCTCCCAGTTTAACTGAACTTTTCAACCATTTTTCCTAATGCACTTTATATGTATAGGTAAATATTTTTATATATATATATGTGTCTGTGTGTGTGTGTATAAAATAGTGTATATTATAGTTAGAGAGGTAGAAAAGCTTAATTTCAAACTTGAGCTTTTTCAACTCGATCATTTGCTGTGCTCGCTCCTGGCCTGCACAGATGAACTTGGAACTGCCCAGCAATATTTTACTGCTGATGGTGGCAAGGAGGGCTTCTCTCAGTGATCTATAGAGAGGTTGGTACTGAGCAGTGCTCCTATTCACACGTCTTATTTATATTCAGATACCTTATTTATACTCCAAGCTGTTGGCAAAAGGTCATCCCTTGGATAGCGGCTGCAGGATTCCCTGGGACACCAATCCTCTAGGAAGCACTTGACCTCCACTCACTTGGTGTGTCTGTATTTGCACCGTGTCGTATGATGCAACGTCCCAGGTTTCAAGTTTTGAGTAACTGGCTACTCTGGAGATGCTCTAGGCTGGGAACGTTGTTGTTTAAGTGGAAGCGGGGAGAAAATCTGGTATTTCACTTATTCTAGACAATAATAGGCGCTGCTTCCCAAGCTTTCTCTGGGCGGTGGAGCGGCTGCAGCTGGGCTACAGCTACCTGGCATGGGAAAATCCCACTGTAAACTCTGGTCTTTCTTTAGATTGTACTTTATTGCTTTTTCTTTTCCTGTTCAAGCTGTCTTAATAGAAGGCTAAAAGAAACGCCTCAGTCTAGAATTTTTTACCGCTACCAAGCGGAGTTTTAAACATTAAGGCTGCCAAGTCATGCTGGGTACGTGCGGGTTTGATTGAAGCAGCTGTGAGATGAAACGTGGGAGTTAGCGTCCCGCTGCCAGTACCTGCACAAGGAGGAGCCAGGGTTGTGGTTAAGGTTCGAAATTCAGTGAATTTCACCGCACTGGGTCTATTCTAGTCAACTTGCACACTGTGTTAGTGTCTGAGCATATTTTTGCAAATAATGTCTAAGATCTAAGTGGTCAGCTCATGCCACCTAAGCCATTTGAGGTTGTGCTTTTACTCCTGCTGCAAATGCGTTTTCTTAGAGGAATGTCTTTTTTTTTTTGAATATTTTATTTTAATAATGTTTGTTTTTTCTCACCTAGTCTGGTACCTGCCTGAAGGTGTCCCCACCACTCGGCGTTGCTGTGCCGAGGCCCGAGCTGTGCACGTCGGGAGGTCACCGTGTGCCTCTGAGGCCTCGAGGCTCAGTCCCACCGTGGGGCCTGGCAGGAGCAGTGCTCAAAGGTGTTTGTGTGTCAGTAGCTCCGAAAATAACCCACACTACCAGGTTCCCAGCGTGGAGAAGGGCTGGTTGCAGCAGGATGGAGCTGTTGCGTTCTCGCATATGGAACCAGGTGCTGATGGAGTGCAGGGACCCTTCGGAGGGTTCTGGTCGCAGGTGCTCCCCTTGCTTTGCACCCCGTGTTGAGCTGTGGCCGTGCAGTAGACTGGGGTCTGGAGCTGCCGATCTCCTCTTCTGGGGTGGCCTAACCCAAACCAACCACTCTGAGCAGATCTCTGGGTCTTCCTCATTAGTGGGGGCTATTACTTTCTCCTACAGTCTTGCCTGTTTTCTGGAAGGGATAAGACTGTAGCAAGTAAGTACGTTTTACTAATTTGGATTATATTCCTGTGGATAGAGTGGCTTTGATAGGCTGGGCTGTATTGTCCTTGCCATAGCCTGCACTACAAATGATGCTCCTCCATGCACCAAGAGAGCTTCCTTCCCTGTGGCTTATTCTAAAAGCTGCCAAAGAGATTCTTGTATTTAAATGTCTATGTCATCTTTTACACGTGGTGAAAGGTGTGAGAAATGCAAAGATACTACTTTTACCTTAGACAAATACTTCTCGTGTAGGATTGTAATGCTTGATAATGTGGCTGTCCGGAGAAGGAGCCTTTCCCCACCTCCTTACATCCTGATTAAAGCTCAGACCTGCAGGCTGAGGATTCTCACACACTTCCTTGTCTCTAGCAGTGACTGTCAGGGTGTTGCTGGTGCAACGATGGTTGTGTTGGTTTGGATGTCGCTTGTCGATGTAAACGCGCGATGCCCTGGGCAGAACGCTGTTGTCCTCACTAGGATTTACCCGCCTTGTCCAAAGTGCTGCCGCTGTTTTCCCTAGGTAGCCCCAAGATCAACACCAAACCTTTAAAAGAAGAGACCTGCTGGCTGCCCGTCTGCGAATCTTGTTTGCTGTGGGCACTGGGTTTTATTTAGGTTGTATCTGGGTGCAGGGATGTGATGGGGCATCAGTGCAGATGTGGGTAGAGTAGCCAAAGCCTTCCTGGGAAAATGAGGCAATAGGGAGAACGCTGCACGGGCAAAATATTCAGAGGTTTCTGATCCAGCCGGGGTTTCTGCGTACGTAGATGCTGAGCTGGTTCGTCTGCCACAGTTTTCTGATGACCTGAGTTAAAGGGAATAAACCGTGGGGATCTGAGAAATGATGGCGGATTTGTTTTGCATTAGGATAGCGTTTCCACCAATAATTTCAGCAGTTGCTGCTTTGCTGTAGGCCCGGGGCCATCTGAGCCCCTTTAGGTAGGAGTGTTGGTAGGTCAATGTTCGCCTCGAAGCTGGCTTGGAGCAGGCAGGAGTGCGGAAAGCTCCGTGGCTTGTGGCCTCTTCCCCAATTCCGTAGGGAATTACAAGCATCGAGGAGGTGAGCAAAACCTGCCTGTAGAAAATGAGCTCCTGGGCTGGGCCCCTTTGGGAGGGGAGCTGGATGGACTGCTGCTTTCCACACAGCTTGTCTCAACAGAAGGATGATTTTCTGAGTATTTGGTTCTTGATGCTGAGTTTCTGAACCTTTGAGACAGATAAAAGATGCAGAAGAATGCTGCTTGTCTCCCTGCAACTTGAATTTTAATCAAAAGCAAGCACAGGAACAACTGGGAGTCAAAAATAAGTGTTTTTAAAGCTGGTTTGTTCTTGTGTGTTTGAGGTAGTGGTGAAATGTGTCCGCTGAGATCCTTTAAGAATTGCAAGTAAATCCTGAAGTTGTGTTTTAAATGAAAATCGATGCTTCTGGAAGTTGAAACACTGAGAAAGTGCTTAATTTGGGCCGCACAGATGAGCTTGTAAATGCATCAGCTGTTACGTAGCATCATTTATTAATGTGTTGCAGAAAGATGATGGTCCAACACCATGGAGCGAGTGGAGTGGTTTTGGTTATGTGTGACAGTGTGGAAGTTTTTCTCAGGTGGAAGACAAAATACGTAAGATGGTTGTTGCTTTTGGCTCAGAGCTGAAAGAGAAGTGCACATAAGTCACATTTCTTCCCTTTTGGAAAGTTACCTTTGCCGCTTTAAGTTAGAAATAACTTGCTCAGAATTGAGGTGCGTGTGGGCTCTTATTTCTGTTAGCTGAGCCAAGTGCTCCTTTCCTCTGTGAAGGAGAGCAGACAAATACGTTTTCAAGTTCTGATGAGTGATCCCAGGCCCGTGGCTGCTTTCCAGCCTCTACTTCCCTACAGCTTTTAATGATTAACTTAAATATTTTTATATTATCTTGAGATTTTAACCTTTGGTTTATTTTGTTTCTGCAGCTTGAAGATTCTGAGGCCCATCTGAGGCCTCTATCCCGATTCCAACCTCGGAGTCCTGGTAGCCTCCGATTTCAGACGTCTCCTTTCCATCTGCCAACCTGTCTGATATGTCGGGACCCGTGCCGAGCAGGGCCAGAGTTTACACCGACGTAAACACACACAGACCCCGCGAGTACTGGGACTACGAGTCGCATGTTGTGGAGTGGGGGTAAGTCTCCAAACTGCTTAGGGATGTCCCTGGCCTGGCATTGATCCAGATGTCTGGGATGCACGGCACATATTAGGATCACAGCTTTTCCTCATAACTGCAGGAGCAGCACAGTAACCTTTTGTGCATTTTGGAAGTGTTTGTAGTCAGAACTTTAAAGCCCCGGCAGTGCAAGAACATTTTTAGCAGCTCTGCTAAAAGTTTGATTTGAAGAATTCTTGCCAGGTAGTCAGGAAACTTTTGGAGGGAAGGAAGCCTTTTAATTTCAGAGAGTCAAAGGAGTGCAGGACTGAAAGGAGATGAAAACCCATCTGATGTTTCTAACTTGAATGAGTGAAGAGACTAAGCAGACTTAAATAGGCACAGGTCACTTTGTCACTTGTTGATCAGCTCTTGCAAGTGCCTGGAAAAGACATGGATGCCTCTTCTGAAGGAAGGGGGTGTCTAAATCGAGCTTATGACTAAATCGTCCAAGAGCCAGACAGCAGTGATGTCAGCTTAATAGCTCTGCATTCCTGCTGCTGCGGAGCAGGGCCACATGGTGCAAATTCTGCCCTTAGCTTTGTGATGGTTCCTGCCTTCTGGAAGTGCATGCACTTTTCTGCGCATAAGCGTGAGATTTGGGCCTAGCAGGTTTTTAAGGGGGCTAACACTTAGGGCTTTGATCTTAAAATTTATCATTTTTTAACTAGGTTATATTAGGAAATCCATGGCTTCCATATATACGTATATAAAGGCTGCCGGAAGGAATTGCTTGCATTTGCTGATTCTGAAATGTATAGTTGGGCTCATGTCATATATTGTAGAAGAAGCTCTGAATTGAATTTGACTTAGTGTGACAAGAAGCTTGCTGTTTCTCCTAATTCTTAATCCTCACTTTCAGGAGATTTAAGACACTAGTTAATCCAGCTTGGTGGAAGGTGAGGCAGTGCTCTAGTATTAAAGAGTACTTTGTAAATGGTAGTGGGAATGACTGAACTCCTTGGGACTCTTAATTTTTTATCTCCGCAGGAATCAAGATGACTACCAGCTAGTTCGGAAATTAGGCCGAGGAAAATACAGTGAAGTATTTGAAGCCATCAACATTACAAATAATGAAAAAGTAGTTGTTAAAATTCTCAAGGTGAGCAGGGGATAGGGTAAAAGATGAGATCTGTTGTGGGGTGATCAGGAGGCTCGAAAGTGCAGTATTTGGCCTGAATTGTCTCGTGTTTTAACACTTGGAAGCCTGGCCGTGGAGTGCCGTTTGGTGAAAATGGCAGTCATGTCAAGCCTACAAGTAGAAGCCCTTTGTGTTAAAGAAGTCCTCATGTGCAACACGTTTATATCTGGAGCTAAAAACTAGCCCAGCAGCTGGCTGGACAAATCTCAGATCTGAACTCCCAGTGCCTTGGTGCCCCTTTGTTTGAAGAGAGGCCTCCGAGCAAGTGGGATCACAGTCTTTTCAAACCACTGATCAAATTTTAGGGACTGCTAACTTAATTTTCTTTTCTGTTCTGCAAATTCCAATGCAGATACACTATTCTTCCCGAATAAGTAAGCGTTTCCTGGAAACGGGATATTCCACTGCCTTGATTTGTGAAATACCTTTATGTAGTAGCCTAGTCATGGTTCTGGATTTACCAGATGCCAGCTAAGGTTTTGACTATCAGAACAAGTTCAGACTGCTTAAAAAAAATTGCCATCTTCCTAATTTTTTCACATGCAACTAATGTTTGTAGCTGTCACAATTGTATCCTTAGAAAGGAGACTGCAGGTGTTTGAGCCCTTATTTGAATGATGCATAGTCAGGTAACAAGAAAATTTAGCTGTTTGAACTTAACTTGCAAAGACTCTGATGTATTTTGCTATCTCTGTCACCTATTTTTGCAAGCTAAACCGAGCTGTCTGTTAGCCTCACTTACTTGACTGCATTATCTTAACACTTTGGATTTTTTATTCTTAGCCTGTAAAAAAGAAGAAAATCAAGCGTGAAATCAAGATCTTAGAGAATTTGCGAGGAGGTCCCAATATAATCACTCTTGCAGATATAGTAAAAGATCCTGTGGTGAGTATGGAAGGACATTAAGGGGTACATTGGGGTTAAAGCTGAAGTTGTTGAGTTTGACTTCAGCTCCGATCTGTCTTACTGTTTTCCCTTGCTCTTAAACCCTGCGTTTGAATTGCTTAATCAGATCAGCTCTTAATCTGATTAACTTGTTTCAAAGGGCCCTTCCCCCCAAATCCCTTCAGCCCCTCACTCTAAGGTGAGATACCACTGAACACACAGATGTTAATTCGATTTACAAACAATTCTGCAATGGCCTTTGGCTTTAGCTTTCCCCATCTAGAGGGAATTTCAAATGTGTCTGAGATAGAGGACCACTTAGCAGTTTTAAGAGTTAAAACAATGTATTAAATTATCTTAAATAAAAACTTTTATCTCAATTTAACACAACTGAACACTTTTTTTTCTCTCTGTTTTAGTCCCGGACCCCTGCTTTGGTTTTTGAACATGTAAACAACACAGACTTTAAGGTACAGTATAATGTAACTTACAGTGTTTGCCATTTAAAAGCTGCATGTAATGCGCTTTTGTGGGGAGGGACTGTACTTAAGGAGCAGGCAGTGTATTTAATGATTTGCTTCTGATGTAACAGCTGTCTTTAGAGATGAATACCCTTGGGGCAGAAGTTTGTAATTAGGCCCTCAGTACCATTCTTCCCAGAAGTTAGAAGATAATGCTGCAGACTTCAAGCTTTGGGGAAAATGCATTGCATCTAGTTGGCCATCAGTACCTGTCACAGCTTTGCTCAAACTGAGACATTTTAAACCTTCTTCTTCTATTTCCAACACAGAACTATTTACTGTGAGCACTTTAAATTTGCACAGCAGCTGTTTCCGTGGCTTTCTGTACTTCTAGGAAGAGGGGTTTAAATGTTTCTTCGTCCCCTTCCTGTTAACCTGCCTTGGGAGGAGAGCGGTTGTGTAGCCATATGGAATAGCTGCACAATCCTGCAGAGCATCCTCAGGCTCTCGGAGCTCCAGTCTGCAGGCAGAACTGCACACTCGTGGTGGTGGGCGAGCGCAGCCTGAGGGAGTTGGTGACAGAAACCAGAATATCTGAGCAGCCCTAGAAGTAAAGCATCTGAAAGGGGAGAGGAACAGGCTGAGCGTGCGGGATGATGGTAACTTGGGAAATTTGTTACCGTTCACTCAGTTGGAGTTCAAGAACCTCATCAACAGATAAGAGGGTTGAGTTGTTCTGGACTGGCAGGAGTATGGTTTTTTTTCTCTGTGTTGAAGTGATGTGTTTGTTTCCCACAGCAATTATACCAGACATTAACAGATTATGATATTCGATTCTACATGTATGAGATTTTGAAGGTAAGTTGGTGCTTTCTGTTTTATTAGTTTGTTTATTTGTAGGGTTTGCACCCAGCTCATCCTATAGCGTTGGTTGTTACCTTATCACTCATTGCGGGAGAAGACGACTGTAGGAGCCTGGGGTAGAAAATAGACATCAAATTAGTGTATGTTGTTCAACTTTGTTTCCATAAGAAAATTGTGCCCTTTTGGACAGAGAAGCTTTCATACTTTAGCCCTTGCATACTCTGAGTATGAGTGAATTTGGAAGATGCTTGCGACTCAAGTGTCCCTCTTTGCTTGTGTGTCCCCCAGGCTCTAGATTATTGCCATAGCATGGGAATCATGCACAGAGATGTCAAACCTCACAACGTCATGATTGACCATGAGCACAGAAAGGTAATGTGGGATGTGCTGGAAGAGGGGCAAGGTCCTGCTTTTCTCTTGGCAGACCAGGATTGCTCCTGTGTTGGGATGCTAACCAGCATCTTCAAGGGGGAGGGAGGTTAGCTTCCATTATGTGAACAAATTTAAAATGGATTTTTATAAATGTCTTTTTATAAGCTTTCATAGGTTATATGTTTCAATGGGGTTGGGAAGGAGAGAGACTTGTAGACCAGATCGTGGTATGGGAGGAGGGAGGTGCTAAAAGGTGACAGGCTTTTGCAGAGAAACTCTTTGGAGTTATTGAACTAGAATGTTTCCCCAAAAAGGTGAGTGATGTAAATACATCTTCCTTGAAAGCAGCAAGTTGGGTAAATCCAAGCAACCAGCCTTCTTCAGTTCTGGTACTTGCAAAATACACTTTAATAGTTTTTCCAGATCAAGGAGAAGAAAGGGGCATGCAATTAAATTAAAACTCTAAACAAAATTATTCACCAAGTTAACCAAAGACAGAAAGCTTGGCTTCAGCGAGTGGAGAGCTGGAGCCTCCCTTGAGCCTTTTTTTTTCTTTTTTCTCTCTTCCATTTCTAGCTTAGACTAATAGACTGGGGGTTGGCTGAATTCTATCACCCTGGACAAGAGTACAATGTCAGAGTGGCCTCCCGGTATTTCAAAGGACCTGAACTCCTTGTAGATTATCAGGTAAGAATTACCAGGTTTTGTCATTGATTTTTATGCAGAAAGTCTGTGCCACTTCAAGGCAATGAAACAAATTCAGCTATGTAGAGGTCTGAAGCTAAAGACAATCTGTTCTAAAATGGAAAAAAAAAAAAAAAGTGGCTGTAAAACCACTTATTAAATTAATAAGTTATCTAAGGAAGGTGCACAGAATAGTCATCATGGATCTTGGAATGCAAATGTTGAGTATTTTTTTTAGCAAGGCTGATATTGTAAGGCATAAAAATAAAAGAAAATGCTTTGGGGAATAGCTAGTACTGTGTATGAACTCCTGAATTAAGCTGTAGAAGCATCCAGTAATCTGATGGCAGTTTGCATTATTGAAATGCTGTGGGCTGGAAATAGCAGGGTTCCTGGTTCCTCTCAGATTCTGTGTTCTCCTGCTGTATTAAGGCGTTCCTCATCTGTCCATGTTGTTTTTGCCTAGATACTTCCCTTCTCAACCCATTTTTACTTCACAACACACTGGTCTGTAGTGAAGCAGTAAGAGGCACCAATATTTACTGCAGAGAGGTGGGAATGGGAGACCTGTTTTGCTAATTGCTCTACCCCAGTTTGAGTAACTGGAACACAGTGGTCAAGCACTGCTGAGGCATGAGCAGCCCTCACTCTGTTCCCAGTTAATACGGCCACGTTTCTATCATTGGAGGGAAAGGACCCTGTTTGTGTTATTAGTTTATTTTTTCTGCTTAATTCATTGAAAGCTGAATTGTGCTTCTCATTTTGTACAGATGTATGATTACAGTCTGGATATGTGGAGTTTGGGCTGCATGTTGGCTAGTATGATATTCCGAAAGGAGCCCTTTTTCCATGGCCATGACAACTATGATCAGGTGAGAGCTGGTTCACTTAGCACAGTGAAGGTTTCCTGCTTACAGATCTGTCAGGGGATGGAATTATTTAAATATTTTTTGTAGTGGCTTCTTTGCTTAATTTGAAGCCGTGTAAACTATCTAGCTAATTAAGTAGAAGTGGATTTGTAGAACTTTGTATTCATGAGCTACTTAGTAGGTATGTAGAAAAGTTATGACAGTCATTACATTAAGGCTGGTGTGTCCTGGTATGTAGATTCTAAGGTCAAGTTAGGTGAAAAGTCCCTGCTCTTCTCTTTTTCTCTATATGGAAACTGGATTCAGTAGTTTCATAAAAAATCTGAAATTTTTTTATTGCCTTTAGACCTTGTAGGTCTTTAGGTCTTGTACTTTTAACCTGTGCTCTGCATCTGAACTAACGTGTTCAGATTGAGAACATTGAGCACCTTTTCTCAAACCTTCATTCTGGAGCCCTCCAGCATGGTCTTTACCCTTTACAGACAAGTTGCAAAGCTTCTAGGCTTTTTTGCTTTTTTCCTACCCTGTTAACTTTGAGGGGTTTTTTTGTTTTTTTTTTTTTTGCTCTCAAGGGAATTAGTGTTGCAAGCTTTTCGTTTTTATGGTGGTCAGCGTATGCCGCTCTTTCCAGACTGCTTTGGATTATGCAGTATCAAGTACGAGTGGAGTGTCGAGCGGGTTTGTGATGCCTGTAATTCTACGTGGCTGGAGGAGTAGGAGCCACAGTGCTGCGGCTGCTGGTTCCCAGCCCTCGGAGCCGGCTCCCGAGGGATCCTCCCACTGCAGTGTCTTTGTGCTGGCCTGGGCACGGCCGTTCTTTCACAATGGGTCTTATGTTCTTTGTTCCCAGCTGGTGAGGATAGCCAAGGTGCTGGGAACAGAAGATCTGTACGACTACATCGACAAATACAACATTGAACTGGATCCACGTTTCAATGACATCCTGGGCAGGTGAGACAGGGTCAAGAGCAGCCCAGAAAGCTATAAGCCCCTGGTAAA
The DNA here is from genome assembly GCA_034781795.1 of Crypturellus tataupa. NCBI lineage: Eukaryota > Metazoa > Chordata > Aves > Tinamiformes > Tinamidae > Crypturellus > Crypturellus tataupa. Next base: position 341,534 of record JAWLRI010000238.1, read on the forward strand.
CCAGGACAGCTACTGCTTTGGCAACAGACCTTTAAGTAAACAAATAACTTCTGCTTAAGGGGAAAGAGCAGTGCCAGGATTCTTGACAGCAGTTGCTTTGGGGCTCCAGTCCCTTTTACCACTACCCAAGGAAGGTCCTTTTCTGCAGTCACCCAAAAGGTTTTGGAATGCCATTTAGACAAGAAATGAACTGCTGGAGTTGAAGCATTAGAGGCAAATGCTCCTGGTATTTTAGCAAGGAAACAAGCACCAGTGTTTCTGGGAATTACAGTGCAGAATATCAGCTCCTGCGTAAGGTGGCATTTACATGAAGTTATTTCCTGTGTGACATGGACAAAACTACAAAGAACTAATGTTGGGGGCGTTAGAGCAGGGCAGAAGATGGGGGTTCAGGCCTGTGAACTCTTGCTGAACTTGAGGCTCCCGCTGCTGAGCGCCGTGGCTGCCGTGCCCGCTTGGTGGCACTGCCCGTGTGCCCCCCTGGGCACGCAGGCCCCGCTCGCCCCTTTGCTGCTGCACGTGCAGCAGAGCGATAGCAATCTGCTGCAGTGCTGCCTTTTACAAACGTGCCATTCGTCCCTCATGTCCCCATCGCTCCCCTTCGTGTGTGTGTGTTTCCTGCAGACACTCCCGTAAGCGATGGGAGCGCTTTGTTCACAGCGAGAACCAGCATCTGGTAAGCCCAGAAGCTCTGGATTTCTTAGACAAGCTGTTGCGATATGATCACCAGTCACGACTCACAGCAAGAGAAGCCATGGAACACCCCTACTTCTGTAAGTACCAACGCTTGCCACGAGCTAGTTTGAACGCTTGATCCTCTGCCTCTGGCATATGTCAGTTCCAGGAGTTATGGAGTTAGGAGCTGAGAAAAGCAACACAATGTGCTGCTGCCTGCAAGTGCTTGCACTGGAGCTGAGACTGCTCGTCCCTCTGGTAGATAAAATAGGCCACTGCCACCTAAAGAAGCTCCAGTGTTAGGTGCCCTGGCAAGCCAGCGAGTTGGCACCTGTTAAAGAACGTTTAGTGTTAGACCCGTGCAGCTGCCAGTGCACACTGACTCCTGGTTTTGATAAACCAGACCGATCTGTCAAGTAACAAACCATTTTGACTCATTCTGTTGCTAAATGTACCTTAGTGAACACTATCTCCAGGTTTGCAGGCATAAATGAATCCTTCACTGGCAAATGTGTTTAAATGCTTGCTGGCTTTTTCACAGGTAAATAAGACTTGATGTATAGGTTTGGGGAACTGCTTTAACAACGCAAAATAGTCATTTGCTCAGTTATGTTGTCCTCGGTGCAATTAGCAAACAGTATAGATCTATATAGGGCCTGTAGCAAAAGTTCAAGTGAGATGTTTGTAAATATTTGTAAAGTTGAAAACTTTGAATGTGAGATTTGGAGGAACGGCTAAATTAAGCTGAGTCCAAATACAGACCCAAGTTGGGCTGGGGTCAGCATGATGAAGGGCAGAATTTACAATTCTCTCCTCTGCCCCAGTGGGTTTGTGAAGTGGGAAGGGGCTGTTTCTGTTCGCATGGTAGCATTGTTTACATGCAGCTGAAAATAAAGAGGTAGTGATTAAAATGGGGACATTTTACACAAGACATCAATTGTCATTTCAGCTCATTGCAACTCAAAAGCTACTGTGGGATGTGCGTTCACATACAGTGTTACTGTAACTTCTGAAGATCCTCCTGCTTGCTACACAAACCCACTTCAGGGGGTTGGTTTTACTAAATTTCTGCATAAAAAGGCTGACCTTACCTTCATTTCCTTTAGTTTTCATTGTCCAGCAGCACTCCCAAGCTGGAAGGCAGGTTATTTGGGCCGCTTGGGATTATCCCACTTCCTTGGTTCTTTGGTACTTCCCAGTGGAGCTGGAGGGAAGGGCTGTGTTGCAGTAGACGGGAGCTGGTGCTGGCCCCGACGCAGGCAGCTTGCCGGGGCTGGCAGTGCCCAGAGCGGGCAGAAAGCTGGCGCGCTGCTGCCAACGCGGTCCTAACGCTGCTCCGTTCCTCCCAGATCCCATCGTGAAAGACCAGGCTCGGATGGGCTCGTCCAACATGCCAGGTGGCAGCACTCCCGTCAGCAGTGCCAGCATGATGTCAGGTCAGTGCTGCTGTTGGGTCGGTGCCTGCATTTTAAAGGGTTTTTAGCAACCGTGTGGGTGTTGGGATCCAGGAGAGTGAATTCTGCAGGGGGGACATTAAGTTGTCTCCTGGGGTTGATAACAAGTGCAAGGAGACAGTGATAAATAGCCTCTCTGCAGCTTGATCTGCTTTTTCTTTTCAGTCTTACTTTAAAGAAAAATTGCTCTGCAGTTCATAGAATCATAGAATCACAGAATGCCTAAGGTTGGAAGGGACCTCTAGAGGTCATCTAGTCCAACCCCCCTGCA
>JAWLRI010000238.1:362093-375733 GCA_034781795.1 Crypturellus tataupa
AGCCCCGTGTTTGTGTTCCGGCCGTAGCCCCGGGACCGGGAGGGATGGGGAGACCGTTGGGAACCCGGTCCCGGGCACAACGGGGACCCGGCCCGTTCCCAGAGCGGGATTTGTCCCTCCTCCATGAGGGAAACCGCAGTCGAACGCGGCAGAACCGGGAGCGCAGACGCAGGCTGCTCCCGCCCTCCCGGGCTCTGCCCTGCGGAGCCCCGCGCGGCGCCGGCGCCGGTGCCGACGCGCTGCCCTGCCGCCCCGCAGAACTCCTCCGAGATGCCGGAGACCATCACGAGCCGCGACGCCGCGCGCTTCCCCATCGTGGCCAGCTGCACCCTGCTGGGGCTCTACCTCTTCTTCAAGGTACGCGAGCCGCGGGGATGGGGACAGCAGTTTGACGGGACCTCGGGGCTGGGGCTGATGCGACCCCCAGTGCTGTGGGCTGTAGCACTGGGTTTGCGGCGTTAGGTTGGGTTTGCTCTGCGCAGCCCGGATGTGCTGCGGTTGAGCTCACCTGGATCCTGGGAGTCCGGGCTCGCTTTCCGTCCTGGCGGCAGCCGTAGAGAAGCGAGTTGGTCCCGAGCTCTGCCAGCCGCTTTGGGCCGCCCAGCGGTGCCCAGGACGGAACCGGAGGGTGCCAGGGGCTCCTGAACTGCAAAGCCTTCTCCTTTGCTCCTCTCCTTTCCCTGCTCCTGAGGTGGCTTCGCCGGAGCCTGGCTGGTGCCTAGGGCGGAAAGGAGCTTATGGACAGGCTGGGATGGGTTTGGGTGAAGTGATGGAGTTAAATAGTTGGAGTCGCAGAGGAGGGGGCTGAGCAGAGGGTGCTTTAGGCTTCATGTCTGGGTTTAACAAACAGTATCTTGGGTGAAAGCCCCTCTGGGCACCCTGCACTGGGAGCCTGCGGAGGGCCCGGAGGAGCTGCAGGATTGTCAGTGCAGCCGGCGGGCAGGATCCTCCGTGGGATGGGAGGCCTCGGCAGCCCCCAGCCCTCCATCCGGGACTGCCCGAGAGGCGCCTCTGCTCACCAAGGGACAGAGATATCCCAGCAGCAGGGATGAGGGATCCAGCAGCGGGAATGATTCGGCGGAGCAGCTCCAGGCCTTGCCTGGCACATCTGTCCCCGCTGCACCGGTGGCCTCAGGCCTGCACCCTGCTCCGTGCTGAGGGGATGGCACCCGGGTGCTGTGATGGGACACTGGGCACGTGGGGACGGATGCAGCAGGAGGCAGGATGGACTGGATGGCCCTGTGGTCCCTGAGATGGTCCCTGGAGCCCGACCCGCCTCTTGGGGACCTTTCCTGCCCCTTGCTCCTGGCAGAGCCTCCAGGAAAAGCAGCACCGTGTGCGGTGTGACCCGGTTAGCGCTGCTGCGTGACCGGGGTCCTCTTCCATTTTAGTGCCCACAACCTGCCACGGGCACCAGCATCCCGGCAAACCTCTTTCCAGGAGGCCCAAAGGCAGCACTGGATGCTCCTGCCGTGGGCTCCGGCGTGTGCGGAATCGCAGGAGGCTGGTGCTGGGGCTGGGCGAGCACCACGGAGGGCAGCAGAGCTAAGAATACCCACAAAGTAGGGCAGGGAGCGCGGCGGGAGGCGCCGCCGGCCCCTCTCCGGGTCATCCCGCGGGAGCCGCGCGCTGCCAGGGGCACTGGGGAGCCGCTGGCCTCCTTTCTGCAGCGCAGGAGCTATTTTTTGACCCGAGCTGCTTGTAGAGGCTCAACAACTCGCAGGGCCCTTGTGCTTGTTCTGCAAGTGCATCGCTGTTTCCTGTGCGTTTCACAGCAGCCGTGCAAGAATTTGGGTTATTCCAGCTTTTGTCCCCCAAATGGTGACACAGCGACTGCTGATTGCAACATAAAGCGGTTCCTGGTGGCTGGTAACCCCCTCTGGTGACTCTCGTCTTGCAGATATTCTCCCAAGAATACATCAACCTCCTGCTCTCCATGTACTTCTTCGTGCTGGGCATCCTGGCGCTGTCGCACACTATCAGGTAGCGCGCGGAGGCGGGAGGACGCACAGGGACCCCAGACCGGCCACGCTGCAGCCACCGCGGCCTGAGCCGGTCCGTGCGCTCGGTGGCACGGGGGGAGCTGCTCCACAGCCTTGTCCCCACGTTGGGAAGGCTGGAACGGGCAGCTGGGCTCAGCCATGGGGTGTCCCATGCTGGGGCTCGGTGTGAGATGCTGAAAGCTCAGGCCGTGTTTCAGTAACTGAAAAAATAAAACTGATTTCCTGAGCTCCCCAGGAGCTCTGGGCCTTGTACCTGTCCCTGACACGGTGACACTTGGCAGTTCCCCCTCCTCGAGGGAACAAGGGCGGCAGCACCTCGTGCCGGGGTTTCTGGAGAACTCCTCTGCCCCTCTTCTTGCAGCCCCATGATGAACAGATTCTTTCCTGCAAATTTCCCCAACAAACAGTACCAGCTTCTCTTCACCCAGGGCTCCGGGGAGACCAAGGAAGGTACGTGAGCTCACCGCCCTCTCCGGGGGCCTCTCTGTTTTCTGCCTTTTCTGTTTCTTGCTGTTTTGACGTTCAGCCCTTTCAAACAGTCTCCTCAAACACTTGTGTCTCAGTCCCCGCTGGGCTTCTGCAGCCTCGTTTGTCCCTGCAGGACTGGGGTGTGCCCCAGCAGAGAAACCCCCGAAACGAAGTGCTCTGAAAATGGGCCCTGTGATCAATATTAAATGTGCTACCTTTAATGTAACGATGTGTTTTGTTTTCTCTTCCTCTCTTAACTAATTTAATTTAAATCCCTGCACTGGTGAGTGTTCCCTGGGAAGGATCCTACCCAGTAGCTTTGATGGAAGGGGCTCTTTCTCCTAGTAGTATGAGTAGGAGATAACAGAGTAGAGAAAGAGGGAGAAGAGCTGTCCCCTCCCCACCATAAGACAGTGTCTGTATCCGATGTCCTTGGTGACAGGAGGATCCCGGGTGCTGTCCGTGTGGCGGAGCCTGGCCGGGGGCAGCCTGCTTGCTTGTGTGCTAAACCCACGTGCAGTCACTGTGGGCACGACAAAACCCTCACCTGGGCCACGAACGCGGTGGCTCTGCTGCTCCCCGTGCTTGGACGCGCACGAGTTGCTGCCTTGTGCGGGCAGGGAGGCTGCCCAGGCCAACCCAGCTGAGTCTCCTCTCTTGTATTGCAGAAATAGTGAATTACGAGTTTGACACCAAGGACCTCGTGTGCCTGGCCATGAGCAGCGTCGTCGGCGTCTGGTACCTGCTGAGGAAGGTAAGAGCAGCGGCGTGGCAGGGGGCCGGGCTCCGGTCGGACCCTCTGCCCTCGGGGCGGCTGCATCCAGCTGTGCTCTCGTGTCCCCCGCAGCACTGGATTGCCAACAACCTCTTTGGCCTGGCGTTCTCCCTCAACGGCGTCGAGCTGCTGCACTTGAACAACGTCAGCACCGGCTGCATCCTGCTGGGGGGCCTCTTCATCTACGACGTCTTCTGGGTAAATGGGGACGTTCCTTGGGGGAGGACGGGGGTGGCAGCCGTTTGGGAAGGGGTGTCCCACCTGCTTGGGGGTCACACACTGCCTGCGCACGTGTTGGCACCCAGGGTTGCCCCTTTCTCAGCCTGAAGGGGTGTGATGGGTGCGATGGCAGAACTGAACACTGGCAAAACTCAGCTCAGCAAATGTATATTTTAGTTTCTGGCCTAACTGGAGAGTCCAGGGCTGGCAGGGATCTCCCTAGGTAGTTTTACCGTCACAAGCTCTGTTCAGTGTAATAGTTTTGACCTGCTTCCTGTGCAAGCTGTGCTCAGTGCCTGGCTTTCTGCCAGCAGATCGTTAAGTCTGTTTGGCTACAGCGAGGCAGCTGTGGAGCAGGTAGGTTCACACGTGGCCATCTCGGATCAGCCGGAATGTTGAGTCTCCGCGTTTTGGCGGAGTTGCCAGCGCGCAGCGAAGCTCCTTGTTGAGTGCCCCTACGGCTGTGACTTTGCCCTTCCTGCTCCCTGCGCCCACGAGGTGCTCCCGGTTCTGCTGGTGCCGCTCGCGCGGGCTGTGCCTCCACTCTGCCATCTGCCAGCTTTCCCGGCGCCCTCCTGCTCCGCTGCGCACACGCCGGTCCTGGAATTCCTCCAGCCCTTCCCTGCAGTGCTCGGCTGTCTTCATTTTAAGCTTTTCCGAATCTTTCTGCAGTGGCACTGGATCTCCCTCCCTCTTCAGTCCTGCATAATATCTGGATTCCTTGGTCTTTCCCGTTTCCCACCTTCTGGATCTTTCTGTTTCAGGATGCCCTAAAGCCTTGCGTACCTGGAGGTCTGTCCAGCAGCCGTGCGGCTGCCTGAGTAATCCTTCCCTCTTGGAGCCCGGCTTCTGTGTGTTATTTTGTCCCCAGCTGGTGCCGCCCAGGGTGTCAGGGGCTCATTAGGAGTCCCAGGGTTGGATTCGTGTCTGGGTGTCCGTCCAGCGCTCGCAGCTCCAGGTGGTTCAGCCTCCTGCGCAAGCACCGAGCGCTCTTGGCCATCACTGCTGTCCCTACTGCACCTGCCCAGCACAGAGAGGAGCTGGGGACCATCCAGGCCACGTGTGCCTCATTAAGGAGAACTTTTTTTACAGCATTTTGGGGGTAACGGCAGCACAAGCCCTGCCGCCGAGCCCGGCCTCTCCAGCAGAGTGCAGTGTTGGAGCGCCGTCCTCCACGGTTCTACCCACCGACATTCCTGATGCACCAACAGCTCCTCTTACAGCTTCCCTGTGCAGGGAACGGCCACTTGGACCTTAATGTCCATTTGTTTGCAGTGAGATCCCAGGAGGATTTCAGGAAAGGAGCAGAGATGCTCAGTGAACCAGTGACACCGAGCCCTGCATGGTGTTGGGGTGCTTTTTTATGGTGCTTTGCAGTGTTTCCCTGGTCCGAGTTTAGAGTCCTGGCACTCTGCAGCAGTTGCTGCATCCTCTGCACTTAGGTCTGGCCTTGCTAGGCTCTTCTCGCTGCACCTTGTAGTTATTCTGATGCCCGTTTCCTGCTTTTAGTTTTTTAAGTTCCAGCTCTTGGGTCTTGCTTGGAGGCACTAAGCAGCACTTGGTTTGTTTGCCTGCTGCCCAAGCCTGGAGGTTTGTAGATGAAAGGGAGCAGAAATCGGGGTGATTGACCTAGATGTCTACAGTCCATCCCATAAGAGATGCCAATATTTAAAGTTGTTAGTGCAATACAAATAAATGACGTTGGAGCAAAACGCAATTGATCCAGCAGTTGCTACGGTCCCTGTTGGAAGCTGGTGGGCAGCAGCAGCCTGGGGTTGGCTGGGTGCTCCCAGTGAGGTCTCGTCTCCTCGGGTAACGTCCCGCTGGTTGCTCAGACTTTGCACTGAGCTGGCTAATGAGAGCTGAACAAAACGCCCCGGTGCTGCCGTTCCCTGCGTGATCCGGGTGTTTCGTGTTGGAGAAGGATGGAGGAAGGAATACCCTGGGAGATAGGCTCCAGCCTTTGGAATTTTGCTGGTGGGCGGCGTCTTGTGCAGAGTTTTGTGGCTCTTTGGCTGCTTCCCACCCCTGTGGCTGCTCTGGAGCCCGAGGTGAGGCTGCAGCTGAGCGTGTCCTTGTGCAACGGGGATCACCTTGGACTCCTCTGCTTGCCCCTAGGTCTTTGGCACCAACGTGATGGTGACCGTTGCCAAATCGTTTGAGGCGCCAATAAAACGTGAGTAGATGGAGATGCAGGGGCTGTGCTTTCTCCTGCGTCTCTGCCCTGTGCATCCTCTGCCTTGCTGGCAACAGCTTCTCCTTCTGGAGCTCTGCCCAGAAAGTGGGATGCTGTGCGGGAAGGTGCTGTTGGAAAGCTCCTTGCTGCTGGCTTCTTAGCACTGTCCAGTGCCATCAAACTGCAGCAAGTCTGACTGGGTGCTGGGTCATCAGCCCTGGAGATGGGGGTCTCTGCTGCTCGGGATGGCCCCGAAAGCAAGAGGAGAATTGGGGCCGTGGTGGAGAAGGCAGCGTTGGAGAGCTGGGAGCGTGGGGCAGAGCCGGGATCCCTCCATCGTGGTGCCCAGGGCTGGCCCGGGATGGAGGGCCAGGGGAGCTGCAGATGTGACAGTGGCCGAGGACACGGGGGGAGCCCTAGCCCGGCTCGGATCCCGTGTCACCACGCCAAGCTCTGCTCTGCGCAGGGATCCGTCCCCCTCAATGCGCCTCTCTCTGCTCTTCCCAGTGGTTTTCCCTCAGGACCTGCTGGAGAAGGGTCTCGAGGCCGACAACTTTGCCATGCTCGGTCTGGGAGACATCGTCATTCCAGGTACGGACGGACGAGGGGATCCTGTGCGGGGTCGCCAGGCGGCTGTGGGGAGTTGGGCAGGTGCCTTTGAGCCACCTCCTTGCCTCGCTCTGCCTCGGGGCCCCATGGCCCTCCCGGTGCTGGTTCTTGGCACCGCGCAGGGCTGGTCTCGGCGCTGGCTGCTCTCGGTGCCATGTGCCGCGAGAGGGCACTGTGAGCCCAGGCACGGCCGCACCGAGCGCAGGGAGCCGGCGGCTCCGGCTGCTTCCTCGTGCCCTGCTCTGCCCCGTCTCCAGCTCTCCCCGTGCCATCTGCCCTGTCTCCATCTCTCACTGTGCCCTTCTCCCTGCAGGGATCTTCATTGCCTTGCTGTTGCGCTTCGACATCAGGTGAGTAGGCGACAGGGAAGGGTCTATAACTGGCTGGATGTTGCGGCATGTTTGAGCTGTCCTTTGTAGAGGAAAAGGAGCCGGGAGCAGTTTTGTGCTGTCACCCTGTGCTCAGCACGGGGACCTGGGAGGCTGCTGGATGGCAGGGATGGGGCACTGGGAAGAACAGGCAGAGCCAGGGCAGGAACAGGTCGGGTTTGTGGGCAGCTCCCGAGTGCTGGGGTGACCTGTCCACGTTGGGGAGCAGCCGGCGCAGGCAGGAATGAGCCTTGGGGCCCGGGGTGGCAGCTCCGCGCGGCCCGTCCGGCTCAGCCTCCGGAGAGGACCGAGGCCAGGGAAGGAGCTGGGCACGGGAAGCACCACCGCTGTGGATGCAGATCGGAGCCTGGCAGCACCAGCTGCTCGCGCTGGCAAAGGCAGCCCCTTCCTACGCGGAGCGGCTGCCCGGTGCCAGGGCGCAGCTCTCTGCAGTTGCCCCACACCGAAAGCGCACGACGCGGCCCTGGGAACGGGCCCCGCTGCACGCGGAGCCGCCGCTTGCGCAGCCCCTCCGGCCGTGCCAGCTCGCCCAGGTGCTTCCACCCACAGCCCCGCTGCACCTGCTGGGAATGCCGCTTCCCTTGGCCGCAGCTGCAGGCGAACAGCACGTGCCGAGCGCGCTGCCAGGGAACGGCAGCAGCGCCCTGCGCGGGGCAGCCCCCCTCGCGGGTCTCCAGCTCTGCTTCCCACCCGTTTATCCATCCGGCAGCACCGCCCGGCCTCTCCCGCTGCCCCAGCTGCCCCCGGGCGCTGCTGCCGTGGGGCTGGGCACCGCACTGGGGTCTCCGTGCTGCCCGGGGTGCCAGGGCATGGCGTGGTGCCCGCCCCACAGAGCCGGGCCGGCTCCTCTCCGCACGGGGATTTGGGCTGCCGGCCTCGTGGTCCCCGGGCTGGAGGTGACACTGTCCTCTTTCTGTGCAGCTTAAAGAAGAACACGCACACGTATTTCTACACCAGCTTCGTGGCCTACATCTTCGGGCTCGGCCTGACCATTTTCATCATGCACATCTTCAAGCACGCCCAGGTACGCTCGGGTGCACCCTCCGGTCCCCTCCGACCGGAGGAAAAGCCAGCCTGGCCACGTGGCCCTAGCGTAGCACTAGGGAAAAGCAATGTTCTTTCTGTTGCCTTTGCTTTTCCAGTGCACTGACGTGTCCCCTGCCCAAAGCTCTGCTCCGTGTGTGCCTGGGGCGGTCCCGTTTAGGGAGACTGCTCCAGGCAGCTGCATTCCCAGGAGTTCTCTGCCGGAGCTGCCCTGAGGGACCGTCCTTGGTGCAGGAAGGGGCACTTGGAGCGTGCCTGTGCCATGGGTGCTGTGGCTGGTCCCTGTGGGAGCCCTTGGCCTGCTCTGGAGTGCTGCATGGGGCAAGTTGGCCCTGGTAGCCCCAGCCAGGGCGGTCTAGCAGGGCGCTGACGTGGGTGAGCGCAGCAGCCCTCGCTCTTGCTGCTGTCTGTGCGCTGTCTCATGCTACTGCTATTGCAAAGACTGTAGTAACTAAACACCCAAAGTTATGTCTAGCATTTACCACTTTATTTACACCCTTTAAATTCTATTTACCTGCTTGCTGACATAGGAATCTGTACAAGGCTTCTGCATTATTGCTCCCTGCACCATTTTCTAGTATAGTTCGACACTACAGAGCGTCTCAAGCGATCTAGATTATCTGAGACAACAGAGTAGGTATAGAAGACACCATTCTGCACTCGATCTCATTTTAGATAATGTTAAGCCCTTAAGAGGGGCAATTCTTTCTATTGTATCCCCGGAGCACAGCCCTTGGGGGCCATCAGTGCCCTGTGTAGCCCAACGCCCACATCTTCCCAAACATTTCCTGCCTCTTAAAAAGAACCTGCTGAACTGGTGGCACCTTCTGCACCTGAAGCTGGCGCATCCCCCTCCGTGGGCAGTGCCAGTGCTGGCCCTCGGTGTGACCGCTGTCCCATGCAGGGACAGCCGGTGACTTGGCTCTGAACTGGGGGGGATGCCCCCTGCATGCAGCATTGAAACGCTGGTGCTGCGAGTGCCACAGGCGTGGAGGGGAACATTCCCAGGGGTGCCGCGGGGATCAATTCGGCTCTCGTTCCTTTTCCACAGCCGGCTCTGCTCTACCTAGTCCCCGCGTGCATCGGATTCCCGCTTCTCGTGGCCTTGGCGAAGGGAGAAGTGACCGAGATGTTCAGGTGAGCGGCAGCCGCGCGCGGGGCCGTGCCGCCTGCGGGGCTGCGTGCGCGGGACGTGCAGATGTTCCCACGGCCGGGCACAGCTGGAGGGCCGGGCCGCTCCGCCGCGCGTGGGCGCAGGCGGCGGGGCTGTCGGTACACGCCGGCCCCGCTCTGCCCCTCCTCGTCATTGTGTGGGAGCCTTGGTGCGGCACCAACAGGCAGCAGCGTCTGGGCTCGCGCTACGCCCCGGTGACGAGCTCTTGCCGTGAGCTGGCAGCCGCGGCAGGGCGGGACCGCGCACCTGGTGCCGAGATACTTGGTCACGGTGCGTCCCGGGCCCGCGGGTGGGGGCGAACGGAATTGGATGCAGCTGCGAGAGCAACTGGGGCCGGTTGGAGCGCGTCCCGGCCTCCCCGCGCGGGAAAAGGAGCCTTGTTTGGAGCAACGGTCCCTGCTGGCACGGGAGGGCCCAGCTGTGCCCAGCGTGGCCGGGGCCGCGGGCGGTGTTTGTGCCAGGAGGAAGGAAGGGAACATCTGTCCCAGAATAGAGCAGCGCTTCCCGCGGCAGCGCTGAGCGGGGATGCACATGTGCCGGGTGCCCGTGGCCACTGTCCCCAGGCTGGTCAGAGGGACAGCGGCAGCTGCAGAGCGGGGGCTCCCGCCGCGGATCCGGGATGCGGGCGGCCCTCCCTTCCCGGGCCGCGCGTTCCCAGCCCTCGGCACCTGCCCCCTTTGATGTTGGCAGCTGCCGAGCGCCGCTGCAGGCGCCGCGTGTCCTGGGCTCGTCCTCCTGCGCACCTGGAGCGCGGGGCCGCCCGCCGCGTGCGCCCATGAGTCACAGCTCGCGGCAGTGCCTCCCGCCGTGCCGGGACGCGGGGAGAATGTCCCGGCAAAGCCCCGAGCTCTGGCGGCAGAGCCCTCCTCGCTCCCCTTAGCAAACACGGCGGCTGCCGCGAGCACGCGGGGGTCTCGGAAGCTCCCCAGGGGCCAGGTTTCCCCTGGAAGCTGCTCCGGCCTCAGGTGGAGGAAACGGGATGCGCTGGGACTCGCGCCTGGAGGCCAAGGGCCTCCCCCCGCAGGAATGCGCCAGGTGCCCCCGTGCAGCCGGAGCCGCCGCCGTCCCGCGCTCCGTGCGGCTCCGTCCCGGCCCCTGCGCGCACGGAGGGCTCGGCCGGCGGGAGGCTCCCACTCGCTCTGCTCCTTTTCTCTTTCTCTTTTTCTCTTTTCTCTCTCTTTTTTCCCTTCCGTCCTGTGCTCCCCCTCTCCCGCTTCCTGTCTCTCCTGCAGCTATGAGTCCTCTGCTGAAATCCTGCCGCACACTCCGCGCCTCACGCACTTCCCCACGGTGTCCGGCTCGCCCGCCAGCCTCGCTGACTCCATGCAGCAGAAGCTGTCGTGTCCCCGCCGCCGCCGCCAGCAAAGCCCCAGTGCCCTGTAGCCCCCGGGCCCTTTCTGCCTGTCGCCCTGGCCAGGTAGGGGCTCCGTCCAGCTCCCCCCTGCCCCACGCAAGGGCAGGAGGTGCCACCTGGTTGCCCTGAGCTGGCCAAGGGGACAGGAGGTGACAGCTCTGTCCTCGGAGTCCTGCCTGGCCCTGTGTTTCTTCCATATCTTTTGCTGACTCTCGTGGGGCTTTGTGGCTCCCCTTGCTCCTGGTATCACCCTGGGCACCGGCACGTGGAAAGCTGCCCCTTATCCAGGATAATCCCGCTCATATCGGCACCAAAAAGCAGATCCAAAGTGCAGGAGCAGCCTGGATGTGTCCTTTGTCACCGGGACCCCCTGTGCCAGTGCCACGGGGTCCAGCCCTGGCGTTGAGCACCCAGCGGGGGCTACACTGGGGCAATGGGCTCTATCCCGGGGCCATCCCTGTGCTCCGGGGATCCCGGGAGCGCCGAGCCCCAGGACCTGTGTCCCTGACCGCTCGCCCTGTGCTTTGTCCCCAGCTACGAGGAGACCTCCCCGCCCAAGGAGGTGCCGGGGGCCTCCAAGGACGAGACGACAGCCGGCGACAAGAAGGAGAAGTGACCTTGGCCGCAGCGCCCGCGCCAGAGCCTCGTGTTGTGTGTGTGTGTCCGGGGCGGGCGGCCGCCCCGCCACGCTCCCCTTTATTTTATTGTCTCCTCCGTGGGTCCCGAGCGGGTGGGGGGGCAAAACCGCAGGCCCGTTTTTAAATTTTGTATCGTGCATCTGCTTTCTCTCATATTAAACCATCTCAAAGGAAGGGGGTTGCTCGGGCTGGCCCCGGCGGCAGCAGGAGGGCAGCGGCGCTGCCCCTGTCCCTGCGATCCCGGCGGCTCCGGCTCCCTCTCCGCACTCGGCAGCCGGTGCCGTCTCGAGGTCCCTCGGGGCTGGAGCGGGGACCCCGGAGCTGCTCTTCCCGCCGGGATGTTGCCAGCCCCAGGGCTGGGCCGTGCTCCCTGCGCGGTGCCTGCCCCTTTCCTTGGGATCCATCCGAGGTCCTCGTACCTCTCCCGGCATCCTGCGCCCGCGCTGGTTACACGGTGGCAGCGGGGAGGGACGTGGGGCTGCGGCCACGGCGGCGCGGGCGTCCTGGGGTGCTCCGCTCGTGGGGAGGAAGCGGGGGGACCCCAAAGGCCACCCCAGAGCGGGGCAAAGGCAGAGCCGGTCCCACTGGGGCCGGCCCGACTCCCTCCAGGAGACAGGTCCCCCCTGCCCATCGCACTGTCCCTGCATCCCTCTCTGTGCCCGTCCCCCTGTCCCTGCATCCAACTGTCCCTGCATCCTGCTGCCCCTGCCCATCGCGCTGTCCCTGTGTCCCTCTCCGTGCCCGTCCCACTGTCCCTGCGTCCCACTGTCCCTGTGTCCCTCTCTGTGCCCATCCCGCTGTCCCTGCCCGGCGCAGGCGCGGGGAGCCCCATCTCCGCGGCGCTGCCGCCGCCAGAATAAACAGCGTGTTTGCTGGCTTGGCAGCGCCTCCACAAAAGCCGCATTGAGCCATTATTCCCCGCGCCGGCTGCGAGCACTAAAAGTGGCGCCTCGCGTCCTGCCATCTAATGACCCTTCGCAGGCTCCTACAGATGTTTTCTATGACTTGCAACTCCTTTTCCAGCAGCCCTGTCCGCAAAAACAAGAGGGGCCACTTTAATTCCAATTAAATACCTCCAGCTAAGCAAACAGAGTGCAGCGGGGCTTGGGTACAGCGCGGCCGCCAGGCCCGGCCCACCGAGTCGCTGAGTCTAGACTCCAGATGTGATTCCACCCGTGTCCCATGGAAAACGACGCTGGCCGCAGCGCGGGCACCGGGCACGGCCGGGATGCAGCTGCCTCTTCCCCGCCGGCTCCGGGAGCCGCGGGTCGCTCCGATGCGTCCCCTTGTGCGGGGCTCTTCCCAGGTGCCCAGCTTGGGGACGGGACTGGGGCCACTCTCCCAGGGCAGGGACCTCTCTGCATGGAGCAGAGGGGATGCCAGGGGGTCCCCACGTGTCCCAGTGGTGGCCGGGGTGTCCCTGGCCTGTCTGGGTGCAGGGAGGCTCCTTCACCGCTCGCTGTGGCCCGGGCACCAGGCTGGGGTCCTGCCAGCGCCTGCTCCGCTCCTTGCCCCGAGCGCCCTGCTCCTGCGGCCGCGCTGCACGCTTGGTGCTGCATGCACGGCGCTGCACGCTGCGCTCGGCGATGCATGTTCAGCACTGCACGCGCAGCACTGCATGCGCAGCAGTGCTCGCAACGCTTGGAGCTCCGTGCTCGGTGCTGCACGCTACGCTCGGCGCTGCATGCCCAGCACTGCGCATTCGGCTCTGCACGCTCAGTGCTGCATGCTCGGTGCTGCACACAGCACTGCACTCCTGGTGCTGCATGCTCGATGCTGCATGCTCAGTGTTGCACATATAGCGCTGCACTCTTGGCGTTGCATGCTCGGTGCTGCACGCTCAGTGTTGCACACGCAGCGCTGCACTCCTGGTGCTGCATGCTCGGTGCTGCGCGCTCGGTGCTGCACGCTCAGCGCTGCACTCCTGGTGCTGCACTCCTGGTGCTGCACGCTCGGTGCTGCCGCAGAGCCACGGCTGCCAGCGAGGCGCTCGTCGCCGCAGGCCAGGGGCTCTCCGAGGGGCTCCGAGGGGAGCGGGAAGCTGCGGGAGGGCAGAGCGGGGTCACCGGTGCCGCGGGCGCCCCGGCCTCGCCCGCCGCGATAAGCAGGGCCGGGGCAGGGCGGCAGGAAGGAAGCGCAGCCGCCCCGGGAGCTCTGCCCGGCTCCGTGCGGACCTTCCCCTTCATTCCTCGTCCCTCTGCCTGGGGAAGCGCGACGGCTCCGTTGGGGACCCCCGTGGAGCCCCCCGGCGTCCCCTCCTGCACCGCAGCCCCCCAGGGCTGCAGGAATGCAGGGGCAGCGGGACGGGCACGGCGGGGAGCAGGGCCGGGCGCTGCTGGTGGCGCCGGCCCGCGTGGCGCACGCAGCGACAGGGAGAGGAAACAGCCGGAGCGGCCCCAGCCCGCGAGTGCCGGCGAGGAGGGGCAGGAAGCTGGAATAAATCCCAGGAAGGGCCGCACGGCTCCAGCCGGTCTGGGCTGCAGCGGATGGAGCCGCGGGACGGGAAGGCGGGAGGAGGGAGGGGAAGGCGCCAGGGCTCTCCGGCCCCGTCCCGGCTCCAGCTGCGCCGCAGGAGCCACCGGCCCCGGGTCACATCTGCAGCGTCGCTCGCGCAGGGGGCGGATGAGCCAAACCCCGCGGGCGGCAGCAGCGCATGGGGGTCCCCGGGCAGCTGGGGGTGCCCGGCCTGGCACCGGGGCAACCTCAGCGCCGCACAAAGAAGCCGGGAGGTGCCGGGCTGGCGGCCCGGCCCCAGGCAGCACCATATGGCCGGGGCCGGTGTTCCCGCGCG
>JAWLRI010000238.1:403970-428685 GCA_034781795.1 Crypturellus tataupa
GCTCTCCGCGCCGCGCCCCCGTTCCGGGCTCCCGGGCGGCGGCAGCGGGGACGGCCGCAGGGAAGGGCAGGGGGGAGCGCGCCCGCATCCAGGACGGGGGCTCCAGGGGGAGCGCGGGGCGCTGCTGCTCCCCTTGATCCAGCCCCATCTGCAGCCCCTGCGCAGAGGGCAGGGACCAGCTCCGTGCTCGGCTTCCGCTCGTGAAAAGATAGGGATGAAGAGGGGGGAAAAACATAAACAAGAGGTAGAGGGGCAACAGTGAAGATGTGCGACCGCTGGGACACAGGAACAGGTCTGTCCAGCTCAAAGACCTGCCTTCATGGATGACAAAAAGCAGGTGCCTAGCAAGGAGCATAGGAACCAAGTCATCAGCACCTCCACTCTGCTTCACCAGGCTCCAAACACCCGCGGCTCAGAGCTCTAGGGAGAAGGAGCTTCTCTTCCAGAACTTCATCTCCTCCTCCGGAGCCAGTTTGCACCTTTCGCACACACAGCACCCCATGGCACGGAGCAGGCAACCTGCAGCACCAAGAACCACTCTGGTTCTTCTAGACGTGGCTTTTACAGCCTTCCCACAGCTCCGGAGCTCTTGTGCTCTCTGTGCCGTCTCCCTGTCCTGGCCCCTCCTAGGCATCCCCTTTCCACAAGGAAGAACCCATCCAAGCTCCTGGTGTTTGGATCTTCCTGGCACGGAGCTGGGCAGAGCTTTGCTCTCCCTGCTGCCGTTCACTGAGGTTCTTCCAGCTCCTTCGGGGGATTAAGGGGGCTGAGGCCCCAGTGCTGGTTGATCGGAGGCTTTACAGCAGCTCCCTTTCCTTCTCCTTTACTTATCTCCCTAGTTTCTCCTTAGATTTTCTGGCCATGTTGGGGTGTTAATGCTGATGTTTCTGTACATCCTCACCTCCAGATCCCGCTCTGGTAGCAGTGAGCTCCGAGCCTGCCCCTCAGCACTCAGCAGTCCCACCTGCATGACCCTCCATGAGGCCTCCACCCTCCATCTACCTCCTCCCTTGGAGGAGACATCGGGAGCCTCGGGAGCAAGCCTGCGCAGCTTGGGAAGAAGCAGGAGAGCAGGGAAGCAGACGTGGCCCTTGTCACCTTCTGAGTCCAGCGCTAAATGGCAGCTCCCCCTTGGGCACCGCTCCCGGGATGAGGGGTATCTCCATCCTCCTCTTTGGTGCCACTTCTGGCCCGTGCAGCAAGACTTGGGCCGCGGCTCCAGGTCCAGCCCCGTGCGCGGGTCAGGACCACCAAGGGGACAGCAGGTCCCCACTCCAACCACACGGCCCTACGGCCACCATGGGGCCAGTTCTGCAGCTTAGGGCCTGCACGCTCCTTTGGGCCCTTGGAAACCAGGAATCCGTTGCATTTCCAGCCAGAGCAGCTCCTCTGAATCGCTCTCATAGGATTTGCCTCCAACATAAACCTTTCTTTTTTTTTTTCATTGCGATTGAGCTGGTGAAACCCTCCCCGAGCACGAGCTGCCCCAGGTGCTCATTCATTTTAAATAACCTTTCCGACCAACCGCATCTGACAGGCCTGCGATTCCCTGCCTCTCTGACAGGACCTTTCCAAAAACACAATCCAGGGTGGGCCGCAGGCATGGAAAAATATTGCAGCTGTTTGCTCAACAGATCCGCGTGCAGCTCGGAGCAGATGGGGGGAGCAGGAGGCGGGAGGGAGCCTGCGGCTCCAGCGTTGCCATGGAGCGCGCGGAGACGCATGGAGCCGGCTCTGCAGCGCTTGCGGATGAGCTGTCTCCGAAGAGGAGACTCCAGGATCTTTATTTTGCCCCTTGGTCTTCCAACCCTCGAGTGCAGGGCTCCAAGGAAACCATCTGGGGGCCAAGTTCACAGCAGGAGCCCCTGCTGTGGTGCAAGGGCTCATTTCCAGGTGGGAATTTTGCTCAGGGAGGGAAGACCTTGCAGGAGAAGCACCTTTTGTCTCTAGGGAATTAACTGCACATTCCTGTGCCCTTCCATTTTCAATGATGAACGGCCTACGGCATCTTCTAGCACAGATGCTGCTGTGAGAAGAGATGGTTCCATCGACAGCAACCATAATGCGAAGGAGCTGATATAATCCTGCTTTTGAGTGTCAAAGAACCTTTAAGCAGGGACCCAGGTGTAATTAAAGCCCTTGGTTAAACACAGAGGTCTGATCCAAGCCCAGCCACAGCTCGGGATTGAGGACACGTCTACCCCTTTGCAACCTCCCCCGACTCCATCCCGTTTCCCAAGAGCAGCCCCAGCAGCCCCTTCCCCACGCGCCCACCTCTCCTCAAGGAAGCAGCACAAGCTCTGAGGCTCTGGAAGGGAAGATGGGCTCTAAGCTCCACCACAGAGCTCTCCAGAGCAGCTCCAGCCTTCCAGGCTCAATCCAGTGCACCCCTCACGCCCACACTCATCAGCAGACGCAGCAGAACCAGAACACCATCACTGACACCTAGAAAGCTGCCGTCTCCCAAGGCTTTTATTGTATTTTACAGAGTATTTTAACAGGGTAAATTGTAGAATTTTATTTATCTCTGCTTGGAAGCTACCTTGAAGTAACAAAGCAAATGCTCTCAGCCTTCCCTGCTATCCCGGTCGGGCAAAAATAACCTATATCATAGTTGCAATGGTTGGACAGGGGCCTGAGTGTCTCCAGCAAGACTCCGAGGAGAAGCCTGTGCTGTTACCTGCCTCACGGTGTCTGGAAGGGTCTGCCCGTGGAAAGAGGCCAGCTCTGCCTCCGCATGCACACAAGCAGCTTCTTAGAGATAAACATGAAGATGTTTTTCGATCTGTCCTGCTCAGCTTGCCTCGAAAGGCAAATCCCCTTTGCTTCCGCAGTTACTCTCTTCCATTCCTTACCAGGGACACTCCTTGAATCGGACGAGGCGGCTGCAATTTGGAGCTCACGTACTCAGCTTCATTCACCTGTGCACAAAGGCCATCAGTACAGCGCTGGGATGAGCTTCCTGACCTGGTGTCTGACCTCAGCTCCCCTGGCTCCTCAAGCCCCTGCTGATATTGCAAACTACGTGGAGCACATGAACACCTCGGGTCATCTTTTTCCCCCTAGACACACTCCAAGTGAAGGGGGTGACACCTGCACGTCACATCACCCGAGTCTGCACTCTGGGGACAGAAGAGACCCCGCTGTTCACTGAAGAATCATCTCAGCAAGGGCCATGAATTACCAATTCTGAATTACTAATTCTTTGCATTCTTTGTAAGTGGGAATTCTTCAGCATCAGGTCTTGCAATAAGCAACTTGCTCCAAGGACTGGAAGAGGCGCCTGATCAGGGTTATCTACAGGCCTCAGCTAATCCCACACTTGCTGCCTAGTAGCCTTTTCCTTACAGATCATAGAGCAAATGCATCCAATAGTCTATTTTTTAGAGGCAAGTCAGAGGAAAACTCTGGAAATAAAACAGTAGATTTGCTTGTTCAGGAATAAGCCTTCTCTGACTGGGCTTCTTTCTGCTGTAACTTCCGAATCAATTCCAGTAAGTTCATCTGTAAAGTCAGTTCCTGCAAATGAAGAAAGACATTTTTGCCAGAACAAGATGATCCCATTCTCTTCTGCAGAAATAAATAGATTTCTACCTCCCACTCAGGAGCCAGTAATCTCAAGAAAAGGCTTAATCTAGTTTAAGCATTTCTACAAAATGCAGGACAATATTATCCTACCAGATCAGCTGCACATCGTGGCTATATTGCAGGGTCCAGGGGCTTCAGGAACCATTAATGATTCAAAAGGTTATTTTCTTGATAGTTATTTAAGGCTAAGTGGTTGTCAAGACAGTCAATTCTGCAGGTTTTCTTGTTAACATCAACGTACTGTTTCTTCATGCTCTCCTTACCCTGCTGTTCTTTGTTCGCATTTCAATTAAAAGCCATTTGGGACAGACTACATTTTGCCCTACATATGCAGGAGTACCTAATTCAGCAGACCTTGTCCTGTGACTCAGGCTTGCAGACATGACCATATGGAAATAACATATATTTTTGTAAAAATATGAAGATTGCATAACGGGGCATCTCATATAAACTGTGGAAAATACATATGGCAATGGGAAACATATAGAAAACAGCTGGGTCTAGCCACGATTTCTTATATTGTGACAGCATTCACAGACAAGCCAAAGACTGAGTCCTATTTTCTACCTATCATAAAAGCACTTAAATAAATAGCAAATAGGAACCTTATTAGTTATTATCATCTTTCCTTCTATGGTAGGAAGGTCCTTATCAAAATGGAATCTCAACAGTTAAGAACAGTCTGTTTCTGCATTGTGCTAACTCCTGCAGCAGTACAAGGAGATTCTCAAAGTTTATTTTTCCATTTGTGTGACGGTTAGAAAACAAAAACAAAACAAAACAAAATCCATGACACTATTCCTCTCAAGAAGCAAGAAAAGAGGCACTGAAGAAGCTAAGAGCAATTCTCTAATCACAAGCTAATATAGTCATCTCCAATGAGAAACATTAATGAGATGCCTTGCAAAATAATCATAGTAATAACAATAATAGTAATAATAATAAAAGGTGATGAGGAGGAAGACCAATGATTCTGAGACAGCTGTTCAAAGTTCACTACAAAAGGAGATTTTTTTTTTAATAGATATGTTAGCACAATAGCCCTGTCGCCTGCAACGCCCACTGCCCATGCACACACCTGGGGGTTTGTGGTGATGTAGAACCCGGACACCCCAGCCTTTTCCAGGGTGCTCTGTTGGTCTATCACTTTTTGGTCCAGCTCCAGGACTATCTTCTCGTCCATCATTCTCTGCTCCTCCCGAATTCGTTGCTCCACAGCCTGAAAAGAATGGAACACTCAAGGTGGAAATGTTCAATGTGTTTTTTTTTTTTTTTTTTTTTTTACAATAAAAAAAAACTGGAACACCCTCCTGCCTACTTCTGTTTTCCTCATGTCTTTGCCCTTTCCTGAAGGCCAGGAGCCAAGTCCTGAGGTGCTCAACAGCCTGTTGTCAGGGCACTCACCACAAGAAATGGGAGACAGGAGCAGGACAGAGGCAGGGACAGCAGAGCTGACAGTCACTTAGCCCCAGGCACGCTGCCTTACCACAATGCCCAATCCAGTCTAAATACAGGAAGAAGAAGGCTCTTTCCCATGCAGGAACGAGAAACATTTAGGTGGAAAGGGAGAATCGAGAAGTCTGGGATTTCCTACACCTTCAAGAGACCTAGCGAGCTACTCTGTGAGGGAAAGTGGGAAGCCCATACCCGGTTTGGAGGCCTGTGGAAGAGCTGGATCGTGAATGATCCAGGCCTAAAGGGCCTGGGAAAAGGCTGAGGCTTTCCTGCCACATCACAGCAGCTGTCTGAAAGAAGAGGCCCAACCTAAGCAAAGACAAACTACTGTTTCCATGCAGGAGGAGGTATGTCAGTAACCTTTCTTGAACATCAGTGTCTTCCATTTCACATTATTTCCACAAATTTGGAAAAGCTAATTAAGCTTCACCGAACGTACTTTATGAGAGAAGGAATATGCTCTTCCTGCACACCAGGAACATGTTTAGGGACTAGGACACTATGAGAAATACACCACAAGGTGCCAAGATGACAAGGGGCATCCAGCTCTGTGCTGTGAACGACCATGCTGCTGCAGCCTCCCTGCAGCAAGAGCTCCTGCTAGAATTAACGTGCAGTAATTCGAGACAGTTTAAACCCTAATTACGTGCGAGGCGGAGGGGCCAATTGTCTTGTGTTTATTATGGGACACGACAGAACGTGAACAGTGACACACAGCTCATTATTTGCATCAAAGGCCAGAAGCAGTGAAATCTGCTGGCAAGTGCTTTTGTGGAACACCCAAACGCCTTGACAGGAGATTTCTTTTAGTGCTTGTTTTTTTATTAGTGAAATTCTGCAGACACCTGGGTTTGTGGCTGTAGCCTAGGTACGGTCGCCCATATGTTGACAGGAACAAGCAGGTACAACCTTCTCACTCCTGCCTAAGCCCCAACACTGCACTTTGCAGGATGCATTAATTGTATCAGGGTTTGCAGAAATCCCCCACGTGCCTCTAAAATGTCTCATTAGCGGCAACTCAGCCTCTCTTGCCTGCTTCCTACTGTAAGAAATATTTAAACTGCCACGTAATTTGGAAGTTTCAATATGAAATACAGAGAAGGCAGCAGAAACTTTCACAGCTCAGGGACAACCAAACGGCATGACAGGTTGCCCAGAGGCTGTGCAGCCTCCACCCTTGGGGAATTTAAAGACTTTCGTGGCCAGGCAAGCTAGTCTGAGCTCACAGCAGACTCTGCTTTGGACCAGAGCTCTCCCGAGCTCCCTGCAACACAAATTATCCTATGAACCTAGCAAAGCCCTTTCCTTAAACTTTTCCCTGTCTGGAGGCTCAGGCTCTTTGTCTATGGAAGAACAAACCCTTTTGCTCCCAAATTTCCCAAAGACTTTTCATCTCCTGCCTGACTTGGGAAAGAGATGAGGTAGCAAATCACCTCCTTGCCTGCTTGCTGTGCTGAGAGACTTTCCTGCCCTTCGCTTAAAAGATTTAGGTGTCTAAATACAGCTCAGGATAGGTATGGGATTCTGAGCTACAGGAAAATACCCAAATCTCAAGTTTTTACTTCAACTTAGGTGGTTGGCTACTCACTATGTGGGGCCAAGCATTTGGGTACTGCCAATTCCATTAGGAAGTTGAACATCTAAAAAATGTATACAGTTTGTTTGCATATATGTCCAACTGTGTATGTATATGTAGAGACAAGTATCTCCCTCTGTGAGTCTAGTCTCACACTGCCTTGTGGGAAGTGGCCTTCAAAATCCTTAACCACAGAGAGCAGCTCTGATTAGACAAGTGATGGGTGCTACAAAGATGACTAACGTGCTCCCCAAATGCTAGGAAACAGAAATACCAGAATTTTTAAAAAGAAAAAAGTAGCAAATGTAGTAGTGTCCAGCAAAGGACTACAAAATATATAAAAATATTTATATTTAATATATAATATATATAAAAATATATATTTTATGTACAAAAATATATGTATATTTGATATAATATACAAAATGTATATTTTTATATATAAAATATACATAAATATATACATAACATATACATAGAAAAATATATTTTATGTATATAAAATATATAGTATATAAAAAAAAGAAGAAAAAGTATTTGGAAGGTAAAGGGAAGCAGGTAAAGAGTTATATATGATATAAAGGAAGGAGAAATAGATGTATATAATACATATGAGGTATATACTTGTCATTTCCTTATTATAAAGTCTATTTCTGAGAGGAAATGACACTGAAACGGGCTCCAGAAAGCAGAGCCGCGCTGCAGCGCTTTGGGTTATTCCCTGGTGGAGTCGGGCAGGACGCGGGCCCGCCGTGCCGCCCGGGCCGGGCGCGTTACCTCCATCTCGCGCTGCTGGGCGGCGCGCAGCAGCGGCAGGTTGTGCGGGCGGCAGCACTGCTGGGCCTCCTTGTGCCGGTGGAACAGCTCCTGCTTGAGGCCTGCGGGGCAGCCGGCGCCTCAGCGCTGCCCTGGGGGGGCCTCAACCCTCCCCTGGGGTTTGACCCCCCCTGGAACCTGCGGCCTGAACCCCCCTGGTCCCCCCCTGCCCCCCAGCGGCTACCTAGGCCCAAACCACCCTCCCGCCGCGGCCTTGCCCCCCCTCCCTCCATAGGGCCTGACCCCTCTCCCCGCACCCCCCTCATTGCCAGGGCTGGAGCCACCCCCAGCTGCACCCCCAGGCTCTCAGGCCTCCCCTCCACCAGCCTTTCCCCTTCTCAGGGTCCCCAATTCCCAGGATGGCCTTGATCCCCCCCCCCCCAAACCTGCCCCCTGGGGCCTCCCAGTCCCCCCAACCCACCCCTCGGCCTTGTTCCCCCCAAACCCCTTGATCCCCCCCAAACCCCGAAGCCCCTGAACCGCTCCCGGCGCCGGCCGCGGAGAGCGGCCATACCCGCACCAGCCGCGCTGGGCAGGAGGAGGACTACTCCTCCCACCTGATTGGCTGCCTCTAGTCACGAGGCACAGTTTCGCCTTTTATGATTGGTCATCCGTTCCTCCCCGATGTCTTATGGGAGTTGTAGTTTGCCTCCGCCTTCTTGTGAGTTCCCTCCTGTGTGTAGCACTACACTTCCCGGCAGGCCCCGCGCGCAGCGGGGCGCGGAGGGAGCGGCCTTTGTTTATCCGGGCATCTTTGCCCCCTCGGCGGCTCGCCCAATCGGCGCGCGGCGAGGCGCTCTGGCGGGCGCTCATTGGTGCGTTCGGACTGGCGGGCCGCGTTTCAAAATCCGTTAACGGCGACGGGCGGAGCGGCGGCTGCGGCGCTGAGGTGAGTGCGGGCGGCCGGCGGGGCCCGCGCGGTGCCGGGACTCCCCGCCGCCCCCCGGTAACGGCGGGGTCCTGCTCACCGCCCCCCGGTAACGGCGGGGTCCTGCTCGCGGCTTCCCTCGGTGCTGGCGGCGGGCGGAGGCTTCCTCCCGGTAAGCGGGCCCGGTGAGGCCCCTCCGAGCGCCGCCGTCGGCGGGAAGGGCGGTCGGTCTGTGGAGAGCGGAGCGGTCTGGGCACGGAGCTGCCCCGACGGCGTGGGCATCGAGCTCGGCCGCAGCGGTAACGGCGGTGGGTGGTTGGGCTCGAGGGGGCCCGGTGCGACCGAGCCGGTACCAACGTGTAGCCCCGGCCACGCTCACCTCCTTGCTCCTCATTGTGACACCACGGAAATAAAGCTCTGTGCCAAGATCCAAGTCCTCATAACGATGCTCCCTGCATCCGAATCCAAGAAAACCACAAGGGAGGCCAGTTTCCCCCATGGCAAAACAGGGCTCCGAGTCCTGGGCAGTTCTTGCCTCGGCACCCCTGAGGCCGCACTGTGGTGCGTTCGGGTCTTAACCGATCTCTTGAACTGACTTAAGTAACAGCAAGCCATTAACTATTCTTGTACAGGGCTTTTTTTAAACCGGGAGCTTCAATTTAACTAACAACAAGTTGAGTTTATAGTGGCCAAAAATATCTTGCTGCTCCTCGAAGAGTTATTCTTAGAACGTCCCATCTTCGTGTCTTCTAAAACCCGCGGCTCTCGCTTACGGAGCGTGAGATGTCAGGGCTGTTTATTTTGGGCTCCTGGAAGGGGAGGCGGCTCAGGGGGAGCTATTCCTAGAGCACGGGCTGCTTGTGGGAAAAGCTGCTGTTCTGGTGCCCGGCTCTGGGCTCGTGACCACCGTGGGGCTGGTCTGCAGGGCTGTTGCCTCTGGGGAGTTGAAGATTGTGCCCCCTCTGTCTGAGCCTGGGCATTAAATGATGGAATAGAAGATGTTATCTCTGTCTGCACCCAAGGCAGCGACATTGGTGTTGGTTCTGTGTTGCGGAAAAGTGTGTTAGAGCCTCAAGCAGGGAATAGCAGAGGAGGAGAAAACCTGTTCAGTGTTTAGTAGAAATCTTCTCTTAGCCCCACTCAGGCAATGGGGAAGGAGATGTCTGCTATTGGCTACCAAACACCTACAGGCTGGAAAAAGAATTGTCACCATTTTTTTTTCTCCTTAAAAACTCTTTTGCTGTTTTGTTTCTCTGTTCTTCTTCAGTCATCCTCTTTCAGCCCAACAGACAAGCAAGCCTGCCTCCTCAGTACTTTAATTAACTTCCACCTTCTACTCAGCAGGCCTGGAAGGAGCTGTTGGAGTGGGGAACAGCAGCAGCTCCGGAGGACACCACGTGTGAGCCCTGTGGCCTTCTCCCAGCTCTATTTGCAGCCACCTTAGTCATGGAGTGGCATAGCTGGCACCCTGGCTTCACTCCTGGCTGCTCAGGACAGAGGGAGCTGCTGAGAAGGATGGGTGTTCATAAGAAAGGAAAATAAAAAGGGAAAATGCTCCATCCGCAACAATTTTTATTTAGTTATTTCACTTTAGTAAAGTGATAATTATGCGTTTACCTGAGAATCTGGAGGAGGAAAAAAGCCATTTTGGGACCACAAAGCAGCAGATGGTCAAAGGCTGGGTTCCTTGAAGGGCATTGTGGTACAGGGGTTTGTGTGGCTGCTGCGTGATGAGATTGCTTCCCACAAGGTGCTGGTCATGAGGCCATCTCTAGAGAGGTAGTTTCTAATGGTCCTGTTTATAAATGGGCTACTGAAAAGCATTTGGCATTTTCCTGTGGGTTGAGGCTTCCCTGACGGGTGTAGATGCAGTAGGCTGGTGAAGCAGCAGAGAGGAGGAATGATTTGTGGTGTAGAAGAACAAGGAAGGCACCAGCCTGGGCTGGACCAGATGTTGGGTTAGTGCAGTGTTAGTGTCCAAACAGCTGTTGGTGTTGAACGCTCCAAAAGCAGGCACCACACACAGCACAGCAAACTCACCCAGCACCCTTGGGATCGGGGCTGTAAGAGTCTCTTACAGAGCCCTTGGTGCTCAATTCCCAGACTGGAGCCCGACAACTAGGCCAGTGCTCTGTTAGGTCTCGTTGGAGCTGTTCATCTCTAGCCTTCTCTGGCCTCAATTTTTACTGGCAAGAAAATAACAACCGCCCTTAGGCGGTGAAGCTGAGCTTCTCTGCGAGTGAACCAAGGAATACATGGTCTGAAAGCTTGCCTGCGTATTAAAGGTAATTTGGATTAGAGTGAGGTGTGAAGTTACTCCAAAATACCTGCTGTGCTTGCTGTTGTGTCAGTTTTATTCTAGGATAGGAATGCTTGTTCCAATTTAGCTCAATCCTTTTTCAAAGCTAGCTAATCTAAAGGAGGCCAAGGCACTCTTCTGGAACGTGCCAAAGTCAAGTTATTCACAAGAAACTTGATGTGCAGAGAACCCCCAGTCTCTTCCTCTTTGTGAATTTAACCTTGCCATTATAGTATACAGAAGCCATATAGCCTATGTGGAGCTAGGAGGAGAATTAAGGTTTTCATTTTATGGTTAATTTTATCAAATAAATGTGGGTTACTCCTCTGGCTCCCGGTAAAGCTGTACAAGCACAGAAGATGGTGGATATGGGGGAGATCAGGTCACATTGATTACTTGCAGCGCAGATTTTTGTAGGATTACTGTCCCCATAACTGCGGTCTGATGTACTGGGCCTGCTGACTAGGCACCTGCTGATGGAAAGAAATTTCTGCACCTCATTTGCTGTGGGGTAAGTGGAGGGTTTTGCCTGCTGTCTTTCAGGAGAAAAATGAAATAATGGTGATTCTGGCATTAAGCTGATGAACAGATGTCCTATATTGCTCAGGCTGGACAGCAGGCTTAAAACTGTTCTTGACTGAGCCTATTGCTATTCCAGAAAAATTGCAATGGATGGATCATGGCGATAATCTTTTCTAATCAATGTGAGCTCAGCCCCAAACAGAGCTGGTCAGGGAAGCTTGAAATGCCTCTCGGTGAACTGCTGCTCCATGGTAAATCCTGTGCTGTGCCAGACTCAAAGGATATGTAGGGATTTGAAGCAGGGCAGCCGTGAGTTCATCTGACTGAAATGGACTCACCGGAATTCAGGCAGAATAATTTTTAGCTCCCCACTGGCTCTTTCAAGAACCTTGGCCTATGGAGCTGTGATATTGATAAACTTTGTTGTAGTGATTGACTATTTGTTTCAGCCTGGGAATGGAGGCTAGGAGCGGAGAGCGCTCCTCTTTCTCAGCCTGCTGACGTCGCGAAAGAGTGGACTTTACACAGTAAGAAGTTGGAAATAATTTGACTTATGTGAACTGTGGCAACCCCGCAGCGGTCTAGCAGTGGTTACAAGTATCTGTGAAACATGATGCCCAGTGCTCCAACTTGGTGGGTAGATTTGGGAGGGGTAGGGGGGAATGCAGATGACGCATTTGATTTAAAAAAAAAAAAAAAAAAATGGGTAGTGTTGACAGAAACTCTATCTTGATTAAGGATGGTAGGAAAGCATTCAATTCCAGCCATGTCTTGAGCTCAGTTACAGTTGGTTTTGGCTCTGATTCTTCTGTTTGCTGCCTTTGGGGTTTTACCCCGCCAGCCTCAGTCATGTCGCTGCCTCGTCCCCAGCAGCATTTTCCCCTTTAGCCCCAGCCCTGTGTCCTGGGGAGGAGGAGGGTTTGTGGGGCAGCCGTCCTCTGAAGGAGGCCCCAGGGCTATAAACAGCAGTGGTGCCTGAACTGCGGCTTTCGTTTGCTCCTGGACCTGTTCTTACAAAACGAAGCACGCTGGCCAGGCCGAGCTCTAGGAGGTCTGCCCAGACAGATGGGTTTAGCTCTAAGACTTTGTAGATTAAGAATATGCTGCTTTAGGTCAGTTTGAATTCAAAAAAGCAAAGTTTAGTTTATGTGATCTTTTAGGGGAGCATTTTTGAAACGTTGTCATAGACTTTGCCTTGCAGCTGTGTGAGATACCATGAAAACAAAAAAAAAATTGCAAGAAGGTATTGTTGCAGCTAAGGATTTGTAACTTAATTGCTGGCTTTATTCCTATTCCCTTGAATTTAGTATCGCCTGTTGACACTGGGACGTCTTCTGCTGTCAGTGCTCCCCTAATTAACTACGTGGACTGTTCTTGATACTCTGACATAGTATTTTGGTTGTTTATAGTCTGGATAGGCTTTCGAAGTAGTGCCGTGGACCTCGCCAAGGGCGCTTGCTGCCTTCCTACCCTTTGTCCAGTACCAATTTTCTGCAGCTCCCTGTTCCTGTTTGGAAAGTCAGTGTTAGGGCCGGCTATAAGATGCCTTGAAGGGTTTTTTAGGAATTCACTGTTACCTCTGGAGGTGAAAGCTTCGAGCTTGACCCTTGAGTAAAGCAGCCTGTCTGCTGCCCTGCAGAATGGTATTTTCAGTAGCTGATTCTTGCTTTGGGTTTTGCCATAACAGGGACCGATGATATTTGTCTAAAGGACTGAAGAGGTGCGAGTGAAGGACGGCAGGGGCGCAAGGGTGGAGATGTCTAGCGCAAAGGTGGAGACTTCTTCCCCGGACTCTCGCTATTCCTTTGATGTCCCAAACCCTTGCATCAACTTCGGAGCGCTGAGTGATGATGATGTACACAATGCGGATGCCTGGTTTGGTGAGTTGTTCTCAGTTCATTGGTTTGTTTTCCATTTGGATGAAGGCTGCTGTGCTGCATATTTTGGGCGTGGTTTCTGTGCAGATAGATTAGTCATGGTATTGACTGCATTAATCATCATGACCATCAAATAGGGGTGTTTTTATTTATCTCACTGTGATCTGTAACTTAGGATATTGACAAGGTCACCTGCCAATGTTATCCAGTGATATTGCTAAAGATTGCTAACATGGGATGTATAGTGAAAGTCTCTCTCTTTCCTTCTAGATCAAAAAGCCAATCTAGAAAATGTCCCTCCTGCAGAAAATCTGACAGAAATCTTGCAAAATAGCCCTGCTTTTTCAAAGCCTGGTAATCTACTACTTTCTGTCTCACCACAAGAAATAAAAGGTAAGTTGACATGCATGGGGAGGAGAGCATAAAATCTCTCTCTTCTAGTAGAAAACAAAAGGACTTCACATGGCTTTCTGTGGACCACCTTCATAGACTACTGCCTAGCAAGTTCCTGTGTAGCTTTAGCATTTCTGCCCATACAGTTGATCTTTGTTGCTGTTCTCAGGTGAAAGCCACAATGCGGAGGACGATGAAATGGAACAAATGCAGGTTGATGTCGTTCCACAGAATATTGTTGGATCCCTGGCGAACTGGAGAGCTACTGCTCCTGCAGAGGCGCCTCAAAGGTGAAATCCTTGCAGTCAGTTTGTGTGAAGGTTGCTGGCAGTGTAACTAAGCGGGTCCTTTACAATTCTGGATTGTGAAACTCGAGCTATTCAAGCTGCTTTTGGATTGTTGCATGAAACACAGCTAATTTCTGTAGAGCATGTTGGGATTTGGTGATGCACTCATGAAAAGTGTGATACAGATTGTGAGGCTGTTTAGGCCTGTGGGAAAACTAACCTCTCTTTTCTGTCACACTCTAGAGCGGGTAGAAGACAGGCTACAAAGCAGAGGAAAACACAGCAACGCAAACACCTGGCTAAAATCAAAGCGGAGAGAAAGGCTGTTGCCTTGGCTAATAATGAGGAGGTTCCACCAGTTAAAAAAATGAAAATGTATGTTACTGGTCCTTCAGCTTGGAGCTGGGAAGAGGGATACAACTGCTTCTTTTGAAAGTATTTCCTGTGGCTGAGGGGCTCTCAAAGAGGCAATATGGAAGATTAGGGGGAGGTGACAGATTTAATCCCTGATTTAGTTTGCTTTCATTGAGAATAAATATCTGTAAGACCTAGAAGAAATAATCTATTTGGAGTTGGAGATGTGATTGAAATAAGCTTGGGTTTCTTAAACCCTGTTGTCAGGGTATGACTGTTAGCTTTAAACCTGACCACTGTCTGTCAGGAATTCATTAAGCAGTCACTGGCTATGAAAGAATCACAGCTAGAAAATTTCTCAAATTCTGCAGAGATTTATTGAAAAGGTGTAACAGTGCTCTAGCTAAACAAACACCTGTCTCCAGAAAAGCTTTGGTTCTGGAAACTTAAATCTTCTCTTTTGCAACCTTGGAGTACCAGGGAAAAATAGATGATCTATGCCTAGTCCCTGGAATATTTTAGAACTTCACCAGGTACTGGGGAGGTTCTGCGTGACGGTGAGAGCTGCAGGTGGTCTTTCATTTCAAGTACAGCTACAGTGCTTTGCTGTAACAACTTGTTAACAACTTAGTTCTAGCAGCAGAGAGAAAGCGGTGGAGGTAGCTGCAAAGACAGAGCCCTTGCAGAATCCTGAGCACTCCCCAGGACGAGGGAAGAGCAACCTGACTGTACCCATGACACCGACAATGTTGAAGTAGGTAGCTTTCCCCTAAACAAGGCTTGTCTGTGTGAGTCGCAACTGATCTTAGTGACAGCCCTAGCTAAAGTATTTCCTACTTAACACCCGAGGCTTTGACATTTAGTAAACACCAGATTAGACAATAGTGTGAGCATTAAAATGTACTTCACTAACTCAACCTGTGAAAAGAAAAGCTTTTGCTTTTAATTCAGAGAAAAAACACGTTCTCACTAATGCTGAAGTATGCATGTAGCAAATGAGTATGCAAGGTAGTAGTTAGCTGCCAGCTTTCTTAAAAACAATTTGTTAGAATTCTGTTTGCTTAATGTGACTTTTTCTGCGATGAAGTCAGAGGTAGGTGAATTCCTTTGCACTGATGTATGCTTAGTAGCCAGTGAAGTCAGGACACGTGTATCTCTACCTTAACTTTAACATATTTCTGCAGGAGGACCAATCTGACTGGCAAGCTGAAAAGTACTGAGGAGCAGGAGCTGGAAAAGATGCAGCAATTTCAGCAAGAGATTATGGAGCTACGGAAGAAGAATGATGAGTCTATGAAAGCAGCTATTGCTGGTGCAGGTGAGCTCAAGCTGAATTTCAGGTTGAACCTGTACTGGACTCAGCTGACAAGTGCAGCATGCTAACTATCAGGGTTTAGGTGACTTTTATATGTATCAGCCCCTCAAATGCCTGGAAACTAAGTTTTGTCATGCTTTGAAAGGTTATGGAGTAGTTGACCAAGATCTGTTCAAGTTATTAGAAATGAACTTCCTTTTTTCAGTCCCCCCCCCCACCAGATGTGCATACCAAAAGGCTTCCCTTCTTCTTTAGGGCAACCTGCGAAGAGAACTGTTGGTCAAGTAACAAAGCCAGTTGACTTCCACTTCTGCACAGAGGAGAGGATTAAACAACATGTGGAAAGCCAGCCTGGGAATGAATACAAGGAAGTGGATTTTGCAGCAATACTGAGGAAACATCCTCCTTCTCCGGTGAGGACCAGAGCATTGCCAACATGCCACGAATTCTTGACACCTCCTTGCTGCTCTTGCAACCTGTACAATGCTGGTAACCTGTTCAGCTGGCACACACATAGGAGACAGCATGTTACACATAGATTCCCGTTAATTTATTGCAAGTCTGTGCTGATGTAAGACTTTAAAAGGATCCTTTTGGAATAAAGGGTCCATTCATGTCAGACTTCCAGTCATTGCACTCAAGCTGTAATCTGCCTAATAGAGTCTGATATGACTAATCTTGGCATGCTTAGGCAGCTAGCACATTAGACAAAAAATATTTATCCCCTTCTAAATAAGGGGAAGGGACAGATAATGTGCATCAGTGGGGAAAGGAAGTGACACTGAAGCATGTTGTTACTAAATGACTGTACTGACTGTAATTCTTTTCTCCAGGTTCGAGTGCCAAAGGGGCCCACTGTCCTCAAGCCGTTCAATCTCTCCCAGGGAAACAAAAGAAAACTTGAAGAAACTACATCCGAATATGTGTCCCTTGCTCAGCAGGTAGAAGCATTCCAAAAACGCACACCCTCTCGTTACCATTTGAGGAGCAAGAAGTCTGATGAAGGTGAGCGGATTTGACTGTCTAGCCAGCAGCCTGTCCACAGAGCTGGTGACAGAGCGTGAAAGGTGCTTTAGCTATTGTACTGAGCAAACTATCTGAGCCTATGGCAGGTCTTAGTGTTAACTGCTGGCTTGAATTCGTAGGCCCAGTTCCAGGAAAGCAGCTGAAGGCTCGGTTTACACACCCTAAAACGCCTGTGTTGCAAACAAAGAATCGCTTCAGACCTGCCACTTGCAAAAGTTCAGCAGAGTTGGAAGCAGAGGAATTGGAGAAAATGCAACAGTAAGTAAAGCTTGACTTACTTCTGAGAAGTGTACCACACCCTGGAAATGTCCCTTTCACATGCCAAAATACCACTTCTCAGGAACACCCTTTTTGTTTAAAAGAATAAGTAGTATAAAGACAGTGACATTCAAGCTTTTGTGTACAAGGCTCTAGTTAAGTACTGAACACAACGATGTAAAAGTAACCAATTCATTTTGAAGAAGGTGCCCTTAGAACAGCTCTTCTGGTTGAGTACGCTCCTAAAGCTAACTCAGTACAACAGTTCTGCCCACACACAGTTTGAAATTCCGCTGTGACCAAATTTTGTGGATTTCCAAGAAAGTATTCATCAAGGTGGAACCTCAGTCTTGCTTTTCTAAAGAGGGAGTTAGTTAATGAGAGTATCACACTATGTCTAGGTTAACACAAGTGTTTCTGAACCTGACGGTTACTTTACGCTTAGAGAGGCCACTTGTCAGAAGCTACCTCTTGTCATGTGCAATGTATAGGTGACTGTCTCTCTCTTCCCTGTGTAGGTACAAATTCAGAGCAAGGGAGCTGGATCCCAAAATTTTAGAGGGTGGACCAATCCTACCCAAGAAACCCGCTGTGAAGGAGCTTACACAGCCTGTTGGCTTTGAGCTAGAAATAGAGAAGAGAATTCAAGAGCGTGAGAGTAAGAAGCAGCAAGAGGAAGAGCATTTTGAGTTTCATTCCAGGCCGTGTCCAACTAAAATCTTGGAGGATGTGGTGGTAAGAAGTTAATAATGACCCAGACCCAGGAATTAGGACTCGAGGGGCAGTTAGCCTTGAAATGTTTCTGTCTATGTTGCATTATGTGTTTAATAATCTTTAATGGACCTTGTTTTTCATAAGGACTGCAGTGTTATATCACGTGGTTGCTTTATGGTCTGTTGTTCTTTTTCTCCTTGATATTTAGTTTTAGGTGATTTCTTTCTTGTTTCTCTGCACAGGGTGTTCCAGAGAAGAAAGTACTTCCTGTTACAGTCCCCAGATCTCCAGCCTTCACCCTGAAAAGCAGAACACGAATGCCTGGCAGAGTTGAGGAAAAGGTAACTATCCTGAATGTGGGGTTATGGTCTAATTTGGACGAGTACAAGAATGAATAGTGTTTTAGAAATCAACAAACTTCTGTGTTTTGGGGTGCTTATAAAATAATGCTTAGATTGCTAATTTTGTAGTGTTCAGAGTGTTCTGTTGGTACTGTCTGTGACTCTTGCTAAAGAGACTGTAGCAGTCATGGCTGTGGGTAGTGGGAACAGTGGTCTTTCCGCAAAAATCTTTTCGCATTTAAGAATGTCAAATCCTAACTCTAATGTCCCCTCAGGAAAAGGAGGTGGTTCCTGTGATCAAAGCTAACCCTATGCCACATTATGGAGTGCCCTTCAAACCTAAAATGCCAGAGCAGCGGCATGTGGAAGTTTGCCCCTTCTCTTTCGATTCTCGTGACAGAGAGAGGCTAATACAGAAAGAGAAAAAAATAGAAGAATTGCAAAAGGAAGAGGTAAGAACTACTAAATTCTTTGGATTTTCCTCCTTAAATAAAAAGGGTGTTGCTAGGGGTTGCCTCTTGCTGTTGGCTGTTAAGCTTCCGAAGCTACGTGCCTTTGAGAAAAGGGCAAAATATATTTCAAATTGTTTCTTTCAGGTGCCAAAATTTAAGGCACTGCCTCTGCCTTACTTTGACACTGTCAAGCTGCCGGAAAAAAAGGTCAAAAACCCAACTCAGCCTGAGCCCTTCAATCTAGAGGTTGATAAACGGGGAGCTACCAAGCAGCAGAATTGGAAACAGCAGGTAGGTTGGAAAGGATAACAGCTATGGACAGCCTTAAAGTAGCTAATCGGAGCAGTGCTGCACTTCAGGAAGTGCCCTGCTTGAGCTTAATCAGGATTGAGGCTTGGTTTGAACCACGCATTATTTTGTCCTTGACAAGAACCTTATATTATGGGTTAGGGGGTAGGCAATTTTGTTTTCTCCTCTTAAGTGATGGCATTTGCTGTGATTGCCTGAACCAGCTGCGGGGTATTTTCTAGAGGGCAGTTATGTGTAGCTGGATCCCTTTGCTGTGTTTCTGTGCTTTGAGATATATTGACATATGAAAAAAGCTGTATATTATTTATATGAAATCTATTGTGAACATCTGAAAAATATTCTACTTCGAGAGCTGAAGATGTTACTCAGGTCATCTTTGGCAAAAGTAACTGACAGGCAGAGTGAGATCTCTCTTTGGCTTTAATATCATTTTACTTGTAGGTGATTTAATTTGAAACGAAACTAGCTTTTCCAGTGTTGGGAGAGCTGGAGTCTGGGGTGGGGAGAGGGTGTTTTGGTTATTCCTGACATTTGACGGGCTCTATTCTCATGCAGCTTGAAGAAGACTTGAAAAGACAGAAAGAGGCAGCATGTTTTAAAGCTCGTCCCAACACCGTGGTCTACCAGGAGCCTTTTGTGCCCAAAAAGGAGAATAAGCTGCTATCAGGTGGAGTACTTGCTCTGCAGGGCTTGGCTGGTAATTTAGAAGTGATGCAATTAAATGATGCTTAAACTGGCTGATGCCTCTGTATCAGCACAGCCAATGTTGCTGTGCAGTTAATCCCCTAACCCCCTAACAACCTGTGTCCCTGGGGAACAGGGGAGTTTCCTCTTTGCTGCCTCCCTGTCCCTGCACACTGAACTGGCAGCTGCATTAACAGCTATGCTGCAATTGGCACGTGATTGACGGGCACTAGCTTGGGGTAGGGGCAAAGTGCTCCCTGAAGAGGCAGCTGGCACTCCTGCAGAAGCTGTCAGTCTTTCCTTCCCCTCCGTAACGAGATGGAGGCATCTCCAGCTTCGTTTACACGAGCTGGAAATTTCATAGGATACAGAACCAGCACAAAACCCTGTTTGTGCTAACAATCGTGTGACAATACCCAGGACAGGTAATGCCTGCGCTGGGACTTCTCTCACTTGGGCTTAAGCTTTTCCTCAGAACCCCAGTGATGTCTACTAACAACCCTGCAGTCTGAAGTGCTCCAGAGGGAGGCTTCCAAATGACACTAATATCGCACTGCTTTACCTGACTGCCTTTGCACCAATGTTATCCCCTCTATTTCCAAACTTAGAGAGCCTTTCTGGTTCCGTAGTTCCTGAAGGCTTTGAGCTGGCAACAGAAAAAAGGGCTAAAGAGCGGCAAGAATTTGAGAAACGATTGGCAAACCTGGAAGCCAAAAAGGAGAGGCTTCAAGAAGAGGCCAGGCAGCGAAATGAGGAGCGGGAAAAGGAAGAAGTTGCTAAACTAAGACAAGAATTGGTAAGTGAGCTGTTTCTGAAGAGAGATTGTAATCTAAGACACAGGAATATATGAATATGCTGAAAGAACGTCAGTTTTGGGGTGTTACAGCTGGGGAGTTAAAACTCCCTAGTCTGTCTTGTAGCAAGGTGACTTCTGACTTTGTAACTGGTCTTAAATAATTTTTGATCATTTTGCTTATCTCTGTTGAAGCTGTTGATAAGATTTCTCGGCTTTACACATCTAACCATTGCAGCAAAATAACTTGAAGGCCCTGCAGAAGCCCAAAACCCTGAAGCATGTCTTGCATGCTCCCAGCGGCTCATTGAGCGCCCCAGGCAGCGTGACAGTCTCGTAGACAGATGCCTGGCTGCATCGCACTCGTGGTTACCTTGCGTGCTTCGGGTTCAGCATAACTGCAGACATTTTCTTAATTTTGTCCTTGATTTTTTTTTTTTTTTTGCAGGTCCACAAGGCAAACCCAATCCGCAAATATCGCAGTGTAGAAGTGAAACCCAGTGAGCAGCCACTGACTATGCCGAAGTCTCCCAATTTCTCAGACAGATTCCGGTGCTGATTTGCATCAGTGTGGTAGTGGGAGAGGGAGCCTATCTTTCTCTGTGCTCTTGGTGGGCAGAGAGCAGTTGTTTTTACACAGCTCTTCACTTGCAACTTGACTCCGTTATTCTTATATCAAATAGTTTAACTCCATCAGAAGCAGATGGCTGAGGCACAGCAAGCAGAGACCATGCTGTCAAGTCCATGGCTTGTTGCACACCTAAATATCTTATTTTCTAAAGACTAAACCAGGTTTTGATATTGTATACAAATATTGTGTACCTGAACTAAATAAAAATTCTTAATCTGATCAACACCTCCTGCTAGTGGGCATGATCCCTCTGCTGCAGAAGAGACTTCAGTAAAGGGCACCCAGCCGACCTGCAAGGACATGTGCACCTGAAGAGCTGCCTTGACTTCCTACGCCCAACTATTGGTTGCAAGTTTGTTAGCCTTGTAGTATGTATTAAATGTGAATTCTGTAAGTGATGTGAGGCTTTCCAAAGCCAGCATATTGCAAGTGTGACCTTCCTTATTGATGTTTAGATAAATGCTAATATGAATCTTGTCATGCTTTAAAGAAGTTCCCTGTGCATATTGCAGCATTAAACCTTCTGCTGTTTTATAGCTGAAGTCATTCTATTTGGGGAAGCGGTTAACTGGCAAATAACTCTTGCTGTTAGCTGTGTTCCTCGCTTATGCCAGTGCAGTCATGTTGGCTAAAGATATATTGTGTCCTCCTAACCGGTCTAGTGCAATGAGAAAGGCTAAATATAGACCAAATGCTGGAAGACAAAACATCTAGCATCCACAAAGTGCCAATTGTATTTAAATATAAGGTTTACTAAGAATGTTTTTTTACCTTTGTGTTGTGATAGACTTCCCAGGCTTTCCTGGTCTTAGTGTGAGTGTTAAACCAATTGGAGTGAGAGCAAAAAGGGGCCAAGAATGCTACTTGAAATGATGCTCTGGACTTCAGTCATCTGGGTTAGGTGCTGCTGCTTCCCTCTGATGTGCCTGCATTGCTGATATTTGTTCCACTAATGCAAGTGATCAGGTGGAGCTGCTTGCTTGGTGGAGGAATTGTTTCAAGTTGTACTTTGAGCCCTCGGATGAGGGAATGAGAGCCTTTGCCTTGCTTGGATTGCTGTGGCTATAGTGGTATTGCTGTGGCTATAGCGGTATTGAGGCTCCAGCTCTCCCTGTGCATTAAGTTTATGGGTCTCTACCTCTTGCTGCAACTGCTGTGAGTTGGGCTGTTTGTTGGTGTTACGGAGCTCTTTGGAAGAGATTCAAATACGGAAAAATCTGCATTAGCAACTTGTTCAGCTGGGCTATTTAATAGCTGAGCTATTTCTTGTTTGGTTACTGGAAAACGTTTTCTCTCACTTTCTCTGTTTGGTTACCTAGATATTGGATATTCTTGCCCTTTGTGACCTTTTGTTCTTGGCTTATTTCGGATAGAGAAGAGAGGATCTTCAAACTCCATGTGCTGGACACCTTCCAAGGGGAATAGTGGTAGGGGCTTTGTTATCATGCAAGTCAAAGGGTGTCAACCATTTGCTACCATTTTACTGCTACTGTTTCTCTTCTAATTTGAGATGAAGACAGTCTTTGAAGACTAGTGTTTGTTGTCTCTGAAGATGTCTTTTTGCAGGAATTCTTCCCAAGAATACAGTGCGCTGGGGTATTAGTGCAATGCAGCTGCAGTCTGCAGCCAGTAGAGAGCAAGAGATGTGTGTTCTGTGACTGTACTGGGTTTCAGCTTTTCAGTGGGCACCAGTCTCTCAGAGCTCCAACTCTGACAGGATTAAAAGAGGAAATCATCCCCACCACAAGGGTAAGAACTCCTGTCTTGCACATGGGAGTGTAAGAAACACGGGAGAAAAGGGTGTTTGTGTGAGCATGTTAGTGCTAAAGGTGAAGGGACCCTCTAACAGGAAAGCAGCCTGGGAGATGAGACCCTTTAGTGCCCAAGTTAAGTTCCAGCTTTTCCTTTCCTCTCTTGGGGATCGTTGCAGGAACAGAATTACCCGGCTGGCTGGGCTGGTCCTGAAGGATTGGCCGGGTGGTGCAGAAGGGCTTTGGATGCTGTTTGTGAACCTGATGAGCAGTCTTGTGTGCTTTAGCTGAGAGTAACTTTGTAAGGGACTACCAGCAGCAACAGCCTTCCCAAAAGGACTGTAAACCACGGGAGCTTTGACAGGCTGAAGCACAGCTAGCAAGAAGAGCTGGACCAAGAAATGCTTCATAGCATCCTTTTCCTGAAGCAGTTTAGATCTGCGTGAATTGACCGCATCCATGCAGGTTTTTCCTCAGCCTTGAAGCTTACTGCTGTCCCTGGGGGGATATTACAAATAAGCCGCTATAGGAAGGAACCTCGCGGGAGCTGGATGTGCTGTCAGGGAAAGGAGCGGCTCTGGCGCAGCCCGGAGCCCTGGGAATGCTGTGGATCACAGGAACAGGCAGCAGTAGCGGCAAATATTTATGGAGAGCCGGGAAAGCTGCTGAGGAGCAAGAGAAGAATGTAGAGGCAACAGGATAACGAGAGCGAGGAGCTGGAGCACATATTGATTTGTGAAGGATGGAGCAGCTGGATTTCCAGGAGTGCCTTACATGGCTCCTGCCCTGGCCTGCAGGAAGGGTTTGTATGTCTGACGGCTCGTCAGGGTCTTCCAACTGCATCAGCTGCTCTAATAAAAGACACTGCCTCCTCCTGCGAGAGCTGCCTCTTAGATTGCTCATAACTGCAAGCTTGGTGAAAGAGAGCCTCAATCCTGTGCTGTACAGGGACATAGGACACGTGGCAGAGCTGTGAGAAAACAGCCCGTCGATTCTGAGCTGACACGAGTGTGGCTAGTGCAATCTGCCCTCTTCCTTAGGAGGAAAGTGTTGACATGTGGAAAAAGCTACTTGTGTTTGACCAATGTACGAGCGATGTCCTGGAAGAGCTGAGCGTCAGCAGGGCTTCTGTTATGGCCTCAATAGCGAATAACAGAACAGGGGCAAGTGATTCCTCTACTCCCGGTAGAGTAGAAATGGGACAATAAAGTTGCAGGACCGGAGTAGTAATCTGGACTTAATCAAAGGCAGCTTTTCAGTATGTGCCTTGAGGTGGGCAAGGCTGATGAGCTGGTGTAAACCCTGTGTTCCTGGGCAATGACCCACTGGTGGGTTTTGCAACAAAGTTTTTATAGGAGCACTACACCCTTGGTCCCTTTATTAGCCTGTCTTGGGAAGCAGAGGGGCTAGAGGAAACCCAGAAGTGGAGCTCGATGGAATTCTGGTACTGGATTTCTCTGCTGCTCTTCCTCTTGTTCAGTTGTCACCGAAGCGATTTGTTGAACTCTGACTAGAAGTGGAGCTAAAAGGCAGCCATTTTCCAGGATTTTAACTTTGAAGCTAGCAGGTTGTTGAAAGAAACCCTTCCCAGCTGATGGAGGGGGCTCTTATGCAAAGACTTGATCACGTTCTCGAAAGCGCCCGGCTTCAGCTCTCGTGTGCTTCCCTGCTGCTGCGACGGGTACACGGTGCAGCCTGCGATGGAGCCAACGCAGAGGCAGTTGGAACTTCCCGCCCGCGCTTGCTGTTGGGCCTATGTGCGAGCACAAGGCGTCTCCAGGACCCTGCTCCTCGCTCCAGCATCCTGCTGCTTCGCATCATCCCTCGGAGTTTCCCCGCGCCGCTGCCGGCGGCTCCGTGGTTGCCAACGTGCATTCCCGGTAAGCACCGCTCCACCGCGGTTCCGTGCCGACAGCGCGGGATGCTCCTGTCTCCTCCGTCTCCTCGATTAGCCCTGTCACAGCAGGGCGATCGCGTGGCCGGGGAAGTCCTCAGTGCTGATAGAAGCAGTTAAGCTGCTGACCGTGTGTCCGGCTCGGTCCCCAGCGGGACGCACGGGCTCGTCTTACCGAGCCGGGCCGCGGCGGAGGCGCTGCTCGGCTGGGCGCGCTCCGCCTCGCCGCTCCATTTAGACCGGGGTAGAGTTTCCTGGAGAACGGGCAGCCCTTGGCCGCGGAAAGAAGCTCCTTTCCCCACGAAAAGCGTAAAGGTTAAAGTGCGTGCGGCTCGAGTTGTGACAACCGCGTAGCTAGGGGACGGGCATGCCTGAGGCTTTGCCAGATAGCCTTGGGACAGGCTGTTTTTCAGCTGGAGCCAAAGTAGATTCTGGCTTAAGTTCCTGAATGGGAAAGGAAAAAGCAAAGGAGGGGGGAAAAAAAAAAGGGGGGGGGGAAAGGGTGCCCAGCT
>JAWLRI010000238.1:454087-466117 GCA_034781795.1 Crypturellus tataupa
GCGGCTGGTGGCGGGCGCGCTCTGCCCGCAGCGAGGAGCGCTGGGACCTCCACTGGTGCGACGTGGGCTGGCTGCACGAGCACTTCGACCGCGCGGAGCTGGGCGAGCACGCGCGCGTCTGCCACTTCCGCAACCACTACGAGGTGGGCGCGCGGCCGCGCCAGGGGAAGGGGCCCTCTCGGTGCCCGGTCGCTGTTCCACTGGCCCCACACTCTTCCCCACGTTGGAGGCATCTTCGTGCCCCAATAATCCCTGCAAACCCAAGGAGCAGCCTCCCTGGGGGTCCGGTTAAAACAGACGCTCTCTTCTATGGGTGAAGCTGCGTTTCCTAATGCAGCAGCCACAAACTTAGTGTTAGGGTGGAGGCACCCGTTGCACCTCCCTTGCCCAGGAGGAGATGCCCCATCCTTTAAATATATTTGAGGGTGGCTGTTTTACAGCCTGTCCTCCAAAAGGGCTGTAGCTGGGGGAGCCTGACTTGTATTCGTGGGCTGGTTTAGTTGTAACAGCTAAAAATCTTAGTGTTTCAGGGGTCCTCTCCTGGATGCCACTTCCCCCGTGCAGCCGAGCAGGGTGGGCGCCCGTTCCTGAGCTTTCTGCTCAGCTCTGAGCAGAAACCAGGGCCGACAGTGGTTCGTGTTGCCCGTCCGCAGCCGTTCAGGAGCTGGTTCCTTTCAGCCCATGGGGGTCGCAGCTTCCAGGGCAGCTCTGCCTCAAACTCCCTCAGACAGGTCCCGACACCTGGGTTCTGTTCTGGAAATTAGTATGCAGACCGAAGAGTTACATAAAAATGGGAAAACGTGCCCTGTTCCAGCAGCCCTGTGTCCATGATGACATGGAAAACGAAGAAATCAAACATTCTCCTCCACAAAGAGGGGCTAAAAAAAAGACAATTCTCAACAGTATCCATATAAATGTGTGGGCTTCTTTTTCCCCTCTGGGGGATCTGGGGTGCAGTTGATTCCTAGATGTCAACAAAAACATCTCAAGGGCAGTTAAAGCAAGAAGAGGGTGATGGTTCAGAATCCGTGAGCATCTGCTTAGCCTAATGTTACGTTTCTTTCTACTCAGCTGACTCGGAAGAACTATCTAGTGAAGAATCTGAAGCGGTTTCGGAAGCAGCTGGAAAGAAAAGCGGGAAAGCTTGAGGCAACAAAATGTGACTTTTTTCCAAAGACTTTTGAAATGCCTTTAGAGTACCACATGTTTGTGGAAGAGTTTCGCAAGAATCCTGGCACCACTTGGATTATGAAACCAGTAAGTTTGGTGCTGTCCCAGGGAAAGTGAGACAGCGATGAGTGGATGCTTTCAATCTTTGGAGTGAGAACAAGATATCCAGGAAATCTGCAGGAAGAGTTGCACATAGCAAGGTGGCTAGGAGGAGCGATGCTCCTGGCAGCTTCCTGCACAATTTGTACTACACAAATACTTCATCTTGCCTAACGGTTTATTCCAGCAGTGGAAAACCAGCTCAGTTTGTTTGTTGAGCCCAAGTTGACTCAATGATGAAAATGGAAAGTGCTGAATTTTTGTGTGAAGAAATAGCCTGTGCTCCCAGGGCTTCGTGCTAGGGCGTTAAGGCCAAGCTTATGCTCTAAAACCTTTCAGTTCAGCTGCATGTGTAAAATAAAGCGTGTTTGTGTGCAGACCAGCTGCTTAAATGGACTTAATAGTAAAGCAACACGCTTGGGCAGCCCTTAAAGATGGAGCTGTGAAAACATCTGTTGGTTTTAAAGAAATCCCTCTGTGTTATGTG
Source organism: Crypturellus tataupa (assembly GCA_034781795.1). Classification (NCBI taxonomy): domain Eukaryota; kingdom Metazoa; phylum Chordata; class Aves; order Tinamiformes; family Tinamidae; genus Crypturellus; species Crypturellus tataupa. Next base: position 455,844 of record JAWLRI010000238.1, read on the forward strand.
GCAGCTCTAGCAAGTCCAGCCAACCTACTAAGCTGCCTTTCATCCCGGGATGTGAAGAGCTTACAGGAGACTCCACGAGCAGCCTGAAGTGCAAGTTGGGGGGATTTGGATGGCATTATCTTCTCTGTGCTTCGGTGTTAGAGCTCTGAAGTGTAGCCTCATGTTCCAAATCTCATTTGTCCCTCAAAACCTGGATGGACCAAATGCTTAAGTTCCACTTTGGCTAATATGCTGGGAACCAAGGGATTTTCCTTTGGAAATGGCAATATTACTGTGTGAAGCTGTGAAATGCTTTGCTGCTGCCAGCTGATTCAGTGCGCTTAATGTCACCAACGTTGTGCTATGGTGTGTAATTAAAATTGCACCCATCTGTGAGAGGACAAGTGCTCTGTTCTGCACAGAAGCTCTGGCAAGGAGTCTGGGGCAGGACAATTAGCCCTGCTCTGCTCCCAGGCTCATCGGGAAGGGTGTGCTTTGCTTGGGAGAAGAGGACGGAGGTGATTACACAGGTGAACACACCTGTGAGCTACACCAGGAGGAGAGCAGCTAGTGATCACCCAGCTCTACAAATGGGCACATGTTAACTGGCAACAAGACACCTTACAGTAAGCTGATTTTGTGCCCACAGCCTCAATTAACACTGTAAATAACACAGTAAATGAATAAACAAAAAGACTGTGATTAGTGAAATCATAGCAACAACTGAAACAGTTTGTGGCTGAAGGTGCCCTGTGGAGTCCCCCTTCTCAAACCCTTCATCTGAGCCTCTCTTCAGCCACTTCAAATGCACAGTAGAGGCTAGGCCGTCTTCAGGGTGCTCTGCTCTTGTTGGTCTTGTCCCCTGGAGTCCTTCATGCCTTTCCTGGTTGATTAAGCTCTTCTGTGCATGCACGAACTTAAAATGTGGCTTCAAAATTCCCAGTCATACAGCGTTGCATTACTGATGTTTCCTCGTAGGCTGTCTGCATGTTCTGTCCATTCCTTCAGGGATATTTCTAACATTTGTAAATTGGAGTTTTTTGCAACAGAGAACTGTTTGTGGATCCTTAATTCCCCTTCCTCACCTTAACCATAAATAAATAAGCTTGGATGCAAGCATGTGGTGAATCAGGTTATATGGGTTTTCTATACCCAAATTCTGGGTAATAGCAAGAAAACTCTGAGGAAATAACTTTACTCTTCTGTGTTGCAGGTTGGCAGGTCGCAAGGTAAAGGAATTTTTCTATTCCGGAAACTCAAGGATATCATGGATTGGAGGAAGGTGAGAACTACTCTCTTCTTCTGGGGGATATCTGACTGGAATTTTGCTCTTTCACTATTATTTAAGCCTCTTCTTCTGCTAGTGACTTGTTCTGTCTCCCTTGGCCTATCTCAGGCAGTTATTTCTTCACAGTTCTCCAGGGAAGCAGCATATAGTGGCTTTTCCGGAATGGTTGATATTTCTTCTGGGATCTGTCATCTTATATGGAAAATGGGCTTCAAGAAAACCCGTGATTTTCACCTTCTTTTCATATACAGCCCTAAAGGGGAAATTGCGTGCGGTTTCTTTTGCAGGATGGGCTCCGCACAGATGACCAGAAAGATGAAACACAAGTAGAGATTTATGTGGCACAGCGCTATATTGAAAATCCATATTTAATAGGAGGTAAGATGCTCTACTAAGACTATACTTTTCCGATATGTGGAAAGCTGCATCCTAGTAGATGATGTTCCCATTGGAAAATAGGGCCTCATAGATCTGTTTGGGGAATCGGGACTTATTTTCTCCAAATTGCTTATGGGCCTAAATGTGTCTGAGAATAATGTGCAGTGTCAGTCTCTGTAGCGTGGTAGCTTTGTGGTTTGCTGAGAGGAAAAAATATAGAAGTGACCTTCTAAATACATGACTGGCCTTGGTCCTGGGCAACCTGCTCTAGCTGAACCTGGATTAGACAATCTCCAGAGGTCCCTTCCACCCTCAAAGATTCCATGTTTTTAAAAACAAATAAAAATCCCACACTATTTCTCTTAAATTAATCATTAATTCCTTAGTGTTTATGCCCAGATATTTATCAAAATAATTCAAAGCAATACTAACTTAAATCTTGCTTTATTTTTTCCAGAAACTTAAGTATATAATCTTTACTTTTTTTTAAATATTAGATAAATATTCACACAATTTCTCCTAAAGTGAGAAAAAGTGTGATTAGAGTTCATTTACTTTTGCATGTGCATTTATAGATACATTTCTCATATTGGATACTCTTTAATACTAGTTGGCAGAATCAGCTACTGTATTGTATTTTATATTTCTGTGTTTTACAGGTCGGAAGTTTGACTTAAGAGTTTATGTTTTAGTGACATCTGTAAGTGCAAAACCCAGTTTTGTGATCTGTTATTCAGAACTGTTATTTTCTTGCCTTAATACTTCATTGCTCTTCTCCTGCTCTCAGTACATCCCACTGAAGGTCTGGTTGTACAGAGATGGATTTGCTCGCTTCTCTAACACGCGATTTACTCTGAATAGCATCGATGATCATTGTATCCTACCTGTCTCTTTATGCGATAGAGGGGTAAGAAAAAGGATTTACCATTTTAGTGTTTAAGGTTGGATCTATCTTACAGCTTCTGATTTGATCTCTCTCTATGATCCCCCTGTCCTGTTACTGCCACTATGATTCTCATATTTCTTTTCCTAGCAAGACTGATCAGCAAATGACTGGAAATGTCAGTATGAAAAATCCATTAGGACCAATAGTCCCAACCAGTTCTGATTTTATTGTTAGTGGCTGAATTTTTGCAGCCTTTCTTTTCAGCTTCATAGAAATTAAGAACAAAATGATTCGTTTAAAAGAACTGGGTTTTTTTTTTTTTTTTGTGTGTGTGTGTGTGTGTGTGTGTGTGTGTGTGTGTGTCACACGTGCTACTCTGAGTTTGCTAGATTTTTAGTTGATTAATGTGGCTTCCTAAAAGGCATCACACCTTAATTTGACAGCTTAAGAGTCAGAAAATGCTGTCGCTTTTCTCAGTAATAGCTCAGCAGAGTTCATCCTCCCTCTGAGCCATTGCAGAGCGGTATAGCAAGTATTCTTGGGTAGAGGTGCACAGACAGAAGTAGCTCAGGACAGACTATATATATATTTTTTCTAGATACCTTTTGTCCATTACTTTGCCTTGTTCATTTTCCTGTAATTTTTATCAAGATATCTTCATGTGGTATTGAATAAAAGATTGGGAGGCTGAAGCCTGCCATTAGAGCCAGGGAGGATAATTAATCAGCAACAGGGCAGAAAAGGACGATTTAGAGCAGTAACTCGACACGTGCTCGTTTGTCGTCCGTCCCTGGTCCTTATCTCCGTCTCGCCAGATGTTCACCTCACCAACGTGGCGGTGCAGAGGACAGCCCCCGACTACGACCCGGAGAAGGTGAGCGGGGAGCGCTGCCGGGGCCCTTCCCGCGCTGCCTGCCGCTCGGCTCCGGGCAGATGGAGCCGCCTGACCTCATCGTGCCAGCTGCCGTGCCGGGACGGCAGCCGCTCTCTCCTGTCTCCAGATACCCATAAATGTGATTTCATTGATAGAAGCTTTACAAGAGAGTGGGCGAGCTCTGCTGTAACGGTTGCTTTACAGCTGTCGGCTCATCTAGGAGGGTGACCTTTCTGCCTTCAAGCATAATCACTTTCTGGTTAGTGCTCATCTGAGATGTAGATACCTTATTGCTTAGCCCTGTGCTTCTAAGACCACGGTGGTGCAACAGTCTTAATGTGGCCACACGCAACAGTCCCTGTTAAGCTTCCTGTCTCAAGAGGCAGCAGCTGAAAGAGAGAAAAAAAATGATGTCAGAAACTTAGTGAATCTGAGACAAAAGTCAACATTTGATAGTCACAGAGGACTGTGACAACCTTCCTGTATAGGCTGTTCCCATCTATAAATCTCTCTCCTCTCCAGGGAAAGGAGTGTCTCTGCAGCGCATTGATAGTAGATGACATGATTTTTGGTAGGTAAATTCTGATGGAACCTTCACGTTTTCTTCCAGCGCCGCACAGTAACTGAGCTCAAAGGTGTTAACTGCACTGTGGGATTAGTGGCCCTACCTTTTGATGCCTCTTTTTTTACTAGGAATTTTTAGCTTGCTGTGAGACTGTAGGGTGGTGGATTTTAGCAGACTGGAGGCATTGTCATCTGCTGGGAACAGCTTGGTGTTATTTGTGTTTGGATGTCTCAGGGCTGCAAGTGGATGATTCAGCGGCTCAGACAGTATCTGACTGCCAAGCACGGAGCAGACGTGGTGGAGGTTCTCTTTGCAGATATGGACAACATTTTCATCAAGAGCCTTCAGAGCGTTCAGAAAGTGATTATCAGTGACAAACACTGCTTTGAGCTCTATGGATATGACATCTTGATCGACCAGGAGCTGAAACCGTAAGGGTGCCAGTAAACGAACAAGGGGTTGCAATATCAGGCAGGCTGCTTTCCTGGGATACAGCCCTGCTTTGGGATGCTTCTGGATCCTGTGGTTAAGTGCTTGTAAACTGGCTTACTCAGCCAGTCCAGGGACTGTAAATGAGATGTAAAGATGTTTGAACAGTTTTCTATGTAGGAAGCTAAAATCTGGAAGCAGTAGAGCTGGTTTTGCTCAGAGTCTCAGGGCTATAGCTGAGTGCAGCAACATGTAAAATTTGTCTGTGCTTCCAGTGCTCTGTTGTGTAAACCTGCTATTTTGGGCAACATTTTTTTCTACCAGTATCAACATATCTCAAGCGGAGCAGCAATTACCACAAATGGTCCCTTCTGCTGTTTGTGATTCTAGACACAGTCTATTACAGCAGCGTCCCATGAGCATTGATAAATGTCCAGCCACTGCTGTTAGGCTGCCAGCACCAGCACAGACCCCTCTATCTGTGATATCTGTGATGTGGCAGCCAAAAGGCAGACCAGAAGTGAAAGAAAAGATCCTCTTCTCTTAAGAGGGGTGAGAAAAAGAGCTCCACGGGAGTTGAGGACTTAAAACAACAAAAACACCAAACAAACGTAATTTGACCCCATTTAGGGTGTCTTTTCTTTTTTTATATTTCACTGGCTTATTTCTCATTTAGGTCATTTCGCTGGCTAAATGAGAAATATGTAGCAATTAAAGTTCAGCTGAAGGTCTCACTTTCACCTACCTTTCAACCCAAGTATTGCCCCAGCAGGAATCTGAAAGTGCAACTAACTTGTCATTATCCAAGCTGAGAAAAATAGAAACCGCAACTAGTACTTCAGAGCTGACAAGCGAATATAATTGTTATTTTTCCAGCTTTAATGATGAAAAGTGCACTTAGGAAAGACATTTCCCTAAGATGTGTTTTATGCTGGCAGCGTTCTTTTCTGAAGCATCTTGTCTCAATTTTTACTCTTCTTCCTTCTAAAAATGCAGTTAGCTGTGATATCTGTTAAGGCTCTGTGTGCTGTCAGCAAAAGCCCAATATTTCATGCAGTGCCCCTGGGGACAGCTCTATTTCAAGTGAGCTCAGCTGTGGTCTTGGATGGCCCTAATTCATCCAGTCTAGGCTGTTCATAGCCTTAAACCAAATTACTGCTTAGGCAGCACATAAAGAAGTGGAGTAACTTTAGTTGTTGAGGAAACTAATCTAACTGTAGTGAATTAGGATGAGAGTCATTGATGTCGCTGTATTTCCTGGGTCCTGTTATTGCCGTTTGCAGCTTTTACAGGGTTCTCCCAGCAGAGTTATTTGACTATTTTTGGGCTGGTCTAAGGAAACTGTTCCCAGGATGGATCTGTGTCCCTCCATGAGAAAAGGGTTAATGTTTATTCTGTGAATTATCCTCAGCATTTACTGTTTCATCTAGACTTTGTTTTTAACTTGTATACCTTTCTGGATGCTGGAGGGATTTTTTTTCTTTATTGCTGCTGAGAACAGGAATAGAAACTCTGCAATAAGCTCAGAATGTTCTTTGGCTCAGCCTGCGGGAATGAGATTTGGGGTTAGATTTCCTATTGCTTCACATGCTTATTCCTGCCTCTAGCAGTGCAAAGTTTTTGTAGAGGGACTTTGTTAGCTGAACCATTGGCAAAAACGTCCATCTCTCCGTGACTCGCTGCTCATCTCTCCTCAGCTGGCTCATCGAAGTGAACGCTTCACCTTCCCTCGCTGCCAGTAGCCAGGAAGACTATGAGCTCAAATGTGACCTCCTCGATGACACGCTTCATATTGTGGACATGGAAGGCAGGTGGGCAACACCTTTATTAAGAGGCATGAAGTGCATGGTCTGGTTCTGTTTCTTGTGCACAACTGATTGTAATGCTCTAAACTGTATAAATGTGAAGATTTTGCAAACCCAGCAAACTTCCAGTGCTTTCAGCTGCTCGGCATTGTCTCTGATTGACTGGGAGGTTATTCCTGTGCAGACATGGTTGCCGTTACCCAGTCCTTCGCTGCATGCTTGCTCTTCCAGGCTGACGGGGACGGAGAAGCGTGTTGGAGGCTTCGACCTGATATGGAACGACGGGCCCGTCAGCCGGGAAGGAAACCTGGAGGCGCCGCTGAGCGAGAGCTTCATGGCCAACTCCCACCTAGGTACTCGCTCCCCCGGAGCTGTGGGGTCCCGCTCAGGCGCCTGGGCTCCCTGTGCCAGTCCGGAGGGCACCCACGGAACACGGGGTGCGAGCCTGAAAGGAGCAAACGTTTCCCAAGAGTGGATGTAAGTTACTGCAGTGCAGGAGCACTGTTTATATAAAGTAGTGGCGACAGGCCTATAAACAAAGCTGTACTTTAGGCCAATGCAGACTTCTTCAAGCACCAGCTGTGCTTCAAAAACTTCTCCGCAGCGATTGGGCTAATTGTTTATTGGGCACGTTTTGGACAATGTGTTTTACTGATGTGAACTGGTTCTGGGACTCTTAAACCGTACTTACGAGGCTAAGCACGTATCATATATTTGTTATGCACAGCTCAGGGTGCTCTGGCTATAGTTCCAAACCAGCGAAGCAGAGCAGCTTTACCTGAAAGTGGGCAAGTTCCTTATTCCTTCACAGGAATGAAGAGTTTGGTGACGTATAACTGCAGCTCATGCTTTCATTACAGGCTGCTACAATGACAGGGAGAAACAACTGAAGCAGCTTTTCAGGGGTCTCGATGCCCAGCAGAAAGCAGAATGCTGACCCAAAAGTTAGTGTGAGGAATCCCACGGAAGGATCTCTCTGTTCCTCATGTTGCCGTGCGGCAGTTCCCGCTCTCCGCACACTTGCTGCCTCAGCACAAGGCTCTTGGTGTGTAAGTTTAACTGTTGCAGCTCCCAAGCTGCAGCAACTCCAATGAATGAATCCTCTCCGTTGTGTAAACCAACACCGGGAGTGCGTGGAGTTTCCGTACGGGTCAGTGAGGTGTCCTGGTTGTGGGGAGCTGTGGCTGGAGCCGACCCTACGGAAGACGAGTGCTCGGTGCCGCCCCACGCCGCAGGGGCCCGGCAGGAAGGGAATCCCGTTTCCCGCTCCGAGTGGGGCTGTGGACCTGCCCGGGGATGGGAGCAGGACCCAGGGGCGCTTGGGCCAAGTTTGCTACCTCCACATCTTAGAACCGAGTACCTGGAAGAACCTGAGTAACGGGTGACACTAGCGGTGCTGGCTTCTTAGCTGCACTTTGGGGACACTTAGTTTTGTGCAGTGTGAGGAGATGGAGGAGCTGAATGCATTCAGGCAAAACAAAGCCTTTAAGAAGGGCAGGCAGCTCATCCTCGTGCTGCCACCGCTGTGGAAACGTGTCAGACCCTCCAACCTGCCGCTGCGGGGCTGTAAGAACCACCCGCCCGTGCCGAGCCGCGCGCCGCGGTCCCGGCTGTGTGAGCGGCTGCGGTCCAGGCCGAGCCGGGTGCTGCCATCTGTGTCAGCGGGGACACAACGGTGTGGACGGCTGCAGGAGGAACAGCTCGGCTCGCACGTTGGACTGAGGAGCCCGCAGTGGACGTTTTAGCTTCTTGCAAAGCTACGCGATTTTAAAACTTACAGTAAGGTTAGTTTTTTATATTGAAAAAAAACCCCTCAGTGTTAAGGAGTCTGAAACGGGATTTTTCTGTCTAAACTCCACTTAAGTTTCCCATATATGTGGACCTAGTTGTCAATGCATGGTGGTCCAGAGGATTCGCATCTGACATGGACCTGGAGCTGGTTAGGACGTTAGGAAAACAAGGTCTCCTCTTCTGCAGCTTCCGAGCAGAACTTTAAGCAGGGCTGAGCAAGCAGGGGCTCCGCTGCAACTCGGTGTTGGGAACGTAAAGCCCAGAACAGGCGAAGGAGCCAGAGAGCTGGGGAAACAGGTACCACTCCCTTGTCTAAACTTCCATAAAGATTTATTTTTTAACAGAATTTAAGAAGGTCAAAAGAAGAAAGAGCTTCTCAGGACCTAGACACCTTCCTGTATGCAGAAGTCGGACTCTTTGTCCATTACTTCTTAAGTTTAATCATTCTTAGTCTTATTAGTCTTAACTTGTGCTGGGAGAGCCAGTTCAGACTAACTAGGGTAACGGAGAAGGTAAAATTTAAAATCTTTGAGCAAAAAACTACTGGTTAAATCACTTGCCCTTTTACTACAAGACAGGCAAGGCTATTTTAATTAATATAAGTGTTTATTTTTAGCATGTTATTCCTTCACTTGCTCTTGAAAGCCTTGTTTTCCCTGTTTTCTTGCCTTCCACGTAGACAGCAGTGTTTTGCCACGGAGACTGAAACGATGCTGCCTTCTTGTGTCCCTCCCCACACATATTCTAAGAGATTCCTGAAGTGTTTTCCATGTGGTGCTTCACTTTGTTCCAACACCCCAGGCTCACACAGCTCCTCCTTTATGTTTTGGACACATGGTGGATTCACAGCTCCTTCCCTCCTACTCCTGTTCCTGACACTAAAATGAAATAGCTCTGAAGCTAAACTACACAAGATACTGCATTAAAAAGAAAAAAGGCAACACCACAACCCAACAAAACACGCACGCTGTCAGGAATGCCCCATTTCTCAGATTTTAATAATCCCACTTCCACCCTAACAAGGGCAGTTTGTCAAACGCCCTGAATGCGCCTGTGTTCCGGCATGTGGCTCCAGCACCCAGGCTTTATCCGGCAAGAAAGGGGAATATTTTCTAATCCAAAGGAATTGCAAGAACAGGGAAGCACTGGAAGTGCTTCCTGCGGCCTACCACGGAGCTACCCCTGGAGCAAGGCTGCAGGAACAGAGCTAAAACCCTCCCCTGGTCACTGTGGAGCGATGCGGATTCCACGCCGCAGCCCTCAGCCCTCCAGGATGCGGTTGATGAGCTTCATTTCCTCAGGCGTCATGGGGTTCAGGTTAAATCCTTTCAGCTCGGCTTTGCCTGAGGGAAAGCAAGCAGAACAGCGGGATTTGGCGACAGCAAACGTTAAGGAGACCAGACTGAAGGCTGCAAGGACTCGAGGGAAGGCAGTGCCGGCCCTGGAAGTTGATACGGAGTCACCCGGAGCAGCCGGGAAGCCTGTTGGGCAGGTCCACGCAGGGCAGCTCTGCACAGCTGGAGCAGGGACACGATGGGGAAGCGAGTGGCAAGGCGGCGCTGGGAACACGCAGCGCTCCGGAGTGAATCCGGCCACTCCGGGAATGCACAGTGCTTTGGAGCAAACCCCGCTGTTCCAGGAACACGCAGGGCTCTGGAGCGAACCCGGCTGCTTGGGAACACGCAGCGCTCCGGAGTGAATCCGGCTGCTCCAGGAACACGCAGGGCTCCGGAGCAAACCCAGATGCTCCAGGAAGACACAGGGCTCCAGAGTGAATCCGGCCACTCGGGAACACACAGGGCTCTGGAGCAAACCTCATCGCTCCAGGAACACACAGGGCTCTGGAGTGAACCCCATCGCTCCAGGAACACACAGGGCTCCGGAGCGAACCCGGGTGCCGCCGCGGGCCGTACCTTGTGCCTCGAAGAGCCGGTTGACCTTGACGCGCAGCTCCTTGCGCAGGGCGTTGATCTCCTCGTCCAGCTGCTCCTGGTCTGCGGGAGGGCAGGGACGGAGCGGGGGATCCGCGGGGGCGGCCGCAGGGTCCCGCGGGCGCCGGGATCCGCTCCGGTCCCCGGGGCCGCACGCGGCGCCGCTCACCTCTCTGCACCATCTCCCTGGTCTTGGCCTTGGGCAGCTCCACGAACATGTTCCCGAAGCAGACGGTGGCGTCGCCTGCGGGCGGGCCCGTTACCGCCGCCTTTGTTTACCGGCTCCTCGGCCCGCCCGCCCCGGTCCCCCCCGCGCGGCCGCCGCTCACCGTGCGGCTCCGGGTCATT
>JAWLRI010000238.1:479930-511015 GCA_034781795.1 Crypturellus tataupa
TGCCTCGCTGCAGGGGGCGGGGCCTCGCTGCAGGGGGCGGGGCCCGGCTGCTTGTCCCGGCGCAGCGGGAGCAGCGGCTGCCCCGGGACGGGGACCGGGACCGGGACAGGGACAGGGACAGGGACAGGGACAGGGACAGGGACAGGGACAGGGACCGGGACTGCGGCGGGGGGAGCCTGGACCGGCAGCTGCAGGTGAGAGCGGGGCGGGATGCTCGGGAGGGCGGGAGGCTCCGGCGGGGATGCCCGGTGCCCCGAGGGGTGATGCTCGGTACCCCCGGGGGTGACACCCGGTGCCTGCGGGGACAGCGCGGGCGCGATGCTGCTCGGGCCCTGGCAGTGCTGGTGCCGTCGGGCGCGCGGGGATGTCCTGTTGGCACATCCCAAGAGCCCTGGTGCTGCCGTGGGCACCATGGGGCCCTGCAGGTCCGGCATGGCTCGGCACGGCACGGTACAGCTTGGCACGGCTCGGCACGCCGTGGGAAGGGACCTGCAGCTGGAGCAGTGCAGCCCGGTGCTGCTCTCGCTGCCCTCTCTGCGGCCGGACAGGGGAGGAGGCTCTGGCCCGGCCGCTGCTCCGGCGAGCGCCGCGGGGCCACCGGCTGCGGCTCCTGTCCACGGCGAGCGAAAATAGCAGCGGGGCCGCGGCGCCCGCCCGCACTCACCGCCGGCACTTCTCTTTTCTCGGAACAAGATCCCCTTTCTTTCTGCCCCGAGGCTCCGCCGGGCTCCGTGAGCCGTCCCCACCGGATGCCCCTTCCCCGCGGCACAGCCGGGGACCCCGCGCTGTCCCCGGGCAGCTCCCGTGGGACGTCGCTGGTCCGGTGCCCCGGCAGCTCTGTGCCCACACGGGATAACTGGGAACGGGCTCTGTTCCTTCCTGGCTTGCCTGCAGGATGGGCTGTGCAAAGTCCAAGGAAGCGGCGCTCCAGGAGAAGGGAATAGAAGCAGATCCGGGCCCCGGTCTCCAGCAGGGTCACTACGTGAAGGACCCCACGGCTGCCAGCAAGGGGGTAAGCGGGAGCGGTGCCAGCGCCGGCGGCACCAGGCGAGAGCGCTTTGCTCGGCTGGGAGCGCCTGGAGCGGGCGATGCAATCCAGGGAATTACGGAAAGGGCAGGATGCTGAGCGGGAAGAGCGGGGGCACCTCGCTGTGGCAGAGGGGACGCTGGTGCTGGGGGGGTTGGGGCACTGGGTGACCCCTTGCGTCACTCCGGGCTCAGCCACCAGCGCGGGGCGCGAATCCCCGTCCCCTTCCCGCCTGTCCCTGCAGAGCAGCAGCGTCCCCACGGATGGCACGGACGGTGACGGCGCCGGGGAGCCGGGGGGACAGCGGTGCGGGCAGAGCCCCAGCGCGGCGCCAGGGACCCCCGAAGAGGCCGTGGTGCTGGCGCTCTACGACTACGAGGCGACGCATGCGCAGGACCTCGGCTTCCGCAAGGGCGAGCGGCTCCGCGTGCTGCAGGAGTGAGTGGTTGCTCCCTGATCCCGGTGCCAGGGATCCCCGTGAGCACCCGTGGTCCCAGCTCGCTTCTTCCCAGCCTTCCCCCTTTGCTGGGACCCCACGGAGTCCTGGGAATTGCTGGCTTGGGGCAGCCCCGGAGCCGGGATCCGGCGCTCACGGATGCTGCCTCCGCGCTCAGGTCGGGCGAGTGGTGGAGAGCCCGGTCGCTGGCCACGGGGCACGAAGGCTTCATCCCCAGCAACTACGTGGCGCGCGCCGGCTCGCTGGAGACCGAGGAGTGAGTCGGCCCCGGCGGCCCCTTCTCCGCGCTCCGGCCCCGCAGCCGGGCTTCACTCCTGCTCACCGGCTCCGGCGCTCCCGCTGCAGGTGGTTCTTCAAGGGCGTCAGCCGCAAGGACGCCGAGCGGCAGCTCCTGGGCCCCGGCAACGGGACGGGCTCCTTCATGATCCGGGACAGCGAGACGAGCAGAGGTGGCCGGAGGGCGGGCGGGAAGCGGCCGCGCTCCCGCGGCTCCGCGCGCTCCCGCTCACGGCGCCGTCCCGCAGGCTGCTACTCCCTGTCGGTGCGGGACGCGGAGCAGGCGCCGGGCGGCCCCGTGAAGCACTACAAGATCCGGGTGCTGGACAGCGGCGGCTTCTACATCTCCCCGCGGAGCGGCTTCGGCTCGCTGCGGGAGCTGGTGCAGCACTACAGCGGTGAGCGGCACCGCGTCCCCGGTGTTCCCGGTGTCCCCAGTGTCCCTGGTGTCCCCGGTGCCCGCGCGCGCTCACGCCGCCGCGCTCGCACAGGGCAGAGCGACGGGCTGTGCCAGCGGCTCGCGCGCCCCTGCTGCGCGCCCAAGCCCCGGCAGCCCTGGGAGAAGGACGCGTGGGAGATCCCCCGCGAGTCGCTGCGGCTGGAGAGGAAGCTGGGAGCGGGGCAGTTCGGAGAAGTGTGGATGGGTGAGAGCGCCCGGCGCGCCTGGGCACGGGGCAGCGCGGGAGGACGGGGACACCCGTCACCCTTCCCCTTTGGCCGGGCTCCCCCGGGGCCGCGTCCCCAGCGCTGTCCCCGCGCGAGGGGACAGCCAACACCTCTGCTCCCGCAGCCACCTACAACAAGCACACCAAGGTGGCCGTGAAGACCATGAAGCCGGGCAGCATGTCGGCCGCCGCCTTCCTGGCCGAGGCCGAGCTCATGAAGACGCTGCAGCACGAGCGGCTGGTGCGGTTGCACGCCGTGGTCACCAGCGCGGAGCCCATCTTCATCATCACCGAGTTCATGGAGAGAGGTGACCGCGGGGCGGGCGCGAGGGGGCTCCGGAGGGGCTCGGGCGTCTCAGCGTCCTGCGGGGACAGTGCTGGGGAGGTGCTGAGGGCCAGTGCGGTGCCGCTGGATGCACCGCTGGATGCCCAGCATCCCATCATCCCGTCATCCTGTCATCCCGTCATCCCACATCCCGGCCCTTCCCGCAGGGAGCCTGCTGGACTTCCTCAAGAGCAGCGAGGGGCACCGGCAGCCGCTGCCCAGGCTCATCGACTTCTCCGCTCAGGTGAGGGCAGCCGGCGCCGGGAGCCGGCAGGAGCTGCCGATGCCGGAGCGGGACGGGCGGCAGGGCCGGCAGCCTCTCCCTTCGGGAACGGCGCGGGCCCCCCCCGTCCTCCCGCCTAGGAGGAAGACCTGTGGGGAGGAAGCAGCGCTCGGTGGAAGCGTTTCTTTGGGGCTAGTAACTGAGCACGGCCCCGCTTTGTGCAATCGCTTCTGCAAACGCGGCCTCGTCGCGGCCGCTCGGAGGTACCGCTGAGCCCGCCTGGTACCAGCACAAAGCGGCGGCAAGGCCAAGGCTGCAGCCCCGAGCTGGCCGTGCAGGGCACACACGCGTGCACGGCCGGGAGGCAGCCGCACACTGCGATTTCCCATCAAGCTGCCTCTTGCAAAGCGCCCGGTGCTGTTCACAACTCGGTTCCTTTGGCACCAAGGTCCAAGCCGGGGCGCTGTGGCCGCAGGTTGGACCCTGGTGCGCAGGCGCACGGGTCACCGCGAGCACAGCGGGGCAACGAGCCTTCCGCTCCTGCGGTTCCTGTTTGCGTCTGTGTCTGCGGGTGGCACCTGCCCTCAGCGCGGGGACGCGCGGCGCCGCTCGCCCCTTCGGAACCGGGTCCTGCCCCGGGCACGGCGCTGCGGCCGCCGCTTCCTCCCCCTGGTCACAGCAAGAGCAGGAGGAAGGTCGCGGAGCCGAGGCGAAACCAGACACCAGATGCTGACAGCATCCGGGTGCCTGAAAATTTGGCCCAGATCTGGGTTGTGGTCGTGCGCACATTTGTTCCTCTCCGCGACCGTCAGGAGTTAATAACTGCACCCGATGGTGGAGGTGGTGTTGGAGAGGGGGAGCTGGGAGGGTCTTCAGGGCTGGAATGGGTTGTATTTCCTCTGGTCCTCCGAAATCCTGATCTTTTCTCCTGTATGGAGAGCGGGTCCCATTCAGGAGAATGAACTGGGCTTCCTGCTGGGACCGCCCCGTGCCCGGCCACGGTGCAGCGCCCGGCTCTCCAGGGGCCGTTACCCCGGAGCAGTTACTCCTAGGGGGTTTGTGGTATTTCCGAGAGCGCCTTTGCATTTCTCTTATTCCCCTTTTTGCAGATTGCAGAAGGGATGGCGTTTATCGAGAAGAGGAACTACATCCACCGAGACCTGCGCGCTGCCAACATCCTGGTGTCGGCGCTGCTGGAGTGCAAGATCGCCGACTTCGGCCTGGCCAGGCTCATCGAGGACGACGAGTACACGGCCCGGGAGGGTGCGCCGCGCTCCCTGGGGATCTGTGGGATTTCCAAGGGATCCCCTAGACCCACTCACCAATGTGCAACCGACAGGGGCCCGGGAGGGCTGTGCTGCATTAGCAGATACGTGGCTGGAAGCCGCTCTCGTTTGCATCTCTTTACATGCGTCTGATTTGGTTATTGCCTCTTCCCCATATTTCACCGCCGGTTTCTCGATGTTTGGGTTATAACTTGTGCTTCTTGTTGGGTCTCCTTGTCCAGGTGCCAAGTTTCCCATTAAATGGACCGCCCCAGAAGCCATCAACTACGGATCCTTCACTATAAAGTCAGACGTCTGGTCCTTTGGGATCCTCCTGACGGAGATCATCACCTATGGGCGCATCCCGTACCCAGGTACAGAGGCGAAACACCCCTTAAATCCGCTTCCAAAAAACGCGCTCCGTCTCCCAGGCAGTGTCCACGGTCCCATCCGTGGGATCTGCTTCTCCATGAAGCTGGAGTGCAGGAAACAGAGCGAGCGGAGAGAAACCCCAACCTTGCGCTGGGAGCAGCGCCCCAAGGCCGGGGCGTAAAAGATCCAAGATGACGATTGCTGGAGCGGGGCATGGAGGGGAGCCCAGGGCAGCCTCTGCTCGGAACGCGCCTTTCCTCCGGCTGCATATCCCAGATGGAGAATCGGGAAGAGTCGTGGACCGAGGGGCTCCTCGGTTGACACCAGCTCTTCCCACTGGCCTGGACATGCCCGGGAGGTGTAACCCAGCCCCGGGCTTTGTGCCTTCCCCAAGGCAGAGCTGAGATCTCCTATGAGATCTGCGAGATCAGATTTAGCCCCTCTACTCCTCTTGTAGCAACAGCAGGCGGTTTGTGTCCCAACATCTCCGTTTTTCCAATTTTTCCCAGAACAGGAGTGAAAGGAACCCTCCTTCCCTCACCCCTTTCTCCTCTATCCCGTCCTCTTCCTCCCCCAGTGTCCGTAGGACGTTTTTGCCCTTTAATCCGTGACATACTGACCCAGCTCCTGCGCTGTCTCCCTAGGGATGTCGAGCGTGGAGGTGATCAGGGCCCTGGATCGCGGCTACCGCATGCCCCGCACGGAGAGCTGCCCGGAGCAGCTCTACGAGCTCATGACGCGATGCTGGCAGGCCGAGCCGGAGGAGCGCCCCACCTTCGAGTACACGCAGAGCGTCCTCGAGGACTTCTTCACGGCCACCGAGAGCCAGTACCAGCGCGAGCCGTAGTGCACGGAGCCCGCGGAGCGGCGCTGCCCGTGCCCACGGCTCCCGCGCCCTGAAACCAGAGACTTCCCGAAACGGCTCTATTGGGCCGGGAGGAAGGATGGACCGCGGTGCCGCGGGGTTAGCCGTGTTCCCGGGGCTCCCTGCACGGCGCTAGCAGGGCTGCAGCCCGCGGGGAGCACCCGCCTGTGCCCGCCTCGGCTGAGAGGAAACCCGAGCGCTCTCGATTCCGGAGAGGTTTGATCACCCCAATTTGCAGAAGCAGCGGCTGGACCCGCGCTGTCCCTGCAGGCTCTGCGCGGCCGCCCCGCTTGGAGCCAGGACGTTCCTGACGCCGGGAATGCGGCGCTCCCGGCCTTGGCGCTGCCTCTCTCCAGCCAAGGAAGTGCCGGGACACCAGGACACCCTCTTCATGTGTAATCCATGGTGCTCCTGCAGCTCCGGAGTGCGTTCTGGGAGTGGTACCCGGACATCCTCTCCGTGTGTTATCCGTGATGCTCCCGCAGCTCCTGGATACCCTCTCCATGTGTAATCCATGGTGCTCCTGCAGCTCTGGAGCGCGTTCTGGGAGCGGCTCCTGGACATCCTCTCCGTGTGTAATCCATGGTGCTCCCGCAGCCCTGAGCGCGTTCTGGGAGCAGTACCCGGACACCCTCTCCGTGTGTTATCCGTGATGCTCCTGCAGCTCCGAAGTGCGTTCTGGGAGCAGTGCCCAGACACGCTCTCCGAGCGTTATCCATGATGCTCCCGCAGCTCCTGGACACCCTCTCCATGTGTTATCCGTGATGCTCCGCAGCTCCTGGACAGCCTCTCCGTGTGTTATCCACGGTGCTCCTGCAGCTCCTGGACACCCTCTCCATGTGTTATCCATGATGCTCCGCAGCTCCGAGCGCGGTCTGGCTGCGGGGCACGGGGCGATGCCCATGGACACGGTGCTTTACAACACACGTACATCCCATAGATACATGTATGTATTACATATATATATAAGCTCTGCTGGTCAGACTGTTGGTGCGAGCACAGCCCTTCCCGCACCCGGAGTTAACGTTTTCATTCACACTTAGCGTCTCAGGAGAGGGTATCCGGGGAGGGCAAGGGAGGAGTTCATTTTTTAGACTCTTTCCTGCATTTCTGATAAAATCAGGCCGATTTCCCCCTGGGGACAACCCGTAGCGTCAGTTTTGGGCCCAGAAGCGCCGTATTCTGCAGCCAAGGGGACGTTTCCGACGTGTCCCGGTTGTCGCCCGCCCTGCGGGGTGACGGGGGCTCCGAACCCGCGGCCCGGGAGGGGTGGGGAGCCCGCCAGGCCGCGGCGCCCTCATCAAACATGGCGCGCGCGGCGTCGCGGCCGCCGTCGCCATGGCGATAAACGTGGGGCAGCCAACGGGCGGCTGCTTCCGCTGACGTCGGTGGCGACACGTGGATGCAAGATGGCGGCGGCGATGGTGAGCGGGGCCGGACCGGGTCGGGCCGGGCCCGACGGGACGGGACGGGACGGGGAGGCCACTGCCCCCGGAGGCCGCTGTCCCGCCGGGCCCTCGTTCCCCGGCGGCTCCCGCGGCCGCGCTTGGCTCCGGAGCGGCTCCGCCTTGCTCGGGCCGCGCGGGTCCCCCTCAGCGCACGGGGAGGCTCGGGCAGAGCGAGCGGCCGTTCCGTCGTGCTCGGAGTCTCCCCTCGCCGTCCCTGCGCACGGGCCGGGGCCCTCCTGGTGCCAAGGGGCTCCCTGACACCCGTGCGGACGCGGCGTCTCCCCCGGCGGCTCCGGGCGGCCCTCCTGCCCCGAAGCCGGAGCCGCTCGGAGGGCCCATGAGGATGAGCTCGGCCGAGGGGTTGGTGGGGACGTCTCGTGGAGCCGTCTCGAAGCGATGGGGTGACGAGCGGGTGGCACCAACGCCGCACGTGTCCTGCCGGTGCCACCCAGGACACGGGAAATGTCCTGTTCGAAGGAGCTCCGGGCTGCCCCGCCGTGAGGGTTTGTGTCCTCCCCCAAATTCCTGTCTTGTGCCTTTCATCGCGCTCTGACACCTCCTTAAAGAGACTCGATGACAGCACCGAGATGTCAGATCCCCTGACTCTGCTCGGGTTAACTGCTGCGCGTGGGTCCCCCCCTCTTCCCAGGCGCCTTTGAAGTACAAAGTGTTGCTGTTTGATCCGCACCTTTCCCTCCTCCGCAGAAAAGAGGTGGGAAATCGGCTGCTCCTCGTCCTCTTTGCTTATTTTCCTACTTCCTTCCCTCCCTTTGAGTACATATTCTGTTGTCTTCCTGAGATTATATTTTGGGACAGACTTGAGCTGACCCTAGTTCAGCAGCAGCCCCGTTAGTTAAACCATTTGCAGGTCGTTGTTTCAAGCGTTGCCGCTCGGAGGCTCCTTGGCACCATCCCGGACACGCTGCTCGTGCTGGGGCACCTGGAGCTGATTCCCATGCCCTTAGCCAGCTCCCTGAGCAGGGGAGCAGCTTGGGGCTCGGTGCTGTGAGCGCCAGCCCCGCTCTGGGAAGGGGTTTCTGCTGGTGGGTTTGTCCCTCTGGAGTATTTTTGCCCCCGTCTGCTCTTTCTCCTGTTTGCGGTTACATCTGCTTGTCCCGTCGCTTCAGCGCGCGGTTCTCTGGCATCATGGGCACGGGCTGTCACCCGCGTGGTCCCTGCCGTGCTTTGGGGTGCGTTGTCGGCTCGAGGCGCTCTTCCTCGTGGTGCAGGGCCGTGGTCCCCACATACCAGAGCTCTGCACTTGCCTCGGCTGAAGCCCCGTCCTGCAACCTGCAGTCTGGGCAAGAGGAAAGGCCGCCCAAAGGCCTCTCGCAAGGGCAGTAGCCCCCGAGTTACGCAGGTGTCCTGGCTTGTGCTCATCCCTGCTTAGCCTGTTTCTTCGTGTGGGGAAGTGAAGTGCGTCTGTGTACGCGGAAGCTCCCGGCAGCCGAGGCCCCACTGAACAGTGGCTCCAGCGGCTGCCGCTCGGGAGCCTGTTCTGGAAGTTCCCTTCCCACCTCGCTCCAAGGCTGCCCTGCCTGCCGCGGAGCTGGCTACTGTTTCTGGAGAACAAGCGCCTGCTTCCTGGTGCTGCCCAGCGCCCTCTGGTCTCTTCTGTTGCCTGGTGCTCTTGGAGTCGTCGGCATCTGTGCGTGAAGAGCCCGTGCCCTGCCCGTCCCATCAGCAAAGCTGCGTTTCCCAGGTGCTGCCTCTGTGGAGCTCACACAGGGCCTCCGGGCAGGGATTCCCTCCCGGGACAGGGCTGCTCCTGTGTGTGGCTTTGGGAAGTGACGCTGTGTTCCGCGTTTCTGCCCCTTCACCGACGGGGAAGGAGAGCTCGTGGCTGCGGGCAGGAGCAGGCGCAGGAGGAGACGCTGTGTCCTACCCCAAGGCCTTGTCCTCGTTGGCCCCAGAGGAGCCATAAAACCCTCTTTTACAGGAGGACAGAGGGAAGGGCTTAGTGTGCAGGTGCAGAGAGCAGGAAGTTCCGTTGTTAGCCTGGATCGGTGTTTATAAGGCATTTTAATTTCATTCTCTATTTAGACTTCTCAGTTACTTTCCAGATAAGCTCTCTGTCTGTTGCAATTGCATTAAGCAGTACTGGAACTAGGTCTGGAGAGCCCCCTTGGAAGCAGGAAAACGTGTCTGGTAGTTTAGTATTAACACACTGCGGGTGCATTGCTAAGCTGTGTAACGCGTCTCCTGTCGGGACTGGTTTCAGTCTGCGTTGGGTTGCCGGTTTAGGGACATGTAAAGCTCCCTCCTCCTCACCGTGCCCCTTATTATTATTATTTTTTCCCCATATTGAGCTGAACTTGCTCTGTGCAGGGTGAGGGGGCAGAAGCCTGTGGACTCGGAAGGAGGGCCCGTGCGACCAGCCCCATGGTGCTGTGAGCTGGGCTGTGTCAAACCATCCCTTGTGCTAACTACTGCCCTGGAGGGCTGTGTGAACCCTTTTACCCGCCTGGAGTGGCTTCCAAAGGGCAGTGCTGGCAGCTGAGGCCAGTCCCCTGTTCACTAATAATCCCTGGAGCTGGGTTGTTCTTTACAAGGGCTTTGCCTGGACCGGAGCAGTAAAGTCGGATGATGGCCTGGTCAGTGAAGCGAGCTGCAAATACCGAGCTCGTCATTCTCGCCTCTGAGCAAGGACAAAACCTTCCCGGTTACGGAAGATCAGACACACGAGGAGCAGGCAGACTCGGAGAGTTGCGACACTGTCAGCTTTACTGACTGCTCCAGCACGGCCCTCCTCGCTGCCGGGGAGGCCGTTCTGTCTCTGCCGTCTCCGATGCTGTTCCGATGCTCCTAGCTGCTGCCCTGTAACCTTGTGCCTCTTTTCCTTCCCTAGGAAAGGCTAAGGTACCTGCTGGTTTTGCTGCCGTTGCTTCGCGGTACAGACTCTTTCTACGTACCTGGTGTGGCTCCTATCAACTTCCACAGGAATGATCCCGTGGAAATTAAGGTAGGGTGGACTTAGATGGAGCTGCTGGTTTGTTTTGTTTTTCCTGTTTATGTCATAGCAGCTAAATGGCTCTGTCAAACCAAACTCTGGAAACCTGTAATTAAAATTTGGGGCAGATATTTTCCTTTTCATAACATTTGTGCTGGGGGAAAAGGGGCCCTCAAGTAGTTGCTGTCATCACTATGCCCTGCTGTTGTCATCTTGACTCTTTCTTTCTTCCCACTTCTTCCACATTCCTTCAGCAGCTTGAGGTGTTGCTCTACTGGGCAAAATAGCCTCCTTTTTTTCCCTCATTCTGGTTTTGAAGTGAATTTTATCAGGGATTTTCTCTGGTATTACACTTCACACTCAAAGTGTTGATGGAGACTGAGTTTGTAGGCTGAAGTAATGGCTTGAATTGGCCGTTACAATTTTCTCTTCTCCCTGATTTCCATGTGTTGTGTCTCCAAGTCGCTTGAAATCCATGATAATCCACTCCAGGTGCCGGCCTTTGTCCTGGAGCATCGCAGGTCTGACAGCCTGGGCTGCGGAAAAGCCCTTCCTGGCAGCGCTGCTGGTAGCGACTGGTGGGACTGGCTTCGTTTCCAGGCACCAGCAGCTTATGGCCCTTTCCGTTTGTTTTTCTACAGATGTGCCCTGTGTCTTGGCCCAGCTGGCGCCCTCGGGGGTGCTGAGGTTGCCGTCCCCGGGTGAAGCGCAGCACGACTTGCTCTCTGGCCGCAGGCTGCCAGACCTGAGCTATTTTTAAGCAAATGAGACTGGCCTGTGGCTACAGTAGGGTTCCTTGGGGAAAGGACCATTGAAATGGCTGTTCTCAAAGGCATTTCACAAACCAGATATTTTTTTCTGTGGGTGAGACAAGTT
Source organism: Crypturellus tataupa (assembly GCA_034781795.1). Classification (NCBI taxonomy): domain Eukaryota; kingdom Metazoa; phylum Chordata; class Aves; order Tinamiformes; family Tinamidae; genus Crypturellus; species Crypturellus tataupa. The sequence goes on from JAWLRI010000238.1 coordinate 490,680, forward strand.
GGCGAGTTTGCCAGCACTCTTCCAATAAATGAGCTTGGCCGTGGTACAAAATGCTCTTGCTTTCCTGAGCAACTGTGGTTGAGGCTGCGTGTGGAATGTCTGCACTTCTCTTGGGCTGTGTAATTTGTGGGTACTCTCCCAAAATGTTTGGGTTTTGCCACTATCCGTGGTTTTTCCAGTGGGATAGTCCCCTGGTTTTCTTTCCGGTGATAAAGGCTGCTCAGTTTTTCGTATTAGTAGAGGTCAAGCCTCTGGGTCCAGTGTGTCTTTTTCTGAGGCTACAACTACAATCCTATGTGGAATGAGGCACTTGAATCTCTCAGGCCCTTTGTTTTGCAGGATTTCATTAGGTTGTAAATTTGTGAAACCAATTCACCGTGCTTTTCTACAGGTGTTTCCTTATTAATAGAGGAATTGCTAACAAATCACAATGTAGAGAATGTACAACTGGAAACTATGTGAAAGTGAAGAAAGCAGGAGCTTTCCCAGGATTGTCTCCTCTCTTGCCACTTCCATAAGTGAACTTTATGGGAATTGTTTCTGAGCTTCAGAGGGTCTGGAATCTTGCGAGCTCCTTCATGCAGATCATTGTGTGTTTTTCCCCTCGGCAGGCTGTGAAGCTCACCAGTTCCCGCACCCAGCTCCCGTACGAATACTACTCGCTGCCCTTCTGCCAGCCCAGCAAGATAACGTACAAGGCGGAGAATCTAGGTGCGTGTCTGCGGAGCAGCAGCTGCCCCGCTGTTACCAGGCTGCTGCTTACTAGCTGCAGGAGGGTTCGTTTACAGGAGGAGAGGCGATTGCAACTGTCACCTCTAATAATCTGCTTGAGGAGAGACCACTCTAATTTGTTAAACGATGGCTGTTTGCAGACCAGCATATCCATGTGTGAGAATGCAGAAGCGCCTTTCAATAGAGTATCTGCAGCTAATTTCATAAGCAGTGCTTGGTATGTCAGACGAATAACAGAGCCAAAATACCCTGTGTTTTTTTTTTCCACCCAGCTGACATCCATAGCAACACAGGAGACTTGCTCTCAACACTGCAGTGTTCTGCCTGACTAAAAACCCCGTGGCAGGATGAGTGGCGAGAAGCCCAGCAGCCCTCAACCCTGCCCTTATTTTCCTGTTTTCCAGGTGAGGTTCTCCGGGGAGATCGGATTGTAAACACGCCTTTCCAGGTTTCCATGAGCGTGGAGAAGAAATGTGAGGTTCTGTGCAACTTTCCCAATAAGCCAGTTACTCTGACGGTGGAGCAGAGCAAGCTGATCGCCGAGCGAATCCGGGAAGATTATTATGTCCATCTGTGAGTCATCTCGAGCACGGGTTTGTGTCAGTGGGATTCTGTGTTGTGGACAAATTTGATCTCAAATCTGTGCTTTCAGCATTGCTGATAACCTCCCTGTGGCAACACGGCTGGAGTTTTATTCAAGTCGTGAGGAAGAGGAGAAGAAGAAGGAGAAGGATGTGCAGTTCGAGCATGGATACAGGCTGGGGTTTATGGACGGTAACAAGGTAGAGAATCCAGCTGCTGGCTAAGGGGTGCCTTGAGGAGCTCTGGGTATCTGTCAGATGATGTTAGAAGTTACCAAAGAGCATCAGGGCTGGGATTGCAATCAAGGGGTTTTTATGAAGGTATGTGATGTTAGGAAGAAAATAGAGACCTGCAAATGGTACAAAATGGAACATCTTGTAAATGTCTTGGGGAAGATGCTTAAATTTGCAAGTGAAAAATCAGCATGTCTTGCTGCCTCTGTGTTCAGTGGCTGCAGATGAGCTGTTCAGCTGAACAGCTGCAGCTCTTGTGCATGGAGCAACCTAATGTGGCTGAGCAGAGTTGCTGCTCTGTGTGTGAGGTGATATAGATTTTTATATATGCATATATATATATATATAAATAAAAGACTTTTGGAAGTGCAGGCCTAGGACAGCTGTGTGTCCACACAGAATGAGGACTGTTTGTTTATCTGGAGGAGAAGGCAGCCAGGAAAATGAAGGTTGTAGCTACTGAGGTGCTTCCATCCTGATTCTGTGATTTTACTGCCACTAAAGACTCCACTGAATACACGGTTGAGATGTGTCGTTATATTGGTATTCTCCCAATACCAATTTCTGGACTGGTTATATTGGTATTCTCCCAATACCATTTCTGGACCCCAAACATCGTTCCTTGTGTGTGGAATGGTTGATATGTCACCTTTTCAACAGCCGTGTTCTCTCTCTCTTATTTTCTTTATCACTGGAAAGCGTGAGAGCATCTGGTCTTGCTCTGTCGTGTCTGGAGCAGTTGGAGCCTTCAGTTTCCAGCGCTGAAACTGCTTTCTCCAGCTGTTGCTGCTAAACGTTGCCTGTTCTTCCCTTGGGACACTAATGCTTTTGTTTAATGTCAATCCATTTTAGTTCTACCTGCACAACCACCTCTCCTTCATCCTTTACTACCACAGAGAGGATGTGGAAGAGAACCAGGAGCCCACCTACAGGGTTGTGCGCTTTGAAGTGATACCCCAGAGCATTAAAGTGGAAGGTGAGGGATTTTGGGGCATTCCTGATGGGAAATGCAGCGCGGTGACGTGTGCTGGGGGCTGGCGTGGCTCTAGGGAGGTGTCACCCTCTGTGCTCTGTGTTCTCTCATAGACCTGAAGGCTGATGAGAAGGGTCTGTGCACCCTGCCCGAGGCTGCGGGCTCTGCTCCTCAGGAGATAGATCCTTCCAAAGAGAACCAGATGCTCTTCACCTACTCTGTGCACTGGGAGGTGAGCGGACAGGGGAAGCTGGTTGGTAACTACCTACCCCGAGGTGGCTGTGGCTGCGGTGGTTCGTGCGGGGTGCCCTGCTGCAGAGGGGATGTGGGGAACATTGATGTGAGACAACGTGGGGCTGGGCCAGCTCGTGGGTGCCAGAAGGGCCTCTGCTCCTGCAGTGTTGTTCTTTCAGGAAAGTGACATTAAGTGGGCTTCCCGCTGGGACACCTACCTGACCATGAGCGATGTGCAGATCCATTGGTTCTCCATCATTAATTCCGTTGTGGTCGTCTTTTTCCTTTCAGGTGAGTGAGGTTTGGCACCAGGGAGCCTTTCCCCTTTATCTGCAGGGAGTTTGCTGCGAGCTTCAGCTGCAGCTTCAGGAGGATGTGGCCAGATGGGAAGAGTCAGAGGGGCAGGAAAGGAGCGTTAGACCGTGTCAAACCTACCGGTTTGGGCAGCACCCTGCAGGGTCAGACTGTCCCTCACCTCTGCGCCCAGATTGGGGCACCTCGGGGAGGGCTGGCACCCCTCATGTGGTTAATGCACATCTCGCATGTCCACGTTTAAGAATGAACAGGAAGGCCACAGTGCCCCGTTCCTACGGGAATGCTGCCCTCTGTCCCCTCTGGGGTTGCTCCTGTCTTTGCAGAAGGCTGGGAGGGATGACTACCACTCAAGGTCCCCTCGGCTAGCCCAGAACCACGTGTTTTGGGCAGGCTGCAGAGTTACCGGGCGGGAGGGCCGGCTGGAACCAAACTCCATTTGTTTTTCAGGTATCCTCAGCATGATCATCATCCGCACTCTCCGGAAGGACATCGCCAACTACAACAAGGAAGATGACATTGTATGACGTGTTCACTCGTGGGGCGGGAGGGAAGCACCAAAGAGGGATCCAGTTTGAAGGAAATGGATGCATTTTCTCTCCCCTCTCCCCAGTTTTGCTGCCAGCCTTGCGGATGGCAGGGGCAGTTCTGTAGTGCGCTGTCACGACACCTTTGTGCTCTGTGTACAGTGGCACATCGCCAGTTTGGGCATTTTCTGACCTAAGTAATGGCTGTGGGTAGTTTTGTAGATGGTTGCCTTGGCGTTGGCAATCAAGGCCTAAACTTTGTATAGATCCTCAGCTCAGAACCTAGGAAGAAAGCGGTTTCTTAGAGTGATGTAATTCTTTAAAAGACCTGGTTACAGGGAATTCACCAGTTAGGCTGGCTGTGGTAGGACACGTTGGCACTCGCAGGCTGCATCTAAGTACCATCTGTTCCTGTCGTTGCTGCAGGAAGATACCATGGAAGAATCCGGTTGGAAACTTGTACATGGAGATGTCTTCAGGCCTCCGCAGTATCCTATGATCCTCAGCTCTCTCCTGGGTTCTGGGATCCAGCTCTTCTGTATGATCCTGATTGTCATCTGTGAGTGGCACGTGTTTAGCTGGGCTAACGGGAAGAGGGACGGTCTCATTGACTTGGCACACGCCTTGGCTCCGGTTAAGCCAGACGAGGCTGCTGCTTGTTGCAGGGTCGATCTAGGCTGCAGGTCTGTGCTGAGTGTTTCTATGCTTCTAGCTACCATTTCCTAAATGAAGGAATTTCCTTCTGTGTTTGTATTTTATCGAGTTATGAGGACAGTGATTTGTGGAGAAGCTGGGTGGTAGCAGGCCGAGGGGCTCTTGCAGATGTGAGCCTTGTCCTCTGCGCTGCACCTGGTTGATTCTCTGGGGGGAAAAAATGAGGCTGGAGCATGTTCTGTAGCTCGAGATCAAAGCTGGGGCTTTCTCTCTGGCTGCTGCTGGAGGCTGTTGATGTATTTTGCTGCAGGGGAAATGAGATCTGTGCTGGCGGCAGAGCGATTCCAGGCGGCCGCGGGGTGTTGCGTGGAGCGGGGCCCGCGTGCTGGCTCTGTACGGATGCCGGAGCTGCCCTTCTCTGCTCTTTTTACCTCCCGCAGTTGTGGCCATGCTGGGGATGCTGTCGCCTTCTAGCCGGGGTGCGCTGATGACTACCGCCTGCTTCCTCTTCATGTTCATGGGGTAGGTGTCCCCAGCTGCCCGCCGCAGCACCACGTTCTCCCAGGGAATGGAAACTGACTTTGTTTTGGCCTCTTCTCATGCAGGGTTTTTGGTGGATTCTTTGCTGGCCGCTTATACCGGACTCTGAAAGGACACAGGTGGAAGAAGGGAGCTTTCTGCGTAAGTGTCCTGGGGTCTGTGCTGGCTCGTCCGCCCTGCGGATGGGTGGCACCCGTGGATAAGCTCCAGGGGTATTGCTGGAGAGCTGGGTGCAGCCTGGCTGGATCCTAGAGACTTGGGGTGCATTGAGACCAGAAAGGGAGGACACCAGGGCACATATGATAATAAAGCAAGAAGATTATCAAAGATCTTCACGGCAGTTTTATCGCACTACTAAACAGAGGATGGAAAAGGGATGTTGCTTCCATATGTGCTTCATCCCAGCAAGGGACTCGTTAAGAAGAAACATCTGGTTCATCTCACGGCCTGATGTTCTCTTGTGTTTGCCCTTGCAGACAGCTACTCTGTATCCAGGTGTGGTCTTCGGCATCTGCTTTGTCCTCAACTGCTTCATCTGGGGGAAACACTCCTCCGGAGCGGTAGGTACCCTCTGTGTCCTGGGAGCGCCCTGGAGACGGAGGAGGGTGACGGTGGCGTTGGGGTTGCCTGGTTTCCCAACAGCTTTGAGTGTGGGTGCCAGTGCCGTGGCTAGCTGGAAAGCTGCTCTGGCCAGTGATTTCAGGGGAGGGGACTTTCTGGAAGCCTCTTGTGACACTCGGTGTCGTCCCAGGTGCCTTTCCCAACTATGGTGGCCTTGCTGTGCATGTGGTTTGGGATCTCCTTGCCCTTGGTCTACCTGGGTTACTACTTCGGATTTCGCAAGCAGCCGTATGACAATCCCGTACGGACCAACCAGATCCCGAGGCAGATCCCGGAGCAGAGGTGGTACATGAATAAATTTGTCGGGTGAGTGATGAACGTCTAGGAAACATGACGAGTTGAGACCCCCTGCCCACCTCGGTCTCTTTAGCCTGGTTCCCTTTCCTTCTCGGCTGGGCTTTGGGCACAAGCAAATTGCAGATAGATCCGGGGTCCCCAGGGAGTGCAATATTGCAGATTTAATCCTGACAAGTGCAGTGTGGGGTGACTCTGTGTGTAAAAGTGGCACAAAAGATAGGAGTAGCAACACCATTTGTTGCCTGAAATTTATTGCAGTAATCTGAAGCTGTGGAACTCTTGTAGCAGTGCTCCTGCGTAATTACAGGTGACTTAATAGCTTGATAATTATATTGTGCTGCTAACAATTTTCTTTTCTCATTCTGTAGGATCCTTATGGCTGGTATTCTGCCTTTTGGAGCCATGTTCATCGAACTTTTCTTCATTTTCAGTGTAAGCATTAAACCTGCTTAGTTTCTGAATAGGATACCCGTCATGTCAAACCACACTGATTTGGAAAGGAAGGGGGTACCTGCTTGGCGTGAGGACACATTCCTGTGACTGCAGAAGGGGATAACGGCTCCGCTTGGGGCCTCCCAGCGTTGGCCCTGGGAGCTGGGCTTGGAGCTCTTGGTCTGTGTTCCTGCTGGGGGTCCTAGGGATGTCTGTAGAACATTATTGGATTATTTGTAGGCAGCAGCAAAGACCAAAGGTTGCTCTTACATCCTGTCTCGGAGGGGTCCTAGCCTCAAAACATTCCAGTGGGACTTTTCCAGCAACTACCCATTTTTAACCTTTTTGAAGACAATGATAGAGGAAAACTGGATATGAACAAGCTGCCTCGTAGCTCTCTTTGGGCACCTTGCAATCCGATTCTTTTTGAAGACTTGTGAAGTGTGCCTGATCTAGGGGTTTGTATGAGGCCCAGGGGGCCGTTATATCCCCTAGGCTGCTCTGGTGGAAGTTAGTCCCTTGGGTTAGTTATTCCCTGTCCGGTCGCAGTAGGGTGGAGCCCAAGTCGTGCTGTGTCTTTCAGGCAATCTGGGAGAACCAGTTCTATTACCTCTTTGGCTTCCTCTTCCTGGTGTTCATCATCCTGGTGGTGTCGTGCTCGCAGATCAGCATCGTCATGGTGTACTTCCAGCTCTGCGCCGAGGTGAGCTGGCCCGGCTGCTCCGGGACATCCGCAGCCCCGTCCCATCCCTGCGGCCTTCCGTCCCCAAAGGAGGGGCCTCCTTTGCACCCCCAGGAGAGCTGGAGCTCCTCGGGCTCTCCGCAGCTTCACATCGGAGACCCCGTTTGGGACAGATGCCCTGAGCTCATGTCTCTTGCTGAAGAAGCAGCCTCATTTCCCCTCTGTGTGAGGGGAGAGGCAAGGCCAGAGGCTGAGCCTTGTTCTCCTGGAGCGAGGGCTGTAGCGCCCGCCTGGCTTTGCTTCCCTCCCAAGTTTCCATGCTCTTTGCTTGGAGACACTTCAATTCCTACCCCTGTAACAAAGCAGTTAACCACAGTTTGGGAGCGGGGATGTTTTGGGGGAAAATAAATGATGCTCTCGTGGTCTCAGACTTCACGGGTCAGAGGCCCATGTGTGGTGGGGTAATGCTGAGGCTTTTCCTCTCAGGATTACCGCTGGTGGTGGAGGACCTTCCTGGTGTCTGGAGGATCTGCCTTCTACGTGCTCATTTACGCCATCTTCTACTTTGTGAACAAGGTATCGTTAGCCCTGTTGTGCAGAACCTGTACGCGCAGCCCTGTTGTGCAGAACCTTCGCCCTTCTGGAGATTTGGAGAGGATTTGGGGATGGAAAGAGCAGGGCTGCCTCCTCCTAGGCTGGCTGCCTAGTCCAGGGCAGCACAGCAGAGAGCTGGGCTAATAACCCTGCCCCGAGGAAGGGGCAGGTAATTAGTACAGGAGGCCCTGTCCGTGCTCAGCTGTGAGTGTCCTTAACCCTCCTGTGAAGGGATCCATCTCCTGGAGGGTTCCCTCCGCTGGATGCGGTGCGGGAGGGCTGGGGAGCTCAACTCCTCTTGCCCCGTGTTCACTGTGCTCGTCTCCTGCTCTCTCGCAGCTGGATATCGTGGAGTTCATCCCCTCCTTGCTGTACTTCGGCTACACCGCCCTCATGGTCCTGTCCTTCTGGCTCCTCACGGGCACCATTGGCTTCTATGCAGCCTACATGTTCGTGCGGAAGATCTACGCGGCCGTGAAAATAGACTGAAGCCGCCCGGGTTGGGCAGAAAGGAGACGCCTCGGCCTGCGCGTCCTCTTGGAGCGAAGGGGCATCCTCTCCCCGCTCTTTTAAGGAAACAAAACCCACCGGGAGAGTGACACGAGAAATAAATAACTCCTCATTTTGGAATGTACCTTTTGGCACAGCCTACGTGGATTCTGGGCTACTTCTGGGGGGAAGAGGGGTCTGTAGATACCTTGCATTTTAACTTTATTATCCTATTCCAATTTTGAGATTTTTTTTTTTTTTTTTTAGCAGAGAAATGTCCCTCTGTATAAGCAATTCCCTTTTTTGTTATTTTTTTTTTTTCTTAAATGGTGATGAATGGATTTGAAACAGCAGTGGAAACGCTTGTGCAAATGTCTTCTTCCAGCCCCGAGGGTGCTCTAGGATTCAGGGAGACTCTTTGGAGCAGGATCGGGCCAAGTTCCTGCCCTGCCGCCGTGTCTGCGTGGAAGAGGGAGCTCAGCTGCGGCGGTGGAGGATCCTGGCGGCTCCGGCTCTGGCTCCGGCTTGGTCGCGGCTCCGTCTCCCGGCCTGGGAAGTGCGAGTGGGCACCGAGAGCTCGAGAACTGGAACCGTCTGCATCGCCATCTCCCTGGACCAGCGCGTGCCGCCCTGGATGCATCCGCCGGATAACGCCAAGGCCCTGCTCCGTGCCGGGATGGTCTGCGCCGCCGGGTGAGGGAACGGGGCTCCCTGGGCTGGCAGAGCCCCGTGGAGAGCAGAGCCCGGCGGTGCCGCCTCAGTGCCAAGGACCCGCCACAGCCCCGGGGACGGGGCCACGCGTCCCCGCCAGGGGCTGGCCCTGCCTCTGCGGCTGCTCCTGCTGCTCTCCGCTCCCCTCCACATTCTCTACCTCCAGGCTGCAGAGCGTTCACCCCACGGGTTGTGTTTTGTCCTTCTTTGCAAACGGTCCAAGGTTCCTGGAATAGCCCCTATGGACTGTTCCGCAGGGCTCCTCTTTTTCCATGGCTTGATGCCTGAAAGGGCCCTTGGGAAGTTGTTTTTAGATGAGGTTCAGGTTTTATTTTGGTCACGTAGATGATGTTTACCGGTAGAGCAGGTTCCACGTTGTAGTGAAGGCTCCCTCCATCCCCAGGTTAGCCGGATCCGGTGCAAGCTGCAGGGCAGAGCTTCTGCCCTTGGTTTTGCTGTGTGAGAGGGGAGGTCTCGCAGGAGCCGCCTGGGCTCCACGCGGAGCCGTGGGCAGCTCGTCCCGCCCGGGCGCTCGCGGCGGGGGCTGCCTCTTGCCCGAGTCCCTAAGAGCCCCCCAGGCCTGCGGAAGGACGTGGGGGTCCCTGGTGGCCTTTGCTCCCTGTGGGGGACTGTCCCCCCAGGGTCGGCTCCCCCTCAGCACTGAGTCTTCACGGTCTTGCCCAGTAACGCCATCCCATGGTGCCAAACTCAATCATCAGGAATCAGGGATGGGAAAGGGGGTGCAGGTGCACGAGCCGGCTGCGCTGTGGAGCCCTCCCCTAGTTCTGCTTCCCAGGCTGAGATTTTGGTTGATTTTTTTTTTTTTTTTTCTCCTCCCCCCGTTCCTCCGTGGAGGGGTCCAGCCAGCATTGATTTCTCTCCCTGGAGCGTTTTCTCTGTATTCTTTGTAATTTTTAATTAATGTATGTATTCTTTGTGTCCTACTGTAAATAAATCTGCCATTGTCCTGTTGTCCTGCTCCCCCTGGGTCTCGTGCAGCTTTCGGTGAGTTTTCACGTAACCTGCGCGGATGCTGCTTGAACACCCGTGTGCGCAGCCTGGGGTCCCCTTGGGGTCCCCATCGTCCCGGGCAGGTGACAGCGGGGTGACGCTGTCCCTGTGCCCTCTCCCCAGGGCCTGGATGCAGCAGACAGGGCTGGGAGGTGCCGGGGTGGCCCCGTTGCTGCCCCAGGAGCAGAAGCGCTGGGGAAGGGAGTCTCTGCATCCCTCCTGCTCCTGCATTTATTAAAACGATCGTCCCCCTCCAAGAAGACACTTGGCACACACAATTCAAATGCTTTTATTAAACAACTTTGTTGTAAAAAACGCTTTCAATTTGAACTCCATTCTGTAAAGCAATGCAAAAAACCTGAAGCGATGAACTGGGCATTTCCTAATGGCACTTGATATTTTTACAATTTAAAAAACTTGTCTTAGAGAGCCCCCCAGGTACTTCATTAAAAGAGGTTAGTTGCTGTATATAAAAGTGCTAGGTTTGTTCTTGGAGGAAATTTGGAGAAAAAAAGACAAGATTTAACCCTGGGAACCTTCTGGCTTTGAACGTGAGCCCCATCCAGCCCCGGAGCCCGGCTGCGGAGCCGCTGGTGGCTCTTCCTGCAGCAGCTTCAGAGCAGGGCTGTCCAGTGCTCCCTGCCCGGCCGGCAGCCCCGCTCCGCGGCGCCTCGTGCTCCTCTGTGGAGCAGCCCCGGTAAAGGGGGCGCAAACAGAGAGCAGCGGCTCCTCTCTGCGCCTCTCCTCGGTGCCCGGAATGAAGGTTTCCTGCCAGAGCTGCCTCCCTGGAGGCCGCGCTGGAGGCCGAGCGGAGGAGGCCGCTTGGGAAGCGCCTGGTTGGAAGCTCCGAGCCCTCCGTGGTGGCGCCAGGGCGGATTCCCGGAGACGCTGGTTACCGACCCGGGAAGCGCAGGCGCCCGGGGCAGCGGGATGCAGCGCGGGGGAGCCCAGTGGAGGCTGCGGCTGGGAGGGCTGCCCAGGCCAGGGCTGGCACGGACGGTGTCACCAGGACCCTGCCGAGGGCTCCAGGTGGTCAATCCCTGGCTCTAGAGGATGGGGAAAAGCCACCCGCACCTGTGGTCTCCGAGGAGCACCGTCACGTTCAGCCGCTGCTCCCTGCGGTCTCCCTGTCCTCATCCCATGACTGAGAGCAGCGCGATGCCTCTCGCACCCTTCACCCGGGTCCTTTAGGTGTTTTGGGTTTTTTCTTTAAAGCCCTTTCTGTGTCAAAGCTGCTTCCTTTCCCATCCCGTAACGAGCGTAACGGGATGCTGCTGCCTCGTGCACAAGTGACACAAACAGCTTTGCAGACTGTTAAACATGGTTCGTACAACACAGTAAGTTTAAATTGCACGAGCAAGGACTGGTCTAAGCTGATTTAGAATCCTCTCATAATAATTTATTGGCGTTCAGTGTGTGCGTCCTAAAGAATCCGGGTTCTGACGGGGACGGCTCCTTCAAAACCTTCTCTTATGGATGAGCCGAAACTCCCCAGTAACCACACGGGATAATTCACTGTGCGAGTTAAGCGCTCGGTACCTTGCACCGAGGCCGCCTCGCTAGTTCCAGACGGGATGAGAAACCCCCGCAGGGCCCCGCTCCGCCGGGCAGCGGGACGCGGCGCTCGGAGCTGCCCCGAGCTCTGCCGATTCCCGCCCGCCCGCGCTCCGCTCGGGACAGCGGCTGCGGGAAGCAATCACACACGTGCGAGTCGCAGTGAACTGAATCCGTTTATTCTTTGACAGGCTACGGGTAGGGAGGAGATGTCTGGCTCTAAGTTTAGCTACCGCTGCTAAAGAAGTTCCAACGGTGACAGCTGGTCGGAGCACGACGCGGGCACGGCACGAGGAGGCCGAGTGTTGTGGAAAGGAAGGGAAAGCTGTAGGATGGCATTGCATAAACCCCATAATCTTCACCTGCTGCAAGCGATCGGTTCTGACCACTTATTTCTCAGAAAAAAAAAAGGGAAAAAAAAACCTCTCAGCTGAAGACGGGCAAGGTGGCGAACGCGGTGACGGGGGAAGCTCTTTGCAAAGAGAAAAGCACGAGATTGAGGTATTCGGAGGCGGCAAGCAGAGCCGAGCCGAGGTGCCCTGCTTGCCCGTCCTGCGTAGAGAACAAGGCACTCGTTGGGCTTGGAAGGCAACGCTGGCAGTGGAGCAAGGAGGTGCTGCATTCAACCCGGGGAGCTCATTGCCACAGGATATTGTTGAGGTAAATAAATCTTATATTACATTTTGATACAAAAGTATTATTTGCAGCATTGCTGGCTAACCTAGAACAATTGCTCTATGTTTTGGAGAATCAATGGATCACTAAATAGTCATTCTGGGAAGAATCACTAAGCTAAATCAAAAATAAACTTCTCGAGTAGAACGGAACGGGGGGACAAGCGCGTGAAGGGCTGTTGCGGCGGGAGAACGAGGCAGAACCGCGACGGGACGCAGCCGCGGGCAGGAGGGACGACATCTCCGGCGTCACCGGAGGAGCTGGGATACAGAGTAGAGGTAGACTTTGCGTTGTCTGGATTGACGGAGAACATTGAGAGATTTCCTGGTGTGTATTGGCCTACGCTGCTCCCTCTGTGCTGAGGGATGAGGACGCGTGCGCCCCGTTCCCAAACGTGCGCTAACGCACCAAGATCGACCTGCGCGTTACCGCCTGCAGCGCGAGCCCGGGAAGGGAGGCAGCGGTCGCAGCAGATGCCGAACGGCACGAGCAGCGTGCGGCGCCTCCCGGTCCGGTGCTCGGCCCGGGAAACAGCCACTAAACATCCCCGAGAGCTGCAGGGGGGCCGGGGAGCGAGGGAGGCAAAACCCCAGCGCGGGAGGCAAAGCGCGAGGAAGAGAGAACAGAAAGGCCTGGGCTCCGGATCTCGGGAAAAGGCAACTGCAGGTCCGAGCCCTCCGCTTCCGATAGAGCTGTTAGTGTTGGGGGAAACGTTTCAAATGCAGCGGCAAAGCGTAGATGAACCCGGGACCAATTATTTTCTCCTGATTCCTGGATGTTGTCAGCCGAGAAGGGAGGTTGAAAGGAGCCTCTCGAGCCCAGCCGGGAGGGTACTGACCTCGTGGAGAGGAGCAAGCCCAGAGGCTGCCGCGGCTCCCCAGGCAGCGCGGGGGGATCCCCTCTCCTCGTCCCGACGCTCCAGCTCCTCGGCCGGCTCCGCCATGGGCTCGGAGCGGCCCCGTCTGCTCTATCCGCACCCGGCGCCGTCGGAGCCGCGGGAGCCGCTCCGGCCTCTCGCTGCACGGGGACACACAGGGGGGAAACGCAAGAAACCGCCACTCAGCGGCAGCTGAAACGGTCCGAGAAAGCAGTATTTCCCCATGGGGGAAGAACGTGAAAGTGAAGAGAAATCAGTGCAACCTGACTTCGTGTGTAAACAGTGTTCTAGCCACACCAGACAGAAACCCAGTGTATTCTGGTGCCTTCTATTTTTGCAGGGCTGGGGACAGATTCGTGTTGTGTAAACAATGGTCACTGCGATGAGTTTAACCTAATGGCTCCGTAAGGAAAAACGAGGTGCTGCGTCTGAATCTGCTGCGTAAACGGTCTGGCTCCGTATAACACTGATGTGGAGTAAGCGGGACGGGGGGGATAGCTGCACTGGGCGAGAGGTAGCGGGAAGGGCGGCCTCCTCCCCGGTGCTTCGTACAGAGCGGGCGTCCCTCCTCCTCCTCCTCGCGGGAGGGTTGGATGATCCTGCCGGAATTGCAGTGTGAAACAGCGTGAAATGGAAGTTGGACTCTTCACTTAGCCCGAGATGAAAGAGTCTCAACCCCTTCTCAGGGTCAGGCCCTTCCCCGAGGGGCACACAGCTCCAGCATCGCGGAAAGGTCAGTGCTAACGTGGCTCTTGATTCACAGATTAAAAATTAGATAAAATATATCCAGTCTATCAGCTGCAATCTGTTCGCTGTACAGGACGGGGGCTTGCCCGGGGTATCTGCTGTTCCAGTCTACAAGTGCTCCCTGCAGCGCTCGGGAAACTCCTGGAACAGCCGGGAAGCCCTCGCGCCCCGAGGGCAGGAGGAGTTGTGCGTTTTTAAGGCTCTCCACACAAGGTGGCTCAGGGATCTGTTCTCCAGTGCTAACTTTCAGCTTATTGGAATGCCTGGTGGAAACGCGGCAGCGTGGTTGTGCTCAGGCCGGAGGTGAAAACGGGGGGCAACGAATGCAGGGGACCAAAGTTCAGCGAGGCCCCAGTTCCAGGAGCTTCTTGAGGTTGATGTTGCAGAGTGGAAAGCAGTGGCTGCGTCTCCCCCTGCGAGTAGCCCATGACCAATCCCCCGGAGGACACGGGCGTATTGCAAGGAGGAAGATTTAGGGGGAGGAAGCCGAGAAGATGAGAAAAGTCCATGTTAGCAGCACAGAGAGCCTCGGAGAGGTTAGCGGGGCTCTTGGAAAGCAGAGCCTCATCCAGAGCGGGCGGCTGAGGCGAGGAGGACTGAGGCTCACCAGCTGAGAGGGACAGGCCGCCGGGGAAGTCCGGCAGGAAGCTGTCCACCTCCACTTTGGGTAGTTTCTCAGGCAAATATGAGGTAGATCCAAGCTGATACTTTGGAGGAGGTTGCGGTGGGGAGGAGATGGGAGAAGGAGACTCCAGAGGATAGCTCATCCCCATGGGAAGAGAATTGGGAACCAAAGAGTGGGGCATCCCTGAGCCGGGCACGCTCTGCAGGTGTGTGCCGTACATGCCCACGGGCAGCATGCCGGGGAAGCTCTTACCGCCCATCATGTCTCTGGATGCCATGCACAGGACCGGACTCAGCTCCTCCTTCACGGCTACGGAGGAGCCGCAGCTGAGGAGCCCCAGCATGTCGACGGGCTCCGTCTTGATCTTGAGCAGCTCCTGCGAGTGGCTCTTCTTCATGTGCCGGGTGAGGTGGTCCTTGCGCCCGAAGCGCTGGGCGCAGTACTGGCACAGGAAGTCCTTCCGCCCCGTGTGCACCACCAGGTGCCTCCGCACGTCCTTGCGCGTGTAGAAGCGCCGGTCGCAGTGGTCGCACGGGTGCTTCTTCTCCTTGGCCCCGCCGGAGGCGCGCCGCGAGTGCGCCTTGAGGTGCTCCAGCAGCACCTGGGTGCTCTCGAAGCTCTGCAGGCAAACCTTGCAGCTGAGGTCGCCGCTGGCCGCCGCGTGCATGGCCAGGTGCCGCCTGAAGCCCAGCTTCGTGTTGTAGTTCTTGCCGCACTCGGGACAGTGCAGCGCCTCCTTGTTGGGGTCGTGCGTCTGCAGGTGGTTGCGCAGGTGGTCTTTGCGGTGGAACATCTTCTCGCAGTACATGCACTGGTGAGGCTTCTGGGCAGAGTGCGTGGCCATGTGCCTTTGGGGAGGAAACGGGAGTTTAGCCCGGAGCCCACGCGCTGCTTTCCCAAGATTTCACTGGGCTCCGCGCTTAGCGGCACCAAAACCACCAGCTGGAACCCGAGCGCTACTAAAACGGTGCCGCACGGCCAACCTGGGCAGCAGGGACTGCCCGGGAGCACAACGCGTCCCGCGACAGCCACAGAGCTGAACGCTGCCAGCCCTGCCCAGGACGCGTCACCCGGCGCTCGAGCGCTTCAGTCGGCTACGAGCTCCTGCTCTCCCTGCTGAAACTGCCACAAGGGGAAATGACAAGGAGAACCCTGGTCGTCTGCAACAACAAATGCTCATCCCCGGGCCAGACCACCTCATTTCATCGGGAGGCAACAGATTGCGGCAAAGGCTGTTGACTCCCGCTGTGGACTGAGCCCGCCTTGGTATCTTTTGATCTATAAAACTGTGGTTCATACAGCCTTCACATTCCTAATCATCTTACGATTTTTCTACCCTGTATTTCAGTCCAAATGGTAGCTCTGCTTCTTTATGCTACAGTAATAGTTGCCACGGAAATGCTCCTGTGATTAAGGTTACAAAGGCAGGACTTACGTAATCTGAGCGCTATTCTTGCTTTTCAGGTTGTTTTTCACTCTGTGCTTCGATTTCCTTCTTAGTAATACAGAAAATATCCTGAGCTCAGGATAAAACGTTATCTGAGGCCTTCTGGAAGGGGCTCAGGCCGATGCCAAGTATGGTTATGTCTGGCACTCGGCTGCTCTGCTGGGTGACAAGGGCATTCCCCCTCCTCCACCTTCTCAGAAATGAAATCAAAAGCCTCAGGAGGGTTTTTCCCCGCGCGGGGCAGCAGAGCTGCTCTGCGGAGGCACCAGCGTTACCTACCTGTACAGCTTGTACTTGGAAGCAAAGGCCTTGCCACAGTGCAGCTGCGGACAGTTGTACGGTCTCTGCTCAGCGTGCGGAAGCGTGTGAGCTCTCAGCTTGTCCACGCTGGCGAAGGAGGTCTCTGAGATTTCACACTGGCATTTTCCCTGACTCGCGGTCTCTTCCCCCCTTGGCCTGGGGACTAATTTCCAGCCCGTCTCCTCCTCCTCCTGCTTTGCATCTTGAATCCAGTTGGGGACGCTGGGGAAGAACGCGGTCATGGCAGGTCTAGTAGAACGTGGCCATGTCCAGCAGAACCGGGGCGCGCGGGTGTCCGGCTGCGACGCTGCGCGGGGCGGCTGCGGCCGCGCGTCTCTAGGAGCAGGACGTCCCCATCTGCAATCACAGAGCAGCGGCGTTAGGACGCGGCCTCCCTCCCCACGCACACACACGCACGGGCATTCACCGAGCGCTACAGCTACGTGACAACGTTCATGTGGCACCGCGCGGGCACGCACCAGGGACACTCCCACCCCCAGAACGTGCTTTGCAGGAGAGGACACGGCTGGTTACGTTACAACAGGGCAGCCAGGGAGGGCTCTGAACAGGGAGGTGCTGGATTTGAGCCTAACTCAGGTGTGTATCTACCCTCCACGGGAGATAAGGGCCAGCAGCAGCTGATTGTGTTAGAGAAGTGACATTAAATCACTCTCAAACACAGGGCATGAGGTTCTTTTCTCCCTTAGCCTCTGTTTGCATTTGATTCCTTGAATATTTTTTGAATAACGTTTGTTGCCACTATTAAGAGCCAGCGTCACTTGTATTGTTTTCCTTGGAAATACTGTAGGTGGGTGTCTCTCTGCAGCTCTAATTACCTCATCTCTCCCAGCTTTTTTTGTGAATCTCTTTTCCTCCCTTTTGCATGAACTTTGAAGCTTATTCTCACCTGCTCTTGATCACTATCCATACGGGATTCTCTTCTGGAGCTTCTCTGAGAAGCTACGGTTCTCATGGAATTTGTTTTTTCCTCTACTCAATGGATTTCATCCACTGTTTTCATCTGCTCCAAACCTGGCGAGCCAGTAAAACCACCCCCTGGCAAACCAATCTGAATTACTGCACATGGCTCAGCAGGATCGGGGATGAAAACCTGCTACTATCAACGACACCACATCCTTTTTCAGGAGGTAACAGACACTGCTTCTCTTCAGGGCGTGCTCAGTCACTGTCTTTTCTCTTTTCCACTGCAAGGCAAATTCTACCTCTCTGCATTGGCAGATTTTCTACAGTAATGAATAAATATCTCTCTTTCACTATCTCATGCACTCATACAGAAGGTGAAACTGTTTCCTCCCAACACAGTAGACCTCCTACAACCTCTTCATCTACAGGTACTCTCTGCTGGCTTTCCTATCGGTGAACATCTACATTAATTGCTCTTAGCAGGTCGGGCTTAAGTTGCCTTTTTCTTGTGAATAATATCCTGCATTTTTAGATGGTTCCACCAGCATCGGCCACCACCCCTGCAAGGGGCTAGCTGGAATCAGAGCCTCAGAAGGGATCTCTTGCCTTTCTTAGCTGAGAAACTCTTCTTAAAATAGCATCAAAGCCTCAAGCTCCGGTCTTCTCCAGGATTGCTTCAGAGGGAGGAGCTTCCTGCCCGCACACCAGCACGGGTGCCCGTTGCGGGCAGGATGTGCAACTGCGAGGAGCAAACCTCACCGCGAGGACGGAGCGTCAGGAATCGCCGCGATGGCAAGAGCCGCACGCGCAAATCACGACAGCTCCAGCCGTTCCCTCGGGTGAACATGCTGGGAAGGGGGCTGATCTAGGAAAATGTTTCACTAAGCAGGAGGTTGGAAACGACCATCAAGAGCAGAACTTGATTTACGGAGGACTGAGCCTTCTTGGGCAGAGCACAGCAAGGACAGGACTAAACGCGCGGAGGTGTCACAGGGGGATGAGCTGGCTCCTTCGCCCTCTCAGGGTGCAGCCGTCCCGGCTTTCAGAGCCATCCTGCTTTGCAGGCGTCTAAGGCTACGAATATTTCACCTCTGTACGAGATGGGTTCCAGAAGGGATAAAGGTTCCGTCTCCTGCGTCAGAGCTTCGTGCGCGTTCCAGGAGTCTCTTCCACTTTCGCCAGGTATTTGCTGCTTTCCCTCTGAACGAGCTCTGCCATCTGTTCCAGTTTCAAAGCCACCTGGAAAAAAAAGAAGTTTGACTCTTGCTGTCTTGAATAATAATGCACATAAACTATCATTTTTTCAGAGCAGATAACCAACTACTGTAAAATTTCATGAACCCTCCTTTAAAATTTTAAGGTCCTAGGAGGAAAAAGGGCTAACTGTTTGGGTCTGTTTCTAATTCTAAATACATACTACAGGACACCAGCAGCTGTAGAATAAGAAATACAGATGAGGAGCTTGCATGGTTTCAGTGTACCTCTACTGCAACCTGGTTCAGTTAAAAGTAATAGCATAAGAACAGCAACAGATCATAAGATTAAAGTTGTAACTAATGCTTGGCTAATAAAACCTCTGCCTGATCTATATTTTCATTTTAAAAAGATCTCAGCTTGTTTTTTATGCAACATTTTCCTAAAGAATGTTCCCAGTGTGCTCACTCTTGAGTGTAACTCCGTAGGCACCAAAGAGAAACAGTCACTTTTTATTTGGAAACCTCAGGTATACTTAAACTATACTTGTCTAGAGAGTGTCTTTGATCACAGATCCACAGCAGCACAACAGGTTTGGTGCTACTCCTTGAAAGTCCGTGAGAAATCCTAGCCCAGAACACTCGAGAGCTCCCGGATCGGACGGTTCCAAACGCTCCAGGTCCCTCTTCCCGCTGCAGCTCCCCAGGGGACAGGAGCTCATCACGGGGAACGGAGAGCTGGAAAAGGGTCCCCTCCAAAGGCCGTGTCCCCGCCAGCTGCCACTCGAGACGAAATAGCGCGTCTTTGTACGTCAGGTTTATGCGAATCAAAGCTAGAGTAGATCATATCAGGTGATTCCAGCCGTTTCTCCTCAAACGGACAAGGATGCAGCCGGAGCTAGCACGGAGCCTTGGCCCAGGGAGCAGGAGCCGCGGGGAGGGTTGTCCCAGCTCTCACGGCGCTCGGAGAGGGCTCCCACACGGCCACCGCACAGGAAAACCTGCGCTGGGAACCGGTTGGGGAACTGCTCCGTGTGAAAAATAATCAGGAAAATACAACAGGAGCCTGGATCAACTCCCTGATGCGATGAGGAACAGGGATCTGCTCACTTCGGCACGACGGGCACAGTGCGGCAGGGAAGCTGCCGGGGCCGGGTGTTGGGCTCCGTGTTGTGGATCTGCAGGTTCTCTTTCCACGGAATCGAAACAGCTCTGATGGCGGCAGCGGCATCGCTCTGAGCAGGGGCTGCCTGGCCTTTCCGCGTGTCCGTAAGAGCCCCCCGAGCCGCCGGGGCCAGCGCTGTCCCTAAGGGCCTCCCTCACGTGCGACTCGAGTTTGTCCATCCTCCTCGGTACGGCCCGGCCGGGAGCAGCCCCGGCGCTGCCCCTTCTCCTGCTGGGAGCCGGTGCTTGGTGCCGGGGCTGCCACTCTTGGTGCCGGGTGTAGCCATGCACAGCCGCAGCCGTGTACGGGTGTAGGCACGTATAGCCGTAGCTGCGCAGAGGTATAGCCGTGCACAGCCGGAGCCGTGTACGGGTGTAGGCACGTATAGCTGTAGCCGTGCACGGTTATAGCCGTGTACAGCCATGCACAGCCGCAGCCATGCACAGCCGCAGCTGCATCCAGCTGCAGCCCGGTGCAGCCGCAGTTGCGCACAGCTGCTGCCGTGTACAGCCTCAGCCGTGTACAGCTGTAGGCACATAGCTGCACTTGTGCACAGCTGTAGCCGCGCACAGCCGTAGCCGTGCACAGCCGTAGCCGTGTACAGCCAGGGCAGCGTACAGCTCTACCCGCACAGCCGCAGCCCTGTACAAGGGCAGCCGCGCTCAGCTCTACCCGCACAGCCGTAGCCACGCACAGCCCTACCTACACAGTGTGCAGCTAGGGCTGTGCACACCGGCACAGCTCTGTGCAGCTACAGCAGAGCGCAGCCCTACCTGCACGGCCGCAGCCGCGCACAGCCGCGCACAGCTCTACCTGCACGGCCGCAGCCGCGCACAGCCGTAGCTGAGCACTGCCGTAGCTGAACAGAGCTCTGCTTGCACAAGCGCAGCCGTGCACGGTCACGCACAGCCGTAGCTGCACACGGTCACGGTCGAGCACAGCCCTACCCGCACGGCCGGAGCCACGCACGCTCCTACCCGCACGGCCGCAGCTCTGTACGGCTACAGCCGTGCGCGGCTCCACCCGCCCCGCCGGAGCTCCGCACCGCCCGCGCCGCAGCCGCCTCTCGCAGGGCCTCCGCACAAAGGGAACAAAGGCTGGACTGTCACCTCTGGAGCTGGGCTCTGTCCCTACCGGCCCCGCAGGAAGCTCCCTCCCAGCTGGCGGCCAGAGGAAGGGGGTGTTTCGGGCTGCTCTGCCCAGGG
>JAWLRI010000238.1:518253-530081 GCA_034781795.1 Crypturellus tataupa
CGGGGGCTCCATGGTGACGGCGCAGGTGAGGCCGGGCCGGGCCGGGCCGGGCCGGGACCGGGACCGGGACCAGAGCGGGGCCGGACCGGGAAGGAGGGACGGACGGAGGGAGGGAGCGGCCCTCGCACCCGCGGGCGTGGAAGGGACCCCGCGGCGGCCGCTCGCACGGGCCTGGCCCGCTCCTGCCGTGGACGAGCGTGTGGCCGGGGCGGGAGTGTCCCCGTGCGCACACGCGTGTGGCAGGGATATGAGTGACTCCGTGTGCACATGCGTGTGGCAGGGACAGGAGTGTCGCCGTGCGCACACGCGTGTGGCACGGATACGAGTGACTCCGTGTGCACACGCGTGTGGCAGGGATATGATTGTCCGTGGGTGCACACACGTGTGGCAGGGATATGAGAGTCCCTGTGTGTACATGCGTGTGGCAGGGATATGAGTGACCCCGTGTGCACACGTGTGTGGCGGGGTTATGAGTGAGCCCATATGCACACACGTGTGGCAGGGATATGAGTGACCCCGTGTGCACACGCGTGTGGCAGGGATATAAAGGACCCCGTGGGCACACGCGTGTGGCAGGGATATGAAGCTCCCGTGTGCACACGCGTGTGGCAGCCCAGGGCCCCCTCTTCCCCACACACGGGCGCTGCTCGTGGGGCGCCGGGCGCTCTGCTCTGCCCCTGCTCCAGCCCCGCGGGGTTGTTTCCCCACGCGCTGTCGTGAGGGAGCCCCAAACCCCAGGGCAGGGTTTGGTGGCATCGGGGAGCCGGAGACGGGAGGGACAGCGGTGACAGCGGTGGCCGTCACATCGAGGAGACGGAGCCCAAGGCGCAGGGCCGCCCGTCCCCATTCCCGTGAAATCTGCGCCTGGCTGCGCTGTCCGCGCGTGGCTGCTGCTCCCCCAGCCTCCGCGTGACTCCGAATAGCTCTGAACAAGGAGGCAGGTGATAGAAAGTTAATATTTGTTTAATTAGGGAGGTTATATTTGTTTAATTCTAGCCAACATCTCTTAGAAAGCTGCGCTGCTATCTAAATAGTATTGTGGCTGTTAACCTTGCTATAATAAATTAAGGCTTCTCTTTCCTGAACTCCTGCCTAATTTAAGTGTTTGCCAATGTGAACGTTCAGCGTAATAGTGCAGGCAGGTGAAGCCTCATTTGTTATGTGAACTTAATCAGGAAAAAAAAATAGCCTGGTGCTTTTGGAGCAGTGGGATTATCTCAGGTAAATAGGGAATGAGCTTAGATTTGGGAGTGTAATCGCTCATGATGAGCAGGGGTAGAGCTGCTTTTTCTGCTTTTGCAGATCTTCTCCGTGTTTTAAGTATTTTCTTTCCGTGTTCCTACTCTAGAGTAGCTCATCCATGCGGGTCAGCCAGCAGGAGGTTTGACCTGGGGCTGTCGGTCTCCCTGCTTGTTGCCCAGCTGTGCTCCCGCATCCCTGGAGCTGGATTCAGCTTGTCGGGCCCTTTGGGAGGGCTGTCCAGCTGGGTCACCCCAACAGACCTTCCTCCTCTTCCCCTTTAACTACC
This sequence comes from Crypturellus tataupa, assembly GCA_034781795.1. Taxonomy (NCBI): domain Eukaryota; kingdom Metazoa; phylum Chordata; class Aves; order Tinamiformes; family Tinamidae; genus Crypturellus; species Crypturellus tataupa. The sequence goes on from JAWLRI010000238.1 coordinate 519,782, forward strand.
AAGGGCTTTGGTGGGGATTACAAGGGAGCGTTGTCCTGAGGGAAAGCCCTGAGGACACCGAGGGAATTCCAGAGGACACAGTGAGCTTCCAAACAGGTTATTAACTATGTTTAGTTGTTGCCCTGGTGTTATTTTTGGTGCAGACTGACATAAGGATATTGGGGTAGAAATGTGCTGCTCGCTTTGCCAGTCCTCTTGCTCTGCTCCTGAAGTTCTGTCACGTTGTTTGAGAGCGTCTCCTGAGACGACGTGCAATTACTGAGTAAAAATACCCCAAAACCCCACAGGCAAAATACCTGGGTTTTGCTGCACATCCAGCTGATAGTGGAATATCACGAAAGTCCTGAGGAGGCCAAAGTGAGTGTGTTTCAGTACTATCTGGGACTTGCACGTGGTATTTGTTCCACATTTACTTGCACTATTTGCAAATATGCAAGATCCTACCTGAAAAAAAAATATATTTTTTTTAAGCGCTTATTAGAACTCCCCTCGTAGCAGCAAGCCGAGCAGTTCAGGTCTCTGTGAAAGGCTGCGGCTTAGTAAGGACACAGTGGCCCTGTCCTGGTTTAAGAGTGGAGTGTTTTATCGTTGCTTTAATGTAATTTTTGTATGAAAGGAGCTACAATCCACCTCTAAGCATGCTGAGAAGGGCAGCTGCTGGCAGTGTCCTGCGCCCTGGCACGCTCCATGTGCCCGAGGTGGGGACAGCGCGCGCGGGGCAGGTCGTCCCTCCGTTCTCTGCAGAGCCCTGCCTGGGGACACTGCCCTCCCTTTGCGCAGGGGAATGGGATTCTGCAGCAGATCCATCCCTCCTGAGAGAGCAGTTGGGATGGAGCGACCGCGAGTGCCGCGGCTCGGCGGGTGCAGAGCACGGCCCGCGCTGCCCGCCTCCCTGTCCCCCTGTCCCTGCCTCGGTCCCCCTCGTGGGCAGCACTAGAAGTGACTTCCAGTTTCGTGGCACCAGAGATCTGACTTTACAGCCCTGAACCGCCGTTCTGGGGTGCCACAAACACGGGTTCAGCTGGCATTCCAGGCAGTGCCAGTTGCCAACTAGCATCAGCGCCCACCTCGCTGGTGCCCTTGCAATGTTTGCCAGTGTTAGGAGGCAGCGTTGCACGTGCTTCTGCCATATTTCCTTTGCAGGGAGCTGCACTGCAAGGCCACGTATATATTTTTGAAGAGCAGTTGTCTTTTGTCACCCGAGTCCCTGTCGGGCGGTAAAGTTAACTTTATTTCCCCCCACCGGGGGTGTGCAGGAGCCCTGATGCCTGGGAACGGACCCAGCAGGAGCTGGTTTGGTCTTTGTCCTAGCAGTGTCCAAAGCGAACACCTATTGCTGGGTCTAGGCTTCGAGAACGTGGCTGAGAAAGGTTCAGTACAGAAGAGAGAAAAGGCCCTGGGCTGCGTTCAGAGAACCGTGTTCTTTAACGCAACCAGTTAGGAGCTGGAAACCCTGATGACGCCTCCCGTAGTGTGCACAGGGGATCGGCAAAGTTATCGCAGTGTAAATGTCTCGTGAGGATGGAAGCGTTTGCTGAGCAGGCAGGAGCCTTGGGAAAGGCGGCTCCGAGGTGCTGTGTTTCTGTTCTGTGATTGCTCTGCGCTCCAGCTACGTCCATGGCCGATTCCTTTCAAGAGCCTGTCCATGGCACAGCATTATTTTTTAATATTTTAAAAAGCATTATTACTATTCTGAGGATCTCTGCCAGTTGTAAAGATGTGATTCGATCCTGCTTCTTTGCAGGACGGCTTGTATAAATGATACTGATTGACGGACAGGGTTTTGTAAAGGAATGTTGTGTCAGTTCAGCACTTTTAAAAGTTTTCGTCTTGTACATTAAGTTGTGAGGGATTCTGAAGCATAAAAATAATGAATGCAAATGCTGCTCAAAGAGATGAGCTGAATCTTGGGCTTTGTGAAAAATTGTCACCTACTGAAAACTGCATTCACATTTTCCTCCCGTGTTTGTTTTGCTTAGGCTCCCAGCACTGGATCATCCGTTGGTCAGATCACACCAGCCGCAGAGCTGCTGCCATGTCCAAGTTAAAGAGCTCCGAGTCCGTGAGGGTGGTGGTGCGATGCCGGCCGATGAACAGCAAAGAGAAGACGGCCTCGTACGAGAAAGTCGTTAACGTGGATGTCAAATTAGGGCAGGTTTCGGTGAAGAATCCGAGGGGAACAGCTCATGAACTGCCCAAAACTTTCACCTTTGATGCTGTGTATGACTGGAATTCCAAACAGGTTGAACTCTACGATGAGACCTTCAGACCTCTTGTGGACTCTGTTTTGCAAGGGTTTAATGGGACGATCTTTGCATATGGACAAACTGGGACAGGGAAAACATATACTATGGAAGGAGTGCGCGGTGATCCCGAAAAGAGAGGGGTCATCCCCAACTCATTTGACCACATCTTCACCCACATCTCTAGATCTCAAAATCAACAGTACTTAGTTAGAGCCTCTTATTTGGAAATATACCAAGAAGAAATCAGAGACTTGTTATCAAAGGATCAATCCAAGAGGCTGGAGCTGAAGGAGAGACCCGACACGGGTGTGTACGTTAAGGACCTGTCCTCCTTCGTTACGAAGAGCGTCAAAGAGATAGAGCACGTCATGAACGTGGGGAACCAGAACCGCTCGGTCGGGGCCACCAACATGAACGAGCACAGCTCTCGCTCCCATGCCATCTTTGTGATCACCATCGAGTGCAGTGAGCTAGGGCTTGACGGAGAGAATCACATCCGCGTCGGCAAGCTGAACCTGGTGGACCTTGCCGGGAGCGAGCGCCAAGCGAAGACCGGAGCGCAGGGGGAGAGGTTGAAGGAAGCCACTAAAATCAATCTCTCCCTGTCGGCTTTGGGCAATGTTATCTCTGCCCTCGTAGATGGCAAAAGCACCCACATTCCGTACCGGGACTCCAAACTCACCCGGCTGCTTCAGGACTCCTTAGGTGGCAATGCCAAGACTGTGATGGTGGCCAATGTAGGTCCTGCCTCTTACAATGTAGAGGAAACTCTCACAACACTGAGATATGCCAACCGTGCCAAAAACATCAAGAACAAGCCAAGAGTCAACGAGGATCCAAAGGATGCTCTGCTGCGAGAGTTCCAGGAGGAGATCGCTCGGCTAAAAGCACAGCTGGAGAAACGGTCCGTTGGCAAAAGAAAGAGGAGGGAAAGGAGGAGGGATGGTGGAGAAGAGGAGGAGGATACTGAAGAGGGTGAGGATGAAGGGGACGACAAAGATGACTATTGGAGGGAACAACAAGAAAAACTGGAGATTGAAAAGAAAGCGATTGTTGAGGATCACAGCTTGGTGGCAGAGGAAAAGATGAGACTGCTGAAAGAGAAGGAGAAGAAAATGGAGGACCTGAGACGAGAGAAGGAAGCAACAGAGATGCTGAGCGCTAAAATCAAGGTAGAATTCCTCCTTGTCAGAAGGGACTTTAGGGCTCTGGGGAGAATGGCAAATTTCCCAATTTCAAACAGTGATGAGTTAAGCCTAAATCAGAGGATTTAAAAATAATTATTTCTAGATAGAAGCTGAAATTACTTTAATTTGCACCATCAATTTCATATTTCAACATCACAAGTTGCTTTGTTTTTATGTGCTGTTCTTATAGGCTCCTAAGCAATCAGCAGAACAAAATGTGATGATAAATCTTTTTAGAAGCCATAGCACAAAAATGCTTCATTCTGGAATGAATTATTAAAAAGTTTGGTTGTTGCTGTGTTTTCTATGAGAGTGTGCGTTTTAGTTCTTCAAGCTTGCCACACATTGCAATAGCGTGTGATTGTAAGCAAGTTACTGTTTTGTTAATCTTACAGTTTTATGGGTATTTCAAGAAATAGAAATTCTTGAAGCAGGTGTCTTGACCAGGATGTTAGGTAAGGGAACTGCAATCATAAAGAAGCTGTATACACAGGGGAAACGGTTATATTCTGTGGAAAGGGTTGATTAGATGGTCACTGAGGGAGAAACTGAAGACCTTCTTTTTCCTTTTGCTCTTTAGGCAATGGAAAGCAAACTTCTGGTGGGAGGGAAAAATATCGTGGACCACACGAATGAACAGCAGAAAATCCTGGAGCAGAAACGTCAGGAAATTGCGGAACAGGTACGAGGAAAAACATTTGTTGTATGTGCAGAACTTCCATGGAACACCATGTTGGGAGAAACTGTAAATGAGTTCGCCCAAGATTAACCCTGAAATTTGTTTAATAGCAATCCTTAATTTCAGAACAAAGGGAAATGGCTTTTGTCCTTCCTGTTACTCTATGAAATACATAAAGGAGGTTCATAACAGTTTTGTAGCTTTCACAGCACAGATTTATGTCCCATCGTGGCTGGAAGTATCTATGAGTGATGAACTAATTGAAAGACCCAGAGAATGAGAGTTCAGCACTTAGCTCAAGGGAGGGATATTTACTGTGGGATAAAAGTTTGTTTTTTGTTACGCATTTTTCTTGATGATTGTTTAACTGAAATGTCTACTATGGATTGATAAGAAAGAAAAAAGAATCTAAACACAACATTTAATTCCTTTAATTGAAGCCTGAGCACTTATTCACACTATCTGATGACCATTCCAATAGGCCCTTCAGCAAAATAAACACCAAGAAGAGCACTTGCTTCTGGTATTTCTAAGGCAAGAAATAGGAAGAACTAGAAGCTAAAGCAAAAGCCCTGGATCCCAGGGAAGTAAAAACACCTCGAGTGCTGGTTTCATGTATGTCAGGCGCATAGTTGTTGTCTCTAATAGAGTATATCGTGTTTTTAGAAACGTCGGGAGCGAGAAATCCAACAACAGATGGAAAGTCGGGATGAGGAAACACTGGAACTGAAGGAGACCTATAGTTCTTTACAGCAAGAGGTGGATATAAAGACTAAAAAGCTCAAAAAGGTAAATAAATAAGTAAAAATCCACGCACAGTGGGTTAGGAAAAACTCCAGCTGTATGTGAAAGTGAGGAACACTGACGAGTTGTAACTTTGGCTCTTCTTGTTTGTACCAGTTGTTTTCCAAGCTGCAGGCTGTGAAGGCAGAGATCCATGATCTCCAAGAAGAGCACATCAAGGAGCGTCAGGAATTGGAACAAACCCAGAATGAGCTCACCAGGGAGCTAAAGCTAAAGTAAGTCCTGATGCTTCCCTACCTGCCTTTAACTCCGACAGAGAAAATTTCTCTGGATGGGGAATGAAAGGAGGGATAGCATTCCACGTGCTTGCAAAATGAGATTTAAACATGAGAAATGTTAGTGTTACTCTGTGGGAGACGAGTGGTGAGGTAGGTCAACCATTGATTTTCCATTTTTTGTGTTTGCCTACAGACACCTGATTATTGAAAATTTTATTCCCCTGGAAGAAAAGAATAAGATCATGAACAGATCATTCTTTGATGAAGAGGAGGACCAATGGAAACTGCATCCCATAACCCGTCTGGAGTGAGTGTTATCCCAAACTTTTTCTTAGGCTGGGATTATAGGTCATGTCAAGCAAGCCCTTGGGTTGTCAAGTTACCCTGACACAGGGATTGAACTGAGATTTAAACTGGCCCTCTCCTTTTTACTGCATTATAAAATAAAGTTCTTTTTTCTTCTTAGTAGACTGATTATAACAGGACTGTATCATTAGGAAAATTCTTGGAAGATTATTTTTTTTTTCCAGATGATCCCAATAATTATATATAATTTAGATATAATACTGCATTTACTGTCAAAAGGGCATAAATCCATGTTATATTTCCTGTTTTAAACAAGAAAGCTCTCAGAAGTGATTGTGCAAGAGCTCTGGATAGATCTTGACCCTCTACACAGGAAATTCCCTAGAGCAAATTTGGAAAACTGGATGCAGCTGAACATATCTGTGGTCTATCTGGTAAAAATGTGTAGAAATCCTCTGCCTTGTTGGGGAACAGATAAGACAGGATAATTATCTCCCCCCATCGTCTCTGATTGTAGAAGATATTGTGGAGGGCTGTTCCTAGGAATGTAGCCTTGATGTCTTCTGCCCACTTGGACATATTTCCTTGTGGGCTTTGCAGGCGTTTTCGCTCACATACTCAGAGAGGAGTTTTGGGTTTGGTGTGTAATAGACTGGGTATCGCCCGTGTTTCTGCAGTAACCAGCAGATGATGAAGAGACCGGTCTCGGCTGTGGGGTACAAGAGGCCGTTGAGCCAGCACGCCAGGACGTCCATGATGATCCGTCCGGAAGCCCGGTACCGGGTAAGCCTGCATGGGGCTCCAGCCTTCAGTATTCATATTCCTGATCCAGAAGGGCCTGTGGATTCTGAGGTTTGATGGTTCTTTTTTATGGGATGTAAATTTTTAGTCCCTTCTCTCTATTTATAAAGTACTTTAGAATAAACTCATGGAGGGAAGGATTTATTCACATGAAAATGTGCAGCCTTTGATTCTGCTTTCTCAGGCAGAGAATATTGTGTTACTGGAGCTTGACATGCCCAGCCGAACCACGAGGGACTACGAGGGTCCAGCCATCGCCCCCAAAGTGCAGGCTGCACTAGAAGCTGCTCTGCAGGATGAAGATGAGATCCAGGTGGACGCGTCAACCTTTGAGAGCACTTCAAATAAGAAATCAAAGTCCAGGTAAGGGGCATTTTTTGCAAGCAGACTAGCTAATGGGAGAGGGGTGAATACAGCTGCCTCTGTCTGCACTTCTCGTCAATAAGGTTAAGGCTGAATTGGCTGTAAAGCAGAGGTAGAGAGAGGGGAATGTAGAACAGAAGAGCAAGATGAGAGTGGTTAGAGAATAAATCCAGTAAAATTAGTCAGCTTTGGGGAGATTAGTGTTGATGAGTAACAAGTGACATTGGGTCTTTTGTTTATTTTTTCATTTTTACTTCTTCAGGCCTAAAACTGGAAGGAAATCAGGGGGATCCTCTTCAGCAGGCACCCATAGTTCTCAGCTTTATCCACAGTCCCGAGGGCTGGTTCCAAAGTAAACCCAGCAGCTCCTCTCCAGGGCGTGCGCAGCCTTTGCCTCCTGAGAGCAGAGACAAGTAAAATCCTGCAGAGAGGAGTCCCGGCCAGACTCCAACCCCTCCTCTGGCCGTGGCCTCTTTGCTCTTTAACTGCCTTGTGCCAGCCCAGGTGCACTGAGCCGCAGGAAGACCCGTGTTTGCAATTCAGCAGTTGGCCTCTGTGGGAAACAGATTTTAGTTAGGCAATCCGAAATGCATGAGGTACGTTACGTGTGTTAGCAGCGATGGGAAGCATGGGGATCACCTCACGGCGTCACCGTCTCCTTCTGCACTAGCCCTTCTTGCTGCACTGGGCTTTTTTTTTTTTTTCTTTTTTTTCTGTTGGGCAATAAGAAGATAGAGTTGAAGGTCATCTCAGCAGAACCACCGCTACAGAACTTCACAGTGAGAACCTAATGCAGTTAAAAAGCAGAGGGTATATCCAAACTAGATTTTTTTCTCTTCCTGCTTAAAAGACTGGCATCACCATTTGGGATTAATAAAGTGGTCGGAACAGTCAGGATGGCAGCTGTCATCACGTGCTCACAGCTAGATAGCTATGGCTCCCTGTACAAACATAGGACAAAAAGGGGTCTTGGGAGCATCTCTGTGCCCTCTGGAAAGGAAGCAATAGAAACTGAAATCCTTTACTTGTTTACAGGCCTAAGGTAAGAGCTGCTCTAAACTGACCTCCCACAGGCCTTACCCTGTCCATAGGAACCACCTCGACAACGGAGGCGCCTGCAGCCCAGCGGCAGCTCCGCGGCTCTTCCTCCCTCTCGCCTCCGGCTCTGCCCCTGGCATTGAAGCCGGGCTCCATTCTGACTCTCGGAACTTGGGGTGGTGGGTGGGTCCAAGGCGTTGGACCCTTCCGTGTCTCACCATTCCGCACTACAGCTTTTCCCCTTCCACCTCCCGGGACCACACGGGGCTGGTGGGAATGAAGGCCCCACATAACCGAGTCTCAGCGCTGGAATCTGGCCTTAATTCCAGGGGCTGCACTTTGAAACAAGGGAGGAATTGCTCCTGCTCCGGAGGGTCTCTTCTAAAGCTGCCCCATGACTGCAGCAGGCCGCGACGCCGCGGGGCCGTGCGGCAGGGCAGGTGGAGCTGCAGCGAGGTGCTCCTGTCCGGGGTCTCGCAGCCCCGCTGTTCGTTTCGGTTCCGTGTATATTGAGACTTGGATGTTTCTTCTGTTGCTGTTGGCTGTCCTCCTCTGAATGTTTGTACCTGTTTCCTCTCCCTCACTGATGACTTCCTCCAGACTGACGTGCGCGAGCGTGTGAGGACGTGCCTGGGTGTAGAAACGCGCCCGTGTGTCGATTCTCCCCGGTGCGCTCGCCACGATCCGCGGAGGGACTCGTCCAGGCTGCAGAGCTCCATGGAATCTGACCCCGTGAGCAGAAGGCCCCGGCGCGCGGCAGAGCTCACCCGCATCCTGCGGGCACGATGCCTCGGTGAGCCGGCTGCCCGCTGCGCCCAGGGGAAATTCTGCCGCAGCTGCTTTGATTCATGGAGTGCTTGTCTGGATCACAAGATTAATATATATATATTTTAGTTTCGGTGGAGGAGAGAGGGGTTTGCCTGTAGTTGAGAGAGTAGCAATCTGACAGATTTCTTTCAACCTGAAAATGGAAGCTTGGCCTAATCTTTCTTTCTATAAACCACTATTTATGCACAAGGAGTCTTTTAGTTGGCTCTTGTTGCATAACATAGTGTCACCTCCTTTCCCTCTCCCCGCTTTTCCCCTCTATCACATAATCTTCTGTACTTCAGCATTTTAAAAACATAATTGTATGGTTTACCTGAAATGAAACAAGGGGTTCTACAACCTAAGATAGCAACATAGTACATATACACATATATGTACCTGTCTGTACACATATGTTTCTACATGAATATGCATGCACAGACACAATTGTGTTTGCACACGTGTGCACTTCTTCGGTCACTGCTATTCCACAGGGAATTCTGTACTGGCCACAAAAGCTGAAAACTCCCCTTGTGGCAGGATTGGTACAGTGGAAATCACAGTGCAAACCCAAACTGTTCTCGTTTTAGTGTTAATAAACTAGCTGGTTAATATGTCAGAAAGGCTCTGCTTTTATTTTGAAGAAATTCATTAGCGAGGTGAAAGAAATTCAATAGGATGGAAAAAAGAATAAAATTGGATATTTAGTGTATTTATATCAGAGGTGTGGATAGAGATGTGGTTAGTGTATTCATGGGCAAGCTCAGATTGTTACAGAAGCTCTTAGGCTCATTTTGGTTGACTTACCCATGAACAGATGCGCAGAGGCGCTGATACCAAGACAAAATGTATTGTTCTAGCCCTACAAAACGTCCTGAGTTCTGGTGTGAAGCTTTTTTCAAATGATCCTGCCGCGTTTGCGTCTCCCTGGGCGTTATCTGACCCCTCTGGGCTTCCTGCAGGGTAACGGCCGAGGACAGGATATCCCGCAGGCTCCGGGAAGAGGCCCTGGGACAGCGTGCGCACTCGTAGGCCCTTCCCAGGAAGGCTTAAAATCCTCCTCTTTGCTCTGCTCTGTAGAATGGCATCTGAAAAGGAAGCATAGGAATTAAAGCACTTTCTTAAAATCTTTAATATAGGATTGATTGCCTATATTAAGCCTATATCTGCATGCTGCTTGAATCGTCAAAACCACCCCCTTCTGTCCCAGCATTTTGGTGCGTTACACAGATCGGGCGTCCGTCCGCGAGGGCGTTTGTTCCTGCCGATGTGGTAAAGCCGCCTCCACCAGCGCAGAGCGATCGCCAGCTCCGGGACACCTCGACCCGGCTCTGTCCTCTGCTCCGCGCTGCAGCCCGTCGCCTGCACAGCCGTAACCACACGAGACGTAACCACACGAACCAGAGCGCTCGTTAGTGCCGTACGGGGCGGCTTGGCGCTCCAGGCGCTCGATGCCGTCCCCGGCTCCCCCGTCCTGCCATGAGGAGCCCAGGGCACCTGGCGGCCCCACGGGATCCGCCGACCGTCTCGTAGGTGCCCTGTACACGAGGACCCTGTGCACGGTTCTGTCCGGAGGTTTTACAGCTTATATTTATTTGTATCACCTCTTTTGTCTGGGAATGTAAAAGCGATCCTCGGATACAACGTGTAATAAAGGTTTATGGCATCTGTGAGAGCGGGCCCTCCTCCTCGGCATTTCCGCGGGAGGGCTGACTCCGTTCGCGCCGGGTTTCACGTCCCCAGAGACCCTGCCCGGGCGGAGCAAGATCCGACCCGATGGGGAGGGCAAAGCCGCGGGCGCCGGTGCTTCCCGGCGGGCGGCGGGCGCGGAGCGGGGCGAAGACTTCGAGA
>JAWLRI010000238.1:530181-547107 GCA_034781795.1 Crypturellus tataupa
CAGAGGGGCCGCGGGCACGCGCCTTAAAGGGGCCGCGGCAGCACGGGGCGGGGTGGGGGGTCGTGCGGTGCCCGGTGTCCCCATCGCCCCGCAGGGAGGGAGGCTGCAGAGGGAGGGATGCGGGGCAGGAGAACCCGCTACGGGCAGAGCAGCAGGGAAAAGCGAGGGCAAAGCTGCTCCCAGTGCGTGCCCGCCCACGGGGACACGGGGCAGCTCGTTCCTGCCGGCGCCCCCCGGCTCGGGCCCTTCCGTGTCCCCGCCAAGCCGCGGCTCCCGGAGCAACGGGGCGGCTGACGCCAGCCCCGCTCGGCCCGGCTCATTAGCCGCGCTCGGAGCGCAGCCCGCGGGCGGAGAGCTTCTGGGAAGGCATTAGCGAGGCGGGAGGCCGCGCCGAGCGCTTTTTAATGTGCCGCAGCAGCAGTGGCCGCTCCGGGCCCACGGCCCATCAGGGCCTCAATGAGGCGGCCGCCCACGCACCGGGCGGCTTCCAGGAAGAGGCGCCACTCGTCCCCCTTCCAGCCGCGTCCAGCGCGTCCAGCCTCGTGCGGCCCCGCTGGAGGGACCGGCCCTTCCTGGAAGCGAGCGGGCAGCCAGCTCGGTTTGCTCATTAGTGGAGCACACGGAGCCGCAGCCGTCCCCACCGGCCCCTGCCCACGGCCCCGAGCGGGGCTGACGAGCGGGGGCTGCTGCGGGGGCTCCTGCATGGCCCCTCACGTCTGAGGCCGCCGGGAGCCCCAGCTGCCCCGTGTCGCATGTCCCTGTGCGCGGAAGAGCCCAGGGACGGGCACGAGGCGCTTGGCACCTCCAACAGGGACAGGAGTGGGGATGGAGGGGCTGTTTGCACCCCGGCTAGGTGCCGGCCATGAGTCTCCCCCCATCCCAGAGGAGCTGGTCATGGGGGGGCTGCAGCAACGTGGATCTGGAGGAGAGTGGGGACAGCGGATGGGGGTCCCAGCGGGTGCGATAGGACACGGGTGGCTGCCACTGACACTTGTCCCTGTGGCTGCGCCGCTCCGGAAGGGTTTTGGAGCGGCTGGGAAGCGCCACCTAATTTTGCCTTTGAAAGCCCCTGGATCTTGGTAGAGGAGTCCGTAACTTTGGTATTTCTTTAGGTGGGAGCTGAGAGACTGCGGTCTAGATGCCATGGAGCTACGTCTGGAAAGTGAAGGGACGTGGAGGGAAAGGGGGGCAGCCGTGGAGCCCCAGCTGGGATGGTGGAATTGGGCTGGATACAGCAGGAGATCCCGCTGGCATCACGCCTCCTCCCAGCCATGGGCTTCCCAGGGCCTTGAGGCACCATGAACGATCATGTGGGAGAATGAGGGAGGAAAGCCAGTTTTAAAGATCTCCATAAAAACCCCCTTGGGGAAAAGATCCTGCCCTTGCAGGACAAGAGAACAGGGAATCTGACCCAGCTGCACCCCATGGGGCTGGCGTGGATGGAGGCGGCATCTTCCCTGCGGATCAGGGGGATGCTGAGGGAATCTGTGCAGTGTCTCTCTGCTCCTGGAGAGCCCAGGGCACCAAGGGCAGCTCTGCCTGAACCCTGCGCGAGGAGCCCAGCACCCCCAGAGCGAATGAGGGGTTTGGGCTGATGGAGGCTCCGTGCAGGGAAGCACCGCGCACGCGTCCCCGCTCTCGCTCAGTGCCTCACTGGCCGTCGCTCCACGCAGACAAAGCCTGGTTTCCAGAGAAGCCCACCTACCTGGTGGTTAGCAGAGCCACGTGGCTGCAGCACTTAATTAACAGGAAACCAATATAAACTCCAGTCAACATGCTGGGAGGACGTCCAGGCAAAGATAGCGTCGCTGCCTTCCTGGGAGCCCAGCGGAGCGGTAAGTCCTGTTGCATCCAAAGAGCTCCGGGCTTTCCATGGGGGGAGTTGCTCCATGGGGTGAGCAGGGCCGGGTGTTCAGGGCACCCGAAGGCAGAGGCCCTGCAATGGGTCCTTCCGTTCATGAGCTGGGACCCACAGAAAGCTCCATACATCCCCATCCCACATCCCATGTTCCATGGGAGAGGGATGGAAGCCATTCCCTGTCCAGGAATACGGCCCCTCCTTGGTGCGGAGGGGTTTTCTCACCACGAAAGTCTGGGTGTTTTGGGGATAAGGAGTAGCTGGCATCCCTCTGGGGGCTGGGCAGCTTTCCAGTCATGCCCCAAAAAGGGGCCCTGGGCTCTGCCCCGTGTGCTCCTCCTCCCAAACTGACTCCCTCCAGCCTTCTCTGCTGTATTTTAACTCCATGTTTCTCTCTTCAGAGGTGGGTGTTTTGGATTAAATCTCCCAAGAAATCCCAATATTCTCTTTGAACTGTATCTTTCTCCTCTCTGGTGTATCTTATTCCTACAAAGATCAGGAACTTGGGAAGGAACTCACAGCCACAGACTTTCCATTTGCTTCCCCACTGCAAAGTACTTCTCCCCATCCCATAGCAGCCTTAGGATCTCCAGTGAGAATCCAAAGGCCCCAAAACAACCAAGCCCTGTGCACAGCAGTGGTGTCATCCCTGCAGAAGTCACTGGGAGCAGAAAATCCTCATGACTTAGGAAGGGAAAGTAAGCCCTGCACTAAGACCAGGCGAAAACACTGGGCTGATTCGGAGCCTTGGGGAGCAGACCAGGACTGCCCCTCACTGTGATCCCCCCGTGCAGGTTGCCCCGGAATCATGCTGAACGCGCTGCTGCTGTGCTGCGGATTGCTGCAGGGAATCCAGGCTGTCCTCACCTCGGACCTCGGCCACGCGCAGGACGTGGGCGCCGGGCTGGACGGGGTGGACAGAGGCCGCTACTCCGGCCTGCTGCGTAAAGCCAAGGAGCCAGCGGGTGAGTCCTGGCCGCCCGCTTGCTGTGGTCCCCAGTCCCTGGGCTAAACGCAGCCTCTCCTATCGCTTCTGGTGAGATTCCCTCTATCCTTCCCTCCCGAGGCCTGCCTGGAGCCGGCACTTCTCCTCATGTACCCCTGCACACACAAAGACTCCTCTGCCCTGCAGTGTTCATGAGCTGGGATCCACAGACAGCTCCATACAGTCTCCATCCCATCATGTTCCCCAGGAGAGGGATGGAAGCCATTCTCTGCCCAGAAATATGGCCAAAATCACAACTCAGGCTGCCTTTTCCCCTCTGAGGTGCAGCACTGTTAAGTTACACCTTTGACCATTCATTCTCTGTGCCCAAGTTCCCGGACCACGGAGAGCTGAGCCCGAGAGGACACCCTCACCAGCAGCCTGCACACCTTGACCAGCCTCTCTGTATTTAACAGGAGTTCTTCTCAGGCCTGAGTTTGATCAGATGGCCCTGGAGGTCCAGGAAGCTGATGGAAACCTTGAGCAGAAAGGCGGTGTGCTGGACCCACAGGTAGCAGGTGTTCTCTTAAAACTTGTGTTTTCTTAAAAACCTCCAAAGATGAGGGCTGCTCCATGCTGTGTCAGGCTTCTCTGCACCTGGGGCCAAGGCTGGTTTGGGACAACCACCAAACCCAACAGGCGCTTGAGAAGGGAGACATTTGTGGTCTGCTGAGGAGCACATGAATGCTGAGAGTCTGGAAACTTAGAAGGAAGGAGACCTAGAAAGCCCGTTCCTACCAGGAATGGTGCTGCAAGGACCAGGCAGGAGAGCTGCCTGGAAGGGAGGAAAGCTTTGAAGTCAGGCAAATATTGTCCATCTAATTTCCTCTGAAACTGTGAACTGAACCTTCTTCACCAGACATTTCAGTAATGACAAATGGGCATGGGATATATTCATTTTAAATTTCTCCAGGCAAATCAGTCAAAATTGGAGAGGACTCTGAGGGGTATGAAATGAACATTTCCAGCCCAGGGGGATGGGAGTAGTGAATTCACTATTAAGAACTGTCAAGTATTTGCAGGAAAACTTTGACCTCCTCCTTTAATTAGAGGGTCCAAATGACCTGCTCCTGCTATAAAACCCGACTGGAATTGTGTCCCAAGGTAGAAAACACCAAGTTCTCCCCTGCATCTGTGTACGAGGCAGACAGCAGGGGACGGCTCCCGTGCCCACAGCAGCCTCTCCAGCTCTGTCCCCTCAGCAGCTTCGGGGACACCGTCACGCCGAGCCCCGGGTGCGGGTTAGGGGGGTGAAGTCAGGTATTCCGAGTCCTGGCAAACCTCATGTGTTTGGACGTGGAGGTGCCTTGGATGCGGGAGGCTGTATGGACCAGAGCTCAGGGCTGGCATGGACTGAGGCAGAGCCAGAGTGGAATCTCCTTCCACGCACAGCAAGCCGGGGACATCCCCACGCTCTTCCAAGCGGCTCTTCCCTCCTTCCCGCCGTTAAATCCCTTCTCCCGGCTCCTCTCTGCGCCAGGCGCTCTCCACGGCGCTGCAGGCGCCGGGCCGCGAGGAGCGCTCCCCGCGCCGCTGCGTCCGCCTCCTCGAGTCCTGCCTCGGCCACCAGGTGCCCTGCTGCGACCCCTGCGCCACCTGCTACTGCCGCTTCTTCAACGCCTTCTGCTACTGCCGGAAGATCAGCACCGCCCTCCCGTGCGGCAAGAACTAGCGCCGGGCCCGGCGGGCGCCGCCGCCGCGGGGGCCTCTCGCCCCGCAGCTCTAATAAAGCAGCCGTTAGCAAAACCCGGGGCCCGTTTGGACTCCTTGTACCTCGCGGAGGCGCCGAGGCCGGGGGCTCCGGCGGGGCCCGCACCGGCCCCGCTCCTCACCGTGGGCCCCTTCTCGATGCTCAAGTCCCGTTCCTAACGGCAGCGCGAGCCCGCGCCGAGCTCGCGGACGGGCCGTTTCCCCCGTTTTCCGTGACTCAAAACTCGAGTGGGAGGAACGGGAGCCTCCCGAGAGGCCTCGCGTGGAGCCCGCGCTGCCGCCGTTAGCAGCTCCGCGCTGGGCGGTCAGGAGGGTCCTGTTTGCAGGAGATCCAGCAGGACTCGTGCGCGCGCCTCTGTTTCCCTTGGAAATCTGTTTATTGGCAGTTGAGGCTTCAAAGTCGGTATCGGCTTCATTGTGTTTCCAGCGTGGCCGGGACGTCGGTGGTGTTCGACCACCGCAGTGGGAGAACAGCCGTCCCCCTCTTTACGAAGAGCTGAAATCGCGTCTGAAGTCGTGGACGCCTTTTGCAAGCCAGGAAATACGAGCGCTAAAACAACCCGAGCGTCTCCGGCTCCGCAGGGCGCGCGGGAGCAGCCGCGTCGTGAGCGGCCGCTTTGGTTCCCTGCCGCCTTTGAGCCTCCTCTTAGTGCTGGCGGGAGGAAACCTGCCCGCTCTGGCCTCTGCAGGAGCATTCCCTTCCAGGAGCCTGGAAAGAGGCCTGAGCAGAGGGCTAAATCCGGGTGTTTGGGTCGGGAATGGTCCTGCTGCCTCCCTGCAGCTGCAAATGGGTCCCTGGGGCTTCCTTTTGTTGGCTCTATGAGGGTGCTTGAGTGTCAGTTTGAGAGACTATGGGGGTATTTGCTGTGTAGGGCTCGAATATCCACAGAAACAGCTCGGTAGGGCCTGGGGGGGTCGTTTGCTTGTGTTTTCTCTGGTTTTCAGGTTTCTTTTGTTTTCACTCACTGGGTACCTGTTGGATACAGGGAATGGTGTGGATGGGCCCAGGCACCGCGTGCCTGGTGTTGAGGGTGTTCTGGGAGGCAGGCTTGATGCTCCCTGTGAACAGGGTTTTCTGGATATCACAGAATTTTCTTAAAGCTTTCCAGGGGGAATCCTGTGGACCTGCCTCTGCCCACCTTCCACCAGCCAGCGGCATCTTTGGGTGGAAATGGTCATTTACAGCCCTACGATTTAGCCTGCAAGGCTGTAGAGAGGCACGAAGGGGCCGCTGTGGTGCCTCCCTGCCTGAATTCGGGTTTCCCCAAGGGCCGGAGTGTTCCTGGGGGGCCAGGAGCTTGGCTGCGGGTGCCCGGGCGGCTCTGCCAGCTGCTGACCTGGGTGCAGGTCTGGGGGATCCCACTCAGGATCCCCTCCAGGATCCCCCCCATTCCATGTGCTGGACCCTGGTGGGCCATAGGGCGGTGTTCGTAGGCTGCCAAAGTGCAAGGCAGAGCTGCAGCTCCTAGGAAGCCGCCTCGACACACGGTTCCCCGGGATCGCTCCATTCTGGAGACGGCCCCTCCGCAAGCAGAGCTCCTCAGGCCTGTCCCCAGCACGCAGGGAGTCTGAACCGCGGCGCTGAGCACCTATGAGCCAGGAATAGCCCCATCTCACACCAGATTATCCCCTTAGCGAGCCTGGCGGCTGCACTTCCAGCTCGCAGGGCTCGCTGTAAACCCTCTAAAAATAGACCTGTATTTAACGCTAGGCTTACACGTGCTCCCTGTCAAGGCGCTTTTCATTTTCCTTTCTGGCACCCGCTATTATATTTTGCATTCCTCTAGGTGTTTCCAAGAATCGTAGGCAAAAGTGCTTTTCGGTGTTGCTGCTCTCACGGAGCTAACGTGCCATAAACCTTGCAGGATTCCCTGGGACGCGCAGAGCTGTTGGACTCCCCAGGAAGGGCTGTCAGGGCCAGACATCTCTGCTGCCAGGAAATTAATTGGGGAGTGATGCAAACTTTGGTAACTATGGATGTAGGAACCCTTGACTACCAGCACTATAAATAATCAAGGGGGAAAATATCTTTTTGTAGGGAAGGAATAAGCTGGTGCTGTTTAAGTCGTAGCTCCTGTCGAAAGGTAAATGTGGGGCTGGTGCTTCCAGGATGGAAATGCACGGGGATAGTCACCGGGGACCGGGTTTTTTGGGGGGCAAAGATGCGGGCTGCTCCCTCCTGCCGCTCCCGCAGCGGTTTTGCAGAGCTGCGACTGCAGTTAGCTCCCCTGCACGCGGATCCTCCTGCCTTTGTGCAGGTCTCTTGATGCTGGGGTTTGGGCTGGGTGTTCTGCTTCGCTCGCTGCTGTGTCTGACACTTGAGAGGGGTTTTATAAGCTGTGAAGAATTTCCTTATTTTTCCAAAACGCGCCTGTTCCATCTCCTGGATCTTGCAGTTGATTCTCGGGTGACGTCTTTCCCTGTCAGATGTTTATTCCGTCTGAGTGATGGGGGATGACAGTTTGTGCGGAAGGCATAGAAAAAATGTAACCTATGGAGTTCTTTGATTAGCGGAGGAAAAAAAATGTGATGGAGCTGCATTGGCTCAGAATTCCGATTTTTACTCTGCTTCGGCATGGTTCGTCACTTTGATCTTTTCTTCCAACTCCTTGTGTTTTCCTTGTGTTTTATCTCAGGTTACAGAGTTCTCACGTTGCTGTCCCCTGCCAGGCTAGCGCTAGGGATTCTTGTGATCTTCAGGAATCTGCAAAAAAATAAATCTAGGGTAGATATGACTTAAGAAGTTGTTTTTATACCAACACGTGGAGGGACTGCAGACCGGGGTAACGCGGGGTGGGTTTTTGTGTGCAGTGGAGCCTGGGGGAGTGTGAGGATGGGCAGGATGCGTCCCCGCGGGGCCTGGCTCCGTGCGAGGACGCTCCATGTCCCGCTGCCTTCCCACTGCTTGGGCTGCGGTGCTGCCCCTTCCCAGGCCAGAGGGTCGGGATCTGGCGGTCCCCAAGCTCCACGCCTTGTTGCAGGCTCTGCTGAGGTCCTCGTGCTGCGTCAGGGCCGGAGGGCTCGGAGCTCGGGGGCTTTTTGCCCCTGTTCCCTGCTCCCGGCACGGCCTGGGCCGTGGTGCGAGTTGGGCGACCGTGGGGCAACCTGTTCCCGAGGAACATGGAGACTCCTGTCCCCGCAGCTCATGTGCCCTCTGCATCCTCTCCTCTCATCCACACACATGTCTAGCCCTCTTCTTGAATCCTGGCGAGTTTTTGCTTCCAAAAGTTGAGAAGCAGAAGATTTTACAGGTTTAAGAAAAAAAAAATGAAGAGTTGCTTTATTTTTTCCATACATAAGTGATGATTCTGTTCTTCATACGATATGTGGAAGGCTGAGTTGTTACTAAATTCCATACCTCGTTTTCTTCCTAAAGCAGATCTCCAAATCTTTATTTAGTGTCTCTGGCTATAACTTCTCCCAATCCTCTGTTGCTCCTTTCAAATTCTGCCCTGCTCTGACAAGAATCTCAGTTTCACACCTACCTGTGGCCTTGAGCTGCGTGCGGATGGATGGGAGCTGCACTATTGGGCCGGGTAGTTTTGTCACAGCGGTTTTATCCCCGACAAGATGCTGTGGGGAGGTGTAGGAAGGTGCCTGGGGGCAGAGCGGGAGGCTGTGGTGGTGCCAGCCTGGCTACCGCAGCCACCTGGTAAAGCTGCCGCTGACTCCCTTGGTGTAGGATCGGGGTCAAATTCTGCTACTTTTTTCTTCATTTTGTAGTTCAGTTAATTGGGCAAGAAGGTAAGCCCTGTGTAACACTGTAATCTAATCTTCAGACAGCCTGATTTTTTTTTCGTGTCTTTTGTAGGTAAATAATTTTTAAGAGGCACATTACTGGACTTGAACCCCAGCTTATGGAGTAATTCTATGAATGTAGAAACAGTTTCTGCCCTGACATCTGGTGTTTCTGTCCCTTCAGGTGCTGGAAAACTACTCTGATGCTCCCATGACCCCCAAACAGATTCTGCAGGTGATCGAGGCTGAAGGCCTGAAGGAAATGAGGTTAGTATTGATCCTGCCGCCCGGAGCAGCGCGAGGGGGGAGGCGCGTGCAGAGCCTTGGGCTGCTTCGTGCCGTTCTGCCTCTCATTCCAACCCACTTCTCTTCTTCCCTTTTTTATTTTTCTCTCTCCTTCCCAGCGAAGTGATTTGGGATGACAGTACGTGCTGCCTGATTATCCTTGACAATAACTGGAATCTTTTATTGGATTTTTTTAATTGTATGCAGAAACCCCTTTATCCATTTACTGTAAAATAAATGCCTGGCAGATCTGCCTCCTGCATTGTGTTATGCCACTTCTGTGCTTCTCTTGTGAGCAGTCCCCGGTAGCTTCCACTAATGTGGTTCCAGTTCAGTAACGGTTTCCGTTCCATCCCCACCTATTACTTCATCTCTAGAGCAGCTGTTACCTTTCGGGAGGGCAAAGAAAGCGCCTTTGCTTCGCGTTAGTGTGAGTGTGCTGGCTTCTGCCCACATTCTAGAGCGCTCTAGCAGCATGGCCGGTGCTGGTGTGGCTCAACAGTTGTACGGAGGAAATGGTTGTCACCTGGAAAAGGACCTGCCAGGGACCCTCAGACATGGCAGAAAGGAAGGCTGTTTTCCAGGGGCTGTTTTCCAGGGTCGAGTTCCTGTGAATTTCCATCTGTTTCTGTACCTGGGTGGAAGAGAAACAGAAAGTGTCTTGCAGATCAAACACGTGGTAGCTGTGGTGGTGTAAGTGTCTCAGAGCTGTGTGATTAAAAAGAAATGAGTTTGGCAGTGCAGAAGCAGGCCTGCGCACACTGCCTGTTGGCGGGTGAGGACTGTCCCCAGTCGTGTTTGCTCCCTCACCCTGTTTTTGTGACGTCTGCGTAGCTACAGGCGCTAATCTTGATTTCTTCGGGCCCTCATTCAAAGCGTTAACTTGGTTCTGCTTCGCGCTGGTCTCTGAAGTGAGGAAGCGGCTGTGGTGCTTGAACAGGGAGCGACGCTGTGATGAGACGGGGTCGAAGCAGAGGAGCTCCCCTGCCCGGGCTGTTGGAGCAGCCACTTGTTGCTTGTGATTTTCACCAAGCAGACTCCTAGCAGGATGGCTACGGGTGGTGGTTTCACAGCTCCGAGCTGATTTCAGATGGGTTTAACGGAAACCTTCGTACACCATTTGATTTTAGTGGATATTCTGCATCTTTCTCTTGTCAGTCCTGTCCCATCGGAAGTCCTGTTCTCTGAGCAGATAGCTGAAGATGTACACAAATAGCCTGCCTGTACTGTAAGGGTTAGCAGATCTCTCTCCATGTGTTAAATTTTCTTGGTGTTTTCCCAGCTTGACAAGCAGTTTGTCCCAATAGATGACCAAAAACCTGACTTTGCAGCATGTGTTTAACATCCCATAAAGCTGAATTCTTCCCCTGGATTACCTGCTTTTGCTTTCCCTGTCATTAATTTGTCACTGTAAGAAAAGTTTGCTTTCTTCAGAGCATAGCTGTCTGTAGGGTACAGGCCATGACCCTGTCTAGTTAAATATGTGGCAGATTTTGTTGGTTCTTGTATAGAAGGGCTTCCCGAAGCTGTATTTCCTGAAGGAAATAACTTGGCAATGAAAGGGATGGTTTCCCTTGGAACTGATGCTGGGCCAGGGTTGTCCTGCCTAGGGGAGCTGCTCCCTGGGGAAGGGACACGGTCCTGTGTGCCTCATGTCAGAGCCAGGTCGTTTGCCCCCAGCCTCTGACTCCTAGGAATGTTTTGACTCTTCGCTCTTTGCTGCCGTTTCAGGGGAAGCTCTTCTCTTTCATTGTAAAGAACATGCAGCTGGTATTTTGTCTGTGATCAATGTTCGTGAAGAAATGTCCCAAAAGCAAATGCCTTCAGGGTGGAAACAAGTTCCAAGTCCAGTTCTCAATCTGAGAAATGCTTCTCTTTGAAATGCTTCGTCTCGAGCTGGTTTTCAGTTTCACTTTTAATAACGAGATTGATATTGCTTTAATGTCTTTTCCAAGTAACTCGATGAGCGCGTATATGACTTACTGGAAAACGTGTGACTACGTGGCACGGCTGTCGGGGCGAGCGTAGGACGGCTGCCTTAATCACAAGTGGCAAAACTGGGGGGTTACTTGGGACATGCTGAGTTAGCACCAGAGCTTTGATATCCAGATCAGCTAGGGCAGTTTTGATTCTGACATACCGAGGAAGAGATGTTCTGGAAACACGTAGGTGTGCAAGTTTTGCTTTCTCTGCACCTTTACACTGCTACTACTTTATACTGTATATTATATATTTTTTAGTAAAAATGAATCCAACTCCAAAAAATTCTAGCAATGAAAGGAAAGAAGGACATACCAAAAGTTAGAAACATCTAAGATTGACCGAGAGTGACTTCTCGAGTTAACATAACGCTTCCTGTTTTCTGCAGCCTGGGATGTGTTAAGGTGTACGGGTCAAGAAGGAAAGCAGTTCTGTTCTGATCCAAGTACCTGCCCGTGAACTTAATGAGCATCATTCTGCTGCCTTCAGTCAGCTGAGGGATGCCAATTTATACAGTTCTTTCAGGTTGTTTTCTTGATAAGGCCTTTTTTTCCCCTCGAAATCACCATCTGTCCCCGTTCTGCCCCTCTCCTGCAGTGGCACGTCTCCGCTCGCCTGCCTCAATGCCATGCTGCACTCCAACTCGCGGGGAGGCGACGGGCTCTTCTACAAGCTGCCTGGACGCATCAGCCTTTTCACGCTCAAGGTACATTTTGAGCTCCTGCCCTCAATTGAGGGGTAAGGTGCGAGTTCTGCTTTTATGCACAGCTGAGTGTTAAACTGCTACTGAACATCATGTGAGCTGAACGTGCTGCGTGTGAGATCATCGTGTGGAAGCGTGTCTGGAATTCATTGTTTCGTTTTAGCGTGCACCTTCCAGCTGTACACAATAAATTCATTTTTTTAGAAAACTTATCGCTTAAATCACAGGAGCGAGATAACTCTCTTATTTCAATCCTTGTTGTTCAGCTGAGGTGGCCGTTTAACAGAATTGTCCCGTTTGCTCCCTTTCCACCAGCTACAGGGCAACACAATCAACCAGTAAATTACACCAGTTTGAAAGCCTGTAGCCACAAATGAAATCTTGTTAGGAAACTGTATATTCATTTTTCTGCTTGTTTGCTTTGTGTTTCACTACATTCTGCCTAGAGTTGGCATCACCCTTTTCCACAGATCTCGAGGTCTACCTGAAGTATTTTTCATTCTGGTTTACTGTCCCAGTAATCTTAAATGTTGGAAACGTTTCTGGTCTCAGATTTTGCTTTTGTATTGTTCTGTAGTGCTGGATTCCTTGACATTTGTCTATTAAGCTGATACTTATCTCGCCTATTTCACTTGCACCCTTTTTCTACAGTCAGGAAATTCAAAGGGAATTGAAATGGATTTGATTGTACAAATAGTAAATACATTTCTCAAGCGAGGTGTCTTGGTATCAAGCTGCTCTGATGCCACCTGTCCTTGGGTAGGAAGAATTAGACGTTTCTTTTTATTAGGAAACTTGTGCGACTTTTCTGTGAAAAATAAGCAAGCAATTACTGACCTTAGTTGTTATGAATGTATCTGAGTTACTCATCTGGGAAAGGTCTGTGAAGCATGCTAATAGCTTTATATTTTGTGTCTGGAAAGCCAGTGTAGATTAACCTAGAACAGACGTCATCAGCTTCATTTATTAGGAGCTCAAGCATCCTTAAAATATCTTTCTGTATCAAATGCATTAAAATAGGGAAGATGAAAAAGTTGAACTAGGACTGCAGCCGCGGAGCTGTGCGTTGCCGTTGGTTTAACGCACGTGACGGGAGGGAGGAACCGTGGTCACTGGTGTTCTGCTTGGCCCCTGTAGAAGGATGCCTTGCAGTGGTCTCGGAATACGTCCGTGCCGGACGGGGAGGAGCTGGAGGACACGGCGGATGCAGAGAGTTGTGAGTCCAATGAAGCAAGCACTGTGAGTGGTGATAATGATGGTAAGTGTCCAAAAACAACCAGCTTAAAATGCAAGCACCTGCTTCGGGCTCTGAGGGAGTGCACTCCTCTTCCAGTGTCTCTCGATGACACCTCCTCCAATGCCTCCTGTTCCACCGAATCCCAAAACAAGGGACACTCCACTGCCAGGGAGAGCTACAGAACAGCCGCACAGGTAGGAAAAAATGGGAATGCTGGGAACATAAAGCCTCAAGGAGAGGTTTAGTTACTGTGTAATAGTTGGGTGTGAGAGGGGTTAGATGTGTCCAAATGCCCCGGGGCTGTGGGGTTGTTTGTTATACTGCAGGAGAGTGAGGATCATATTCCAGGGAGGTGATTTTGAATTCTGTGCTGTCAGAAAGTGTTGATGACTGACGCCTGAAGATTCAACTGGGAACAAAGCAGTTCTGTAACTGGGAGAAGATTATCTTGGCCTATGTACCATCTCTGATGTTTGTTTTCTCTTCTCTTTGGATCACAGACAGCCAAACAAAAGAAGAAGACTGGTGTAATGCTGCCACGGGTTGTCTTAACACCACTGAAAGTGAACGGGGCCCACATGGAGTCTGCGGCCGGTGAGCAAGCCTTTCCTTTTGGGTGTTTCTGTGCGTGTGTTTTGTTTTTAATGACTGCATTTTTTGATCGGTAGTTCCTCGTTATCTGTATAAGCTTGCATGAGAAACTCCTCAACACCTGATGGGAAAGCAGATGACTACAGAATTTTGACCTTGGTTAAGGACTATCTTGATCAAGATGATCAGTAACTGGGCAATACCCACTAGCTAGATCTGTTATTAGTGGAGAACTGTTGTATGCTAAAATCACTCCCCAGGTTGGGCCTCTGCTGTTCTTGACACATTTCTTGAATTGTTTTGCTCAGGCTTCGCAGGAAGGCACGCTGACGGGGAGAGCAGCAGCACATCCAGCAGCAGCAGCAGTTCCTTGGCCTTGTGCAAAGCCACCATGCGCAGCAGGACAGAAATAAAGAGGGATCCTCCACAGCTGTTGAGGGGTATCCGAAAGCCCACAGCTGGTAGGTGCTTCTGGTTAGAGTCGGATGAATAACTGGCTGGAAAATGGACAGTGTTGATGTCTGAGGGAGGAGCATTGGGGTTTGCTTCCTTCAGAAGGCAGATGGCAATCTGAGAGCTCTTGGGCCAGACCTTCCTCTCAAACCGCAGTGAGAGAGTTGTCCAGCTCTTGGCCTAATCTGAAGAGCAGTGTCAGGACTGTCACTCCACTTGCATATAACGAGTTGTGGCCAACTCTGACCATTTGGTCACTCTAAAAATCAAAATTGTAGAGGTAGCTGTATTATTAAATAGTCTGAGAGCGCCTTCATACTTGGTTACTACATTTTTTTCTCATATACCTTACTCATTCTGCTGCAGTATTTAGTGATGTGAGTTTTATGCCCATAACGGAGAATATTTTTATTAAAAAGTGTTTATTTGTCGGCCTTTAAACTACAGGGCAAATGAAGCGAAACAGGGGTGAGGATATTGACTTTGAAACGCCGGGCTCCATCCTTGTCAACACAAACCTGCGAGCTCTCATCAACTCCAGAACCTTCAATGCGCTCCCGTCCCACTTCCAGCAGCAGCTTCTCTACCTCCTCCCGGAGGTGGACAGACAGGTACAGTGTGCAGCACTCGCTGTTTTCCCCTCGCTGTGGTGCCTCTTGCTTACACAAGAGCAGAAGCAGATGTGTTCGCTCTGCTTCACCTTTTCTTTCCCCCGTAGGTCGGGGCCGACGGGCTGATGCGTCTCAGTGGCAGTGCTCTGAATAACGAGTTCTTCACCCACGCTGCTCAGAGCTGGAGAGAGCGACTCGCTGATGGTGAGCAGATTCGCTTTCCTGGTAGCTGAAGAATTAAATTCTTGTTTTTACAATCTTGATATTTTGTTTTCTTCTCCTACATTTAGTAAATGTCGTCCAGTTTTGCAGTATCACTGAATATGTTGCTCCCTTCCCACCTTTTAAAATTAAAGATGCATTTTTCTTGGACACCCTGGCATCTTCAGAACACGCTGGCAGAGGTGTAAAGGAATACTGGACTAACCTTCCTTTAAACGATGATCTCTGCCTAGTAAAATACATATTCAGACTTGCTTGAAGCTGCATTGCTGTTGTCCTTCTGTGGTTGTAGAGAACGTAGGGACCCGTGCTAGGGTGGAAAGCAGAACGATAACAGAAAATCTGTCCTTTGTATGCATAGCTATTACACATTGTGTGTGTGTATATATATTTAAATGCACTTGCGAAATTGACTTTAGTCTCTGACTTCCCTATAGGTGAATTCACCCATGAGATGCAAGTTCGAATTAGACAGGAAATGGAAAAGGAAAAGAGAGTGGAGCAATGGAAAGAGAAGTTCTTTGAGGACTACTATGGACAAAAGTAAGTACTCTCACCTCACTGTTCCTGTTTTACTCCAAAACCCACCTTGAATATCCCTGCATTCTGATAGCTGGAAGAAACAGCATCAACTCCTAGGAAAAAGCATGAGTTGTGGAACGAAGTGTTCAGGCTGTTGCTGCAGGAAAATCCTTAGATGAAATTGGCTGGTTTACAGTAGGATTTTATAACCTCTCTATTCTTTTTGTTTTCAAGATAAGTTAATATTATTAAGTTTCCATAACAATTTTTTACACTTTCTCATTTTCTCATTCCCTGTGACAATGATGCAGGATAGCAAATATGTAGGTTATTTCTTTGCAGACTGATTTAATGAGGTTTTGATGAGTGTCTGCTTTGTAATCTATGTGCTGCTGTGTATAGCGGTGACAGTAGAGCTATAAATAATAGATTATTTGCTTCTAGTAGAGTGGACTTTATTAACTGGTTTGTGTGTGTGCCCCGTAGATTGGGCTTGACCCAGGAAGAATCCCAGGAGCAGAATCTGGTGAAGGAAGATGCCGAGAACAGGACAGGGCTGTCCGCTAAGGGGGAAGCGAGGCTGCCGCGCGGGCCCTCCACGCGGCAGAGAGACGGGCGCTTCAAGAAGCGGTCCAGGGCGGATCTGCGCTGCAGGGCCAGGAGGAGCCTCTATAAAACACGCGAACCCGAGCAGGCAGAGGATGACAAAGCGACCGCTTCTGTGCTGCCAGACTCTGCGCCTCATAAAGAGACAAAGCCTGAGCTGGATGTAAAGAAAGACGATCTCACAAGTGCTTCTGCCACGGTGCTGAAGCCAGAGAGTTCAGAACTGCTTCTCTCTCCAGAGACTTCCAAATTACGCAGTAAATCGGAAGATCCGTCGTTGGCGGCTGCAAGCAGAATTCCCAGTTTGCCCCAGGAGAACTTAGCTCGGGAGTCCAAGGAGCAGAAGAGGAAATGCTTTGAGGAGGCTGCCTCGGCCTCCTTCCCCGAAAAGAAGCCCCGGCTTGAAGATCGTCAGTCCTTTCGTAACACAATTGAAAGTGTTCACCCAGAAAAGCCACAGCCTACTAAAGAGGAGCCAAAAGTCCCACCCATCCGGGTAGGAAAAAAAAATATGGTTGTTCATTATTTTAATTCTGTCATCCTCAGTAGCATCAAGACAATATTAAAATGTCAGGGGTCGTCATCTTGGTGGAGTGAAAGAGTTTCATTGATAGAGCTGGCTAGGTTACTGTCATTGCCTGTCTAAATGAGATAGCAAACAGCAGGAAAGAAAGTAATGGAAAAATCTTCCCAAGGTCTTTGCACGAGAGAATGGGGTAGCCTTGACTTACTCTGTTGGTTTGCGTTTCTGTGGAGACGGAAATCACTTTCGGAACTAGCTGACACTTTCAAGGGAGACTTTCAAATCGTGTACTTGGACCTGCCTAGCTTCCCCAGTGTCTGTCTGCTGGGGTAGAACCGTAGTGTTCTCCTGACTTCTCCCTTTCTGACCGAGACATCCATCTCGTAGTAGAACCTTGGTGTTCTCCTGACTTCTCCCTCTTTGCCGGGACATCCATCTCGTTGGCTTTGGGGTGATGTTCTCCGTGGGTAGGAGACCATTTTGATTACTAAAGATCTGGGTACAAATTACCCAATTCATTTGCGTGCTGGCTCTGGTAAAACAGCATTGAGTGAGTTCTGTTTGTGACGTGACAGAACACCTAAACAGAGGTTATGGGGATCGGGCAACTTTTTCTACTAAAACTTGTCTTTTAGTAGGAATTGTAACCTTTTTTTGTTGTTCTTGTGTTAAGAATCCCAGTGAGTAGATATACTGGAGCACTGGAACTAAATGCTTCTCTCTCTCTTTCAGATTCAACTTTCTCGTATTAAACCACCCTGGGTGGTTAAGGGTCAGCCCGCTTACCAGATATGCCCCCGCATCGTGCCCAGCGCGGAGCCCCGCGGCCGCGCCGGCGCCCGCACCCTCGCAGACATTAAGGCCCGGGCTCTGCAGGCCCGAGCCCAGCGCGAAGCCGCCAT
>JAWLRI010000238.1:626760-659393 GCA_034781795.1 Crypturellus tataupa
GCACGACATGCTCGCCTGGATCAACGAGTCGCTGCAGCTCATGCTCACCAAGATCGAGCAGTTGTGCTCAGGTGAGAGCACCGGGGCCGCCGGGGCCCCCGCGGCGGGATCCGCGCTGGGGCCACCCGGGACCCCGCGCCGGGGCCGCCCGGTCCCCTCAGAGATGACCCCGCGCCGGGGCCGCCATCTGTGCTGACCCTCCCGAGCAGCTGCTGTTGCCCAAACCCGTGCTGTCCGTCAGGTCGATCTAACGTTTTACGTTGCAGTTTCCTTGTGATTTGAGTTTTCTGAGGGTTATTTTTAGCAGTCTGAGCGTAACGGCGAGGTGTGGCCTTTTTCTGACACTGCGGTGTAAAAAGGATAAGGTGGAAGGGAGGTTAATGTGGCAAAAGGATTCTTACAGGAGGGAGTTTTCCAAGGAAAGTTGAGTACTCCTGATGGTGACACACAAATTTTCTGAGCGTAGTAGCTGGTGTAAATGGCCTTATGGAAGGGAAGAGATTTCCTGGGAGGTGCCAGCAGATTCGGATGGGGGAGAAGGGGAGCCCTGAGGAAGACCCCTGCACTCACCCGCAGGCTTCAGCTCCGGAAGGGAAGGAGCATCTCCGTCTGTGTCACTCCAAGGCATCTGTGCCCAAGCTGAGTTTAGCAAGGCTAATCTTGGATAGACTGGTGAGCAGAAAGGAGAAGTGAGTAGGTTACAGAGATAACATCAGCGTCACCCGGAGGAGTGCGTGGAGTCGGAGCTGAAATCGAAACTGGGGCTAGAAACACGGCTTGTGTGAGGATGCCGGTAGCTGCAGCAGAAAAGTAGGGGATTTGGTGAAAAGCGAACGTACAGCTCCTGTGGGGAGCTAGAGATAAGATGTAGGTCACACAAATGGAGTCTGGAAACTGCAGAGCGGGAAGAGAGGCAAGAAGTAACAAATACCCTTGGAAGCGTCTGTGCAGCCTGTGGCTGAGCCCGTGGAATGAACTTCCACCCGGACAGCAGAAGTTAGGAACTTAGGCCAGTGCGTGTGTTATTCTGACAACTGCTCATAGCGGTTTTTTACCGTGTGAAACAACAGAGAAAGTCTGCAAGGATGAAGGAGCTAAAGATCTGGAATCATAGAAGTAAGAGAACTAGTGAGCATTGTCCCTCTCGGATAGGCGAGCTTAAAATAAAGCGCTTGCTTGGGGTTGATGCAAGTCTTGGATGTGTCGGGCTCTGCCTCGGGGAAGTGAGGACACAAAACGGACTCTGCCCACCTCAGCTAACCTGTTTTCAGCACAAACCGGGAGCTCGTGGTGTGGTTGGTATGTGTTGAATAACGTCCCTTTTCTGGGTCTGCAAAAACCACTCGGTGCCTCCGCGTGCATGGAAGTGACTTTCTCTTAGTCATAGACATTTGTAAGCGAGTCTCCAGGCTTCATTGCTGCTTATGGTGAGGGGAGCAGCAGCAGTAATTTGGGGCTGCTTAAATATGTGAAAAAGGCCTTTGGCTAATGCTGCCCTTCTTTAAGATCATGCATCTCTCTGATTGCCAAATAGTTGGCGAGTCCCTGGTCTCTGGAAGGCATCTGTTTGTTGATTTGGCTGTTAGGTATTTTTTCCTTGCACCTGTGGAGAGGCTGAATTTTTCTCTTATCATGGGTAAATAGCAGGAGTCCCAGACAGCCTGCAAATACCCTGGCAGAAAGTGGGCAGTGCAGGACCTTCCGCTGGCCGGGGCTGACATGGACAGGTACCTGAGGTCCCTGTCGTAATGTGTTAATTCTTGGTTACTGGATCTCTCTCACTTCTGTTATTCTCTGTGTGCATTTAATTTTCTGGTATTTGTGGGGAAAATGGTGCTCAGAGTCGCACTTGCACATTCAATCGCCTATGATAACATACCACTGCCAGCACCCATATAGTTTTAAAAATCTTTTTAATGGGCTATGTATGTTCTACAAAAGCAAATTTTCCCCCTTTAGGAGGTGGTTGTCTGGTTTTTAATGGGTTAGCCAAATCCTCCTTTTGTTCTGACTGCAGTGAGAGCTGAATTGATGTACATGAAGAATTTAAAATTGAAAACAAGAAATACCAGCTTATTAGGAGCTTTCTGATTAAGACTTGGTTTAAATATAACACAACTTAATTCAGCTTGAATGAGTGTCTTGAATATTGGGTATGTTCTGTCTGTATTAAATCATATTTTTATTAATTATAATTATTTAAAATAACTTCTGATTTACTCTGTGAATATTTATAATGCTAGATTATATATCTCTTTGGAAGCATCTTGGATCCGAACTGATATCCATGAAGGACTGAAATCCAAACTACATGTTGAGTTAATTTCTTGGGCTTCTGGATCCAGTGTTGCCCTTGCTGCTAAGGGCTCAAACCACGAGACCAGAATTTTGACCCCGTAGGCAGCCCAAGGTTGTTCAAGGCCATGGGGAAGCACATGTGAAAGGCTCCCCCTTCCTGGCTTTTGTGTCCTTTAGGGGATGGTGCAGCTGAGGGAGTCGGGTCAGTTTGCTCGTCTGACTGAAGAGTAATTTTTGCGGCTTGGTGAGGGCCTTGATTCATCCTGGGACTCGTATGTCCTAGAGCTGAAGCCAGAGAGCAGGGAGGACGCGTGGCCGGGGACGGGCAGAACAGGACACACTTTGCCAGCCGCTTGCAGCCTTGTGAGCAGTGGGGAGAGAGGCTGAACCGCTGCTTCCCCATTGTAGTAAATGGCATGTCATGAAAACTGACTCATGTTGTCCCTTCGGATGAGGTGACCTGTGCACTTTTTCTTTTGGCAGGTGCTGCCTACTGTCAGTTCATGGACATGCTCTTCCCGGGTTCTGTAGCGCTCAAGAAAGTGAAGTTCCAAGCAAAACTGGAGCATGAGTACATCCAAAACTTCAAGATTCTACAAGCAGGTTTTAAACGAATGGGTGTTGACAAAGTAAGCTGGGTTATAACTGATTCTGCTTGCTCTTAACATCAAAGTAGATGGAATGTGTTATCAGCACTTCCATCTCCAGACCTGAATAAGTCTTGGAGCACGGCTTGTTTCTGGTTTGCATTAAGGTTCTTGCTCTTGTTGGCTTGGGACAGTATCTGCTTTACTCCAGCTAAGGTTAGGCTTCTAGTTCTTACACAGTATTAAAATGGAAAAAATAATCTTAGTAAGATACAGGTTAATGCAGAAAATAATCTGAGATAAACTGTCCTTAAGCCTTGTGTTTGAGCCAGCTTTGTCCCAGGTATGACCCCATAGCCTCTTGGTATGGTGTTCTTAATGACTTCAAGTTCCCCTTTACAAAGTTATTTAATTTTAAGATGATGAAAATGAGATCTCTGCAAATACCTGTTCAGGTTCCATCATGTTCGTGGAAGGGTGATTTATCTAGGTAATAGTTTCTGGCAGCCTATTTGATCAACACTAGGCAGCTTGGTGTTAACACACAGTTCTATATTTATTAGACGATTCCTCATGTTGTGGCTGCTAAAAGCACAAGTTTAATCAGGCTCTTGCTTGGGGAAAGCAGAGCCACCTTGTGCAGGACGTCCCCGCTGGATGGCCCTGCCTGGCTCTGGGCAGTGACTGTCCTGGTGCTCTTTGCCCCCCAGGCTTCACAGACTGTCAGCTGGCAGCCTACAAATAATAAGCCTCAAATTGGTGCATCCTTTTAGTAATTTTCTTTTTCAGTATCTCTAAAATGAAGTGTGTAATTGGAACCTGTGAAAAAGGCGACATTTAAATTTTATAGCAGTTCTTTGTTACTAGTCTATAAAAATTACTCAGCAGTTCAGATTTGTTTAAAAAAAAAAAGTGCTGGATGCGTTGGTTTAAAAACTACAGGAAGAAGTTGGATGTTGAAACTTGGTGCAGCAGAAAACGTCTTGCAGGATTACTTAAAATTAGCTGGGCCCTCACAATGAAAACATTACTTGTTTTTTAATTCTGATAGTTAGGAAGATCCTGCAATTTGAGATGCACTTATATGTAAGGAGGATTTCCTTAGAAAAGACAAAGAATTGCATTTGTATCTCCTGAGTGCACTCTTACGCTTGTTATAGCTAGAGGGAAAGATTCTTTACTATTAATACAAGTTTTTACCTTTTTCTTCAGATAATTCCTGTGGACAAACTAGTGAAAGGAAAATTTCAGGACAACTTTGAATTTGTTCAGTGGTTCAAAAAATTTTTTGATGCAAACTATGATGGGAAGGAGTATGATCCTGTTGCTGCTCGACAAGGCCAAGAGACAGTAGCACCAAACCTCGTTACTCCAGTTGTGAACAAACCCAAGAAAGCCCTGGGTTCCGGCAGTGCAGGTATAGTAAATATTTAAAGGTTATCTCGATTGTGTGTGTGTGTGTTGTTTTTTTTTTTTTTTTTTTTTTTTTAGGCAGGAAAGCAAGACCGAGTTCCTGTTTAAATTCAGCGTGTTAAATTCTAATATTTTGCAGCATTTTTCAGAGGTGCTGGTTTTAATCATTGACTCAAATGATAGTACTCAGTTGTCTCAGGGTTACAGAAAGGACAATTTTCTAAATGGAAAAAAAGGCAATAATTGGTGCCAATGAGTGTTGAGGCCGTGCTGTTGGAGTTGGGGAGAAGGAATACTTCCTATAGGGGAATTTAAAGATAAGTTCCTATGTGTCTAGGTGTGTCTGGAAGGGTGATGGTACCTTTAGAAGAGGAAAAATAAGATGCTGAGAGGAGCTAATGCTGGTTTAATCTTACAGCTCCACAGAGGCCCATTGTAACGCAGAGAACTGCAGCGACTCCGAAGGGCGGCACCGGAATGGTGAAAAAGGCTCCCGGAGACGACGAATCGGCAGGGCTCATTGAGCAGGTGCGTTGGCTGCAGAGCCCCTTTGCACCGATCGAAGTGTTAAGATTTTGGGGGCTCTTATTACCCCTAAAGCTGAGGGAGCGGCACGGGGGTCACGAGAGAGCCCGCAGCGCAGCGAGCTCCGCGGGAGACGCTCAATCCCACTCTGCGTTCCGGGGTCCGGCGCTCGCGAGCGGGACGTGCTCATGCAGCGCCAGCCGCTTGCAGAGCGTCGTGCCCAGGCACCCTGCAGCCGTGCTGCGGGCCCTGCTGCAGTGCAGCTGGCTGCATGAAGCCGCAAAGGACCGCGGTGGCAGGGAAAGCTGCGCGCGGTTGGCATCCTACCCGTGCCATGCAGTGAGCTGTCCGACTTTCCAAAGGATATTGCCTATTCCAGGCTGGATATTTTGGGTGGAAGTAACACAGTTTATGAAATGGTACCCCCTTTCACCCCACCCCCTGTTTTGGTTATTTCTAAAGTGCTTTGCATTCCAGTACCCTCCTGGTAACTTTGGGGTCTCGCTATTTGAATAACCCACTGCCTTATATACTTCTCAGTAGAGAAATTACGGTTGATATCTTTTGGGCAGATCAATTTATTGAAAATCAATGTTGAAGACTTGGAGAAGGAGAGAGACTTCTACTTTGGCAAACTGAGAAACATTGAACTGATCTGCCAGGAGAATGAAGGGGAGAATGACCCAGTGTTGCAGCGGATTGTGGAAATTCTTTATGCCACAGATGTAAGTAATCTAGGATAAATTGGTTGCTTTTTTCCTTCTTTCCATAATTGAAAGTTGGGCTGTTTTCTAGTGCTCCCTCTCTTTCTACATTTCTTTTAGGTTCGTGGCCTAGTTTTTTTCTTCTGTAGTAAAGGAGCATAAGATAAAGGAGCATAAGATAACAATTCTAGTTAGGCAGCAAACAAGCTTAGGCTTACATGAGGAGTATGCAAGAAATGGATCAAAGATGAGGAAATAATTTGTCTGCTAGTATGTACTAACACTGTAAATGATAACTTGATGGTGTTTCCTTCCCACCACCCTAAGTGAAAAATAAAAGGAGGGGTGCACACATTTCAGAAGTAGCACCACAAACTGGTTTGAGATCAGCTCTTCATTAAAACCCTTGTTTTATCCCCCCTTCAGGAAGGCTTTGTGATACCTGACGAAGGAGCACCGCAAGAGGAGCAAGAAGAGTATTAACAGACCACGTACTGTACCAGCAGAGCAGCAACATCAGAATTCTTTGCCCCAGATCATGTGCTTAACTGTAAAATACTCCACTTTATTCTTAGAGGACTCACTGGTTTCTTTTCATAAGCAAAAAGTACCTCTTCTTAAAGTGCACTTTGCAGAAATTTCACTCTTTACAGTGGGTGTGAGTTAGGAGCTCTTTCTCACTTGGTAGCAGAGCAGTATTCCCATAGTTGGTGTATTTAGGGAGCAAGAGGCTGAATATTTGGAATTTGTTGCAGAATGTTTTGCTGGTAAAACACTGATTTGTGGAAAGACTCTTTCTTGTATCTAAGGTGGTGTGTAGTTGAGAAATTAAAGGCTCTGACTCACAGAAGATTGAGTTAATGTGAAATTGCAGCAGAGAAATTATAATTAAATGCCTTAAGAGTATTTAAAATATGCTTCCGTATGCCAAATTGAAGTAATGTGACAGGAGATTTTATGTGCTTCATCCTGGGGTAGACACTTGTTTGACTCCACACACTGCCGTTTGAGAGGCCTTGCGTGGCAGTCGTCCTCTGTCAGCAAGTGCTTGAAAGGGGCTATTAAATCAAAACTCCATTCCTATGTAAAGCTGCTTACTAAGTGATTAGTTCTCGATGAAATAGGCCTTACTGTTGCCTGTCACAAGATTAGAGGGAGTATGAACAGCTGAGACACATAAATTACCTTGAAGAGCGCTAAAGCCTTTTTCTGCGGCATCGTGGCTAATGACTTTGCCAAAATGTACTGTGTTTTCTGTTAAAAAAAAAGAAACAAAACATCTAGTCTTATTGCCCAAAAATATTTTTTTCTTCCTGGCTCTTGTTTCTCCTTGCCCTGTTCCTGTTTATTTTGGTTGGCAATACCTGCTGGTCTCTCACTGCTTCTTTTCTCTTCCCATTCCAAGGAGAGCTGGTCAAATCGGATGGTTGTAACGGGATTTGCACTGTGCACCTAGCTTAGAATGAGAGCGAATCGAGCACATGAGGATGAAGTTTGCCTTTTTTTTCCTTTTGTTTTAAACCAGGGTGTATCTAATAATACTTGCCAGTTCAGTAATCTTCTGGGGTCAAAATTAAAAGGTGCTGGCTAACAGAGCTAATGTTATTGCAGAAAATACAGTACTGAGACTAACTTAAATATTAATATTTAAAGTACTTTAACTGTCCTTTTTTTTTTTCTCCTTGCTATCATGCCCCTCATTACTTTGTGTTTGGCAAGATCCTGCAAGACTCCTGATCCCCCTTCACTACTGAGATTGATCGGTCCTGTTGTGCTTGTATTCATTTGTTTCTGGTGGTAGCTTGTCCCAAAATGTGTGTAGGAGAGCATTTTATGGTAATTGTTGTGTAGTGCATGAATCTTTGTGAAATTCAGAGAAAAACCCAAATTCAGTGAATGCCAAAAAATGCAAGTATCTAGCCATTGTTTAAAATTGCAGTGGTGCTATTTCTCTTGTGGCCTTTTAGACTTTTGTTGCCCTGAAACTCCGTTTTTCTGAGGAAACCATATTTGACTTGGATTTTTCTTGACAGGGTTTTTCTATTTTAAACAATTTCTAAATAAAGTTCTGCATTTCAAGAGTGTCACGTCTGCTGGAGTCTCTTGTGCTTTCAGATACGATCAGGCAAATCACGAGGGTTTCATGCCCAAGCTGGTAGGACCTGGAATATCGGCTTTCCTTCCCCAGTCCTAGGTACGTTCCTTGCTACCTGGAGTAGCAGTAACGTTGAAACTGCCCTTGGCTTAGGCTGGGGAGAAGGTCCTTGCTCTTCTTTCCCAAGCAGATGAAACGTGACTGTTGTTGGCTGCTTCTTTCGGAAGGTGTAAGAGTGGGGTTGGATAACAGGAAAATTGTTGCATGGCTTTAGGGGTCAAATGGCTGAACCGGTGGTTACCAACAGATGTCAACTGCGGCGTCTGTCACCAGCCTGAGCAAATTGACTTTAACTTGGTGGTTTTGTCTCAGTCGGAGCCTATTTTGTAGATTGAGTGTTATTTTCCCAGCTGTACAGTGCCCAGCTTTGGAGAAGCGCGCGATGAGGTGTCTGCCCTGGGAGCTGGGGCTCCCGCCGGGCTGAGCCATCGCGTTGTGGAGCCCGCGGGCGCTCTGCCCTACGGAGTAGGCGTTGCTGGCAGTGCCTGTGGGTACCGCCGTGCTGGGCTGGCGCCGCGGGAGCACGGTCGTAGACCGGGGTTTTGATGCACATAAAATCTTCTTTCTCATTACTTGTTTGCTCTGAGGTCAAAGCATGCTCTTGTCAACTCCGTTCTTGCACCAGCTGAAAGCAGGAGGTGGCAGCGATGTGTGACTTGAGACGACCCCCTGGGTGTTTCGGTGTTCTCAGTGGGTCCGTTGCCCGTGGGGACGTGGGTGCTGCAAGTCCTCCCGCCCTCAAGATTGCATGCGTGGAGCTGTGAAGCACCCAGATAATGAGCTGGGTCCGTGTTTGTTCTCTGCTGCTAGAAGCAAGCAAAGGAGTGTTAATGCTGAAAAGGATGAGTCAGAAATCGTGCTGGTGCCCTGACCGTGTGGGACTGTTGAACGTGTGGACCTGTTGGATGTGCACTGTAGAACTAAATGGAAGCTGCAGCCTTGTAAGTGAAATGCTGCTAAGATGTCCAGTTGCTTAATGCCTTCTGTACCACCAGCACGGGCAGACTGACCCGTCCACGTTAGAGACACCTTGGCGTAATCTTTTCTAATGTCCTTTTTTGAAAGCCAGCAACCACAGCAAGCCCCGCTGGAACCCACAGACTGACCTAGCTACTCTGGCACACTGGTACAGTATATGCTGTTGAATACTGCGTGCTCACCTGCTGGAACCGTTCAGATAGCATCCAACCTTGCCGAGGCTCTTAGTTTTATCAGGTATTTGAGAAGTGAACAGAATGGAGGAACCATCGGCTCACCCCTCCTTTCTGTACCGACATGTCTTTCTTACAGGTGGGCTTGTGGATGTTTTTTTAACTTTTATTATTCAGTCTTTTTAAAAATTCCTGGTTTGCAATGACAATTCTTGCTGTAATTGTTAAAAGCCTTCAAATAAAGGCCCATAACTTGCTCCCTGTTGTATCCTATCACTGTTTAATACAACTGCTTAAGCACTTGGTGATTTTGTAGACAAATGTTTGCCCTCAACAAGTGTGTCCTCGAGGGGTGTGTGGGTATGGGGTTGTTTGTTTTGTGTTTTTGGTTTTCTCTTTGAAAACACCCTCCTATAGATAGGGCTGGGATCTACTTCTCACAAAGGGAAGAGTTTTAGCAAGTTGGTGTAAAATCCTAATGAGGTTTTCAGGCTGCGACACACAGACTATCCTCAATTTGCTTAGTAGCGCAAGAAATACAGGGAATGGTACTGATGGAATAACTTGCGTGCCTAGAACTTGAATTCATGGGAAATAGCTTTTTGGCAAAGCGCAGATTGGGTTGAAAAAAATGAATAATGTTGCTGCACGTGTGAGCGCTGGGTCAAGTGCATCCGTTTCAGGGTTGGGAATGTAAAACCCTGCGGAAGGGCTAGGTAAGGTGGGGAAGGAATGAGCGCTCTGGCAAAGCTGCAGCGCAGCAGAGGAGCCATCGGTGGGGAGTGTGAACAGGGGAAAGATCTACCAAACTGCAGGACTTTATTATTACCGGGGATGCGACCTACCAGGTACACGAGGAAGAGAAGAGCGTCAGGGCACTGCAGACTGAGCAGGAGAGACAGGAACTGTGCAGGTTTGCAGAAAGCAGAGCAAGCGGCAAGACAAAGATGCTGCAGATCGAGCTCTGGGCAGCAGGAACATGCAACGAGCAGCTTGGGTGAGAGCAGGGAATCCTGAAGCTGGTGATCCTTAAGACAGAGGAACAGCAATCCAAGCCATGGTTTTGTAAAAGGAAAACCTTGATAAAATTGGCTGGTAAGTATGTTCTGGGGTGAGATCTTGAAATTTTGACTGTTGGTTCCTTGCAGAAATTGATAAGTTCCTTAAGTATCCAAGTATGAAGGAAGGAAGTGTTCAATGTGATTGAAGAACATAAAACATATAGAGAAAATAATAAATTAGAGAAGGGTGCAGTAATAAAGGAACAGGATAAATGGATAGGGGCAAAGTGAAACATGGTTAAAAAAATATTTGATGTGATTTGCTCACACTTGACATGAGAAGCAGAAGTGCAATACTCTGTGCTTAAAGAGGAAAAACCATTGCACAAGTGCAGCGTAGTGAGTGTGCGACTATATAGCAGTTCTGCGGAAAAGCCAGAGTTTTGATACAGGCCATGTGCATGTGAAAAGATGGAAAAAATATTCTGTCTCTCTTGGGTAATACCTGTTAAACTGAAGGTTCAGAGTATCTATAAGAAAGAGTGTTTTTCCTGAAGCTATGTTATCCTAAAGAGAATGTGTGTGGGGCTTTTTTGTGTTTTCTTAATAGAACAGAAACAAGTTAAACGTGGCCCTTGAAATTACTGAAGAACAAAAGGAAAACTTGGAGGGCCATTCCAGCTTTATATTGCAAGGAAGGAATAAGTAACAATTTTTTTCCTTCCTCTTTCTTTTTTATCCTCCTTGGAGGGCATCTTTGAAAGCTGCTTTTAAAACTGGCTTTTCTCTTGTTGAGCAAGGCTGGCGAGCTTCTCAATAGTGGCCTTACAAATATGCAGATATATGCATATGTATGTACACACACACACATATATATGTGTGTGTAAATAAAACTTGTGGGTGACCCCCTGAACCGCAGGGAGCAGGAACCGCTGTGGTTTCTCTTCTCGAGTTTGGGCTGTTTTGCAGACTTCCTCCTCCGAAGGCAGTTCCACAAGATGGTTGTGCAGCCTGCCCGGCTGCTGCTGTGCTCCGCGCGGCCCTCGTCCCCGGGGATACACAGGAATGAAGGGACGTTTGGGAGGCTCCGAATCTCCTGAGAGTGCATGGGTATGAATCTACTTGCTCAAAGCTTTGCAGGTTGATCTTTTATGAAGTGATGAACGAATGAGGTTCAAATGGGGCAGGGGGAAGGAGCGATGGAGATGGGTCCGTTTTCCAACCAGGATTTAAAGCCGTATTTCATCCTGACATTTCTCTGAGGGGCTTGAGGGGGAAAGAGAAGCAATTGGCCTGAGCTCAGTGGCAGCGTCCGCGAGGGGGTGAGTGACCAGCACCCTGGGACACACCAGGGATAGCTTCCCAGAGGACCCTAGTGATCCTTACGTGGGAAAGAGCTTCTGCAGAACGGCTGGAGAGGGTCTCTTTTATCAGGATTGATAAAATCCTCGATAAATGGGTCAAGAGGACAGCATGGCCTTCAAGGGCGATCCCCCTCCCTCAGCCGCTCCAACCTGCAGAGCTGGGACACAACAGACCCCGCTCGGGTCCGTGTGGGTCTGAGCAGCCGTGCGGGAGGAGCCGGTGCCGCTGCAGCGGGGCAGCCCCACGGGGTCCCAACCACCGCAGCCCTTCCTGCTGCCCGCCCCATGCCAGCAGCTCAGTTGCAGCCTTGTTTCCTCTACGCCGCAGGGCAATGACAGGTGACTTTCAGCCTCCCTCGGTGTTGTGGTTGCTCAAGGCAGGCGCTGCGCTCCGTCCCACCACGGCCACCCCATAGCGGTATCTGCGCTGGCTCATCTCAAACCAGCTCGTGCGTGAGCCCAGGTCGTGGTGTTGTCCCGGAGCCTGTTCTGGGCTTATCTCAGTGTCCAGCGTGGCCTTGTGCTCCCCTTCCCTGATGGTCTGTCCTGCACAGCAACACGGGCGGACGGGAGCACCGTGGAGATGAAGGAGCTGCTGTTTCCTAGCTCTGTTTGAGCCTGTCTAAAATGCCTTCCATGGAACTGCTGCAAGGGGTCACTTTTTTGGAGGGAGGAAAAAGGCAAAAACCCAAGACCCCACCAAACCTCTTGTACTGCTCTAATTTTTCATGGAAAAGCAGCAGTAACAAGCTTAGATCTACTGGGAGGAGGAGCTGATGCCCCAGAGGGCTGCGCTGGCATCCAGAGGGACCAGGACAACTGGGTGGTGAGAAACCTTGTGACATTGAGCAAGGGTGAGAGCAAGGTCCTGCCCTGGGGAGGAAGAACTGGAGATACCAGGACTGGGACCGGCCTGCTGGAGGGCAGCTCTGCAGAGGGACCTGGGCGTCGCGGTGGGTGACAAGTTGTCCATGGGGCAGCAGTTGTCCATGGACAAGTTGTCCATGGGCCAGTGGGTCCTGGGGTGCGTTAAGAGGAGCGTCTGCAGCAGGGCAAGGGAGGGGATCCTGCCCCTCTGCCGTAGCCTGACACGTGGAAGACGGGATGGATTTGTGGAGCTTGCAGGAATGGGCAGCAATCCTGCAGGAAGAACGCGCAGACAAAGCTGGGGCTCAGGATGCAGCTCTGATGTGCAGAATTTAGTGGCTTTGCTTTCTGTTGTCCTAATGGCCAGCAGCTCTTTATCCGCTCTTGCAGTTGTTATGAGTAGCTCCAATGTGTTTTCTGCTACCTTGATGGTAGGATGTGAAGCAGGAATGTGAGTTTTAAGAAAGCAAAAGAGCAGAAGTGGCAGCTCGTAGGTTTTGACTTTGGAAATGCTTCCAATGGGAGATGAGGCTGCTGGTGCCGGAGCAGCGCAGCGTCCCAGCCCGTCACCCCTGCAGACACATTGGTCCTTGTCCTTCCCCGGCCCAGCCTGGTGACGGTGTCACCACCTCTGTTTTACAGAAGGCAAAAATTGGCCCAGGGAGGCTGCGATTAATCCTGCATCATACAGGAATTTAGTAGTGCACGTCGGCATAAATCTCGGCGTCCCGGTTTCCCCATCGTACCCGTTTTTGATATATACCCCGGTGTTTACCCGCTGCGACGCCTGGGCTTTCTTCCCGTGTCTTTGTGCTTCTGGGTATCCTCCGACACGGGCTGTACCCGTGAGATGTGTCTGCGGTAACTGCCCAGCTCTGGGATGTGATGTAGGATCCGTCTCGCAATTTTGATTCATGGGCACTGGTAGCAGCGCCATTTCTGAGATTTATATATACAGTTACTTTAAAGTGGATGTTCTGAAGGAGCGCTAGATTCACTGAGAATATTTAACACAGACTACACAGCAAAGTGGCTGGGACATCACTCAAAGTATTTGCTGAAAATGGAGCTTCCTTCTGCTTATTAATTTATTATATGGTCCTCATGAAATACCTAACTTAATTTCTGCCCTCAAACTTTCCATATTTAAAGCCAAAACATTCCTGATAGGGATTTCTAATACTAAGGCAAGGCAGTAGCTGCAACCTGTTATTCCACTTTGATTAATATAATAGTAAGGAAATAGTTTCCTTTTTTGTTTTATAAAAATAAAACAAACAAACAAAAAAAAGCTTTAGTAGGTGGAAGCCATTCAGAAGATAATTTTACCACTTAAAAGTTAAATAGTTTGGTCTGTATGCAAAATTATTGCAGATGCACATGCGAGTTGGGAAGCGGTGTATATAAACGACTAGTTCCAAACCAGCTCCATGCCCCGGCTCTGGTGCACGATGGCACCGCAATGGGCACAGATTAACCCTCCAGGAAGGACGTGTGCTGGTGTGGAAGCCTTGGACGTGTGCCCCAGGGTGGTTCTTGGGGACACCTGATGCAATGACACGAAGACGACCGAGCTCTTTGCTCGGTGCCGAATTACGGGTTGAGTGTAGCTCTCGGGTTGATCCCTGTAGATCCCAGGTTGGATACGAACAAGTTCTGCATGTTCTGCATGCAGCTAACCGGGGAGACGCTGGTGACACGTTCACCAAGACTGACACTGCTGGGGATGGCTTTGCAGCCTGGTAATGGCCCCATCCTCTGTGATGAACGATGAGCGCTGAGGATTAGTGGTTGCAAAAATAGTTTCCTCATTTATTGAAGAACCCACAAAAATCAAACATCATTCGCTGCTGACTGGAGGGAAGTGTTTATTTTCTGAGCCATCTCCCATAATTCTCACTCTGTCAACAGCAGAGAACCTGAGATAATTAATTCTGCTCCCCCTTTGATACTGTGCTAATGAAACCACCGTCTGCCTTGCAGGAAGAATAGCCGGGCTGTGCTCCAGGAATTGGGGAGCAAGGATAACACGCTGGAAAGCAAATCACACCTGCTCTTCAAGATGCCCAGGCAAGTAATCCCCGGGTAAGACATCTTTGAGGAGCAATCGTGCGCTAAAAGCTACTTGTATTTGTCTTGCACTCAATGGTTCTCCTGTGATGCATTGAAAAATGCCTAGTGCTTAAGTGTGTGTTTTACATCAAACAGAAAACACGAGCATCTTCCAAATGAAATTGGCTTAATAAACTAGTCTCTAATTTAAGAACAATGTCTATTATAAGGTAATAGATTGGTGATAAATGACTGCTTGTAATGGGTTTCCGTCTGTGTTTAGGCGTCTGGTTTTGCTGTTGTATGTAAACCCATCAATTTAGAAGATTGCCTGTTACAGCAGCAAACCAGAGGGTAAGATATGATGGCCATTCCCCTTCATGGCTTGGAGGTTTGCAGAGGGAACGTGGCCTATTAAGGAAGATTAAGAGAACTGAAGTTAATCTAGCCTGGAGAGACGACTTCGGTGAGGCTGGAGGAAGAGACTTATGTCTTTGTGGTGGCAAGGAGAGAGTCTGACTCTGTCCATGGTGAAAAGGACACGAAATCATGAAATTCCCTTTCAGAATTCAGGAGACAACAGGGTTTTTTCCCCCTTAATATCAAAGGAAGGGCAAAACTAGTGCAGGAATGTCCAGGACGGTGCGGAGGAGACACCAGTGTCCATCAGGGCAGGTCTCAACCGCCCGCCCGGCGGAGCCGCCTCCTTCCCCGCGTGCCCTTGGGAAGCTCCGTGCAGGCTCCGCTCGGCAGCGCCCGCAGCCTGGAGCCCTCGTGCAGGAACCGACCCCTGGAGCTGCTGCTGCCCCGAGGCCGTTGCTGCTGCTTGCACGAGCGGTCGCGCTCCTGTCCTGTCCACGCACCTCGCAGGGCGCCGGGGCACAGCAGGGACGATGCCCTTCTCCTCCGTACCCCTCCGCGTGCCGCCTCCTGTTCCCTTCTCTCCCGGAGTCCCATGGAAACTTTCCCCTTTGGAAACTTATTATTATTATTATTTTTCCTGAGCCAGAGACGGTTTGAAGGCAGGGGTGAGGGATGTGGAGAAGGCATGGAGCAGTCGCGATGCTTCCTGCTGGGCAGCAGGGAGGAATCCTCCTTGCTGCCGGGATGCATTCCAGCTGCGCTGCCCTCTCCATGGGGATACGGCTCACGGAGTGACACTTGGGGTGTCCCTGTACCCGTCCTCCAAGGGCAGGGATGCAGCAGGCCGGTGCAAGCAGCTCTGGAAAGGAAGGCTGGGCCATTCTGTGACCTTTCCCCAAGTCCCTTTAAGTCAGATCCTTCCAACAGGGGATGATTTCTATTCTCTCCCACCCTCTAGAATGAAGCAAGTTGGTAAAAGGGGCTGTGAATTTATGGTTGAAAATGTGTCCAAGAAATACTTCCCTCTGTGTTGCCACTGCTTTCCTGAAAACTCCTTTTAGGAAGTATAGGAGGGAAAACAATTTTTCACATAAGGAGAACTTTTCATTAATTTCCCCGGAGAGTCTGTTTAAACAGAAACATCTGGTCTCAACTCAAATTACTGCATGCAAAGTCCCTGTTCTAGTCTGAGCACAGGATAACGAATTGGCCTCGAATGCTGGAGCGGTGCAGTTGGACCCTTGAATCCTGTTTTTCTTCCTCTTGTCATTAGTCATATTCAAATGAATGCGTGTGAGATTTTTCTTGAACTTTTTGTTGGTATCATGGATAAAAATAATTATCTGACTTGCAGCTCCCTGGTGCTGAGCTCGTCCTGGAACAGAAGCAGGAGAAACCCATTTGTCACTCAAGGAGCAGCAGCTGGTGGCATCCTTTGTGCCGGAATTCCAGGAACAACTGGCTGCCCCTTCCCCAAGGCTTGGCCAGGCTCATTGGGACACAGTATCGGAGCGGTTTGCTGGGGACGGCACCTCCGGATCAAGCTGCTGGTAAATACTTATGGACACTGCTCCCTGATCTGGAGCGGGGCACGTATCCTGCGCAGGGAGCTGGCCCCTGTTGCGAGCTGGCTCCTGGTTTCTGTGTTCGCGTGTCCTGTCCGCGTGTTTAATGCCGCGCACGCTGTGAGTCGCTGTCAAAGTGGGTGTCTGCAGCCGAGGTTAAAAACGCTCCTGTCTGTGCCGAGGCCGAGCGCTGTCAGCACTTGTGCAGCTCCCGGGATCTCCTGCAAACACGGCAGGGAATTCTTCGGTGTCGGTCGCAACAAATGTGCCAGGATCTGTGCTCGCTGAGCAGGACAGCTGCATCACAGCCTTGAGTTACGGGTAAGATGCTTCTCCAGGGGCAAGTGACTTATTTACAGCAGGATTTGTGGCTGTCCAAGTGGTCTGCGTGCCTGATGCTCTTTGGGAATCGCGTTGGCTCCCCGTGCCTCACGTGCTCCATACATTTGTATACTTTTATACAGCCTGGGGCTTGGGGAACTGGCAAAATGCTAATGACAGCAGGTCAGCAGCACTCCTGCTTCTCTGTCTACCACCTTCCTCTGCCAAAGTGGGAAATACAGTTCGTGCTGATTGTCCCATCCCTCTGGGCCACCAGAGAGGAGGCTGGAGCGACCGGGCTGTTTGCGTGCGCCTGGGGTGACTCCGGAGCAGGAATGACTCTGGTGGGATCCGTGTGTCCCTGCTGCTGTGTGCCAGGCTCAGCTGCCTCCAAGGGCTGATGCATCTTCAGAGCCCTCTGCATAGCGGGTGGCAGAGGAATCCCGTGGAGGGAGCGCTGCTCCGCGCGGACGGAATGCTGCTCCTCTTGGACGGAATGCTGCTCCGCGTGGAGCGAGCGCTGCTCCTCGTGCTGGAGCTCGGGCGTTCTCCTGACCTTTACTCGGAGCCAATTATGCACTCCAGGCTGATGTTTACGTTGAGCCGCTGCTGTGCATGCAGGTGCTGGGCCTCAGCTCTGCCCTCCTGTTTCTTTTCCGTGCTCCGTGGCCAGCCCGCGGCAGCGAGGCGCAGGGAGCCCTGCACCACTGTGTCATTAGGGAAATCCTTCCTCTGTTCCAGGCGCTCCTCGGGAACTGGTGCCACCAGATAAAGCTCATTCCTCAGCTCAAGCTTGTTGCCTCCTGCCCAGCAGCTGATAAGAGCCACGATGCTTGCTTAATTCCCATTAACTAACTCGCACACACGCCGGTGAGACAGGTCTCTCTGTCTCCGCTCTATAAATTCTCCGTGGCGCAGGAGTATCAAGTAACATTGCTGGTCTTTAGCGTTTCCTTTCCTCCAAGTAAAACCTGCTGATACCACACTTGGGTTCTGGGAAGCAAGAATTCTGGAGAATAGAAGGAAGGGCCTTACTTTATTTACAAGTTATAGAATC
This sequence comes from Crypturellus tataupa, assembly GCA_034781795.1. NCBI lineage: Eukaryota > Metazoa > Chordata > Aves > Tinamiformes > Tinamidae > Crypturellus > Crypturellus tataupa. Next base: position 644,184 of record JAWLRI010000238.1, read on the forward strand.
GATTAAGAAACTTTCTGGATGCTTAGACTGGGTAAAGGCAGCTCCTCCAGGGTAGGAGGTTGACTGGGAATTGGACCAAGTTTGTAGCAAGCTGGAGGGAGCAGGGCCCTATGGGGACACCCCCTTGCCTGTGAGGGGACCCCAATATCCCCATGTCCCTGGTCAGCGCTGGGCGGCTGTGCTGAGGGCTCCGCAGCCCGTGACGGCCACGGAGCGGACCGGTAGCGAGGCCCTGGCGCTGGGAGTGGTGCCGGAGCCGTCAGGTTGGGCTGGGCTCTCGGGAAAGGAGGGATAAGGGAAGCAGGATCTCTGTGCAAGGAGGAGGGTTTGTGCTCCTGGGTGTATCCGGGCTCCCAAGGGAGCGGGGTTGGAGACTGTTGGAAGGAGCCGGGTGCTGGGAAAAGCTGGGTTAACCAGCACGTGCAGGTCTCCTTGCACACCCGTGCAAACCAGCTATCTTCCTCCTCAGGGTTCCCATTCCCCTTTTTGCCTCATTTGAGGTGTTTATTTTCTTGCAAATTTTAGTTGACTCCATTTCCCATTACTTTAATTCCCCTCCCTCTTTTTCCCCATTCTTGCTAATTCCCCTCCCTCTTTTTCCCCATTCTCACTTGTCTCTCCTCCGTGCCCCTCGTTCCTCCTCTGACTCCCGTCCCTTCCCCGCCGCCGCTCCGTGTTCCCGTCCTGCTCCGCTCGCGCTGCCCTGAGCCTGGCAGCCTCCGCCTCCCTGCGAGCCCAGGGGACACGGAGAGCCCCCAGCTGCTGTTCAGCATCCTGGCAGCTGCCCAAACGCCCTCCTGGGTCTGATCCGTAAACCTGGGCGGCATCCGCCTTCCTCTGCGGCGTTCCTGCTGCTTCCCCAGCCTTGCCGAGCTCGGTCCGCTCTGTTTTCCTGTGCGGGTTGCGCGTTGCTCCAGCAAAGCTGGTGAACGTCGGCCTGGAGACTGTCGGGCTCCGCAACGGCAGCTTCCCCTGTCCAAACAATCCTGGAATGACGGAAGATGTTTACCTGCCGCTTCCAGGAGACAGGATTCCCAACTGCTGGCACCTGCCCCTCTAAACCTCTGTTTGGGTTCCTGTCATCAGGACGAGGTTCAGTCTTCTGCGACCAGCATAACTTATTAACCTACAAGTTTATTGTACGCCTTTTATTTTCATATATCTGCTTACGTGAGCTTAAAGACAATGGTGCAGTGTTTTAAAGAGTGTTTTCCACATGGGCTTGTCTCCCTCTCTTACTACATAACTTCAGTTATGATGTTCTCTGTGGATCTGGCATCTGTGTTCCTTAAACCCGCAGGCTCTGGCATCCCTCAGCATGCAGAAGAGGATCCTGAGGTGGTCGTGTGCTCTGGCCCTGTTTTAAACCATGGATTTGGTGCCTCCAGTGATTTGTTTTCCCCTCTCCCGGCTGCAGCAGGATTGCGTCGCCACGAGATGGTACTGTTGGGCCGCGGTGGCTGCAGCTCTTCCACCAAGGATTTATAGGATGGGATTAACCTGGGTCATCTCTGCAGATTTTTATTTTATTGGCACTGAAGTTTTGTAAATGCTGGAATTTTAGTCTTGCAAATGCTTAGCTGCCTCCGCGCTGCTCAGAACTTGGCGTGTGAGGTGCAAGCGGCTGCTCAAGCTCTTTGAGTGGTCCCATCTGCTGCTGTTCATCCGCACGTCGGCCTCCTTCCCAGCAGCTGCGCAAGCTGGGGTTGCGCTCGGGTTGGGATTGTTCCTCGGATCCATCCCGCGTGCGGATTTCAGAGGCAGATGGAGATCCCAGGCCAAGGGAGGCTCCTTCTAGAACTGCCCTCCCTGTTGGCAAAGCGTTTTTCCCAGGAGCAAGTCCCGTTTCCAAGCACCCTGGTCAAGCACAAGCTTCCAGCTTGGACCCCTTGTTACACAGACCCTTGTGGCGTGTCCCTGTTTTCCCAGTGTCCCTGTTCCCGGCAGTGGGTCCGGCCGACGGGAGCTGCTCGCGGTGCCCGGCCTCCCGCAGGGCGCTGCCTCCTGGGAATCTCTGGGCTGGAAGCAGCCAGAGCGGCTCTTCCCAAGGGAAGCAGGTCCCCTTCCCCCTGCACAGCAGAGAGCTCCGTGCCCAAATTGGTCATTTCTTTCCCCGACAGCGGCTGCTCCGAGGGCGCTGGCAGGGCTCTGCAGGCACCATCACTTACCCTGGCAAGCTGTTATTTTCCTATTAGGACCCCTGTTTCCAGGCTGTAAATCACTGACTGTGTTACTTGTCGTTGCCCCGGCCCGCGGCTGTTCTGGCCAGGGGATGCGTGAGCAATGGTTGTGTTCCTGCCCTGCAGTTGTTCCGTGGCTGTTCCCTTCCCGTGCTGCATCCTTATCCCAGGCTTCCCTGCCCACATCTCGTTTGCGGGCTGTTTTCTCACCTCGGATTATGGTGATATTTGTGTCTCTCCTTCTCCTTGCAGCTCTGGCTGCTTCCTACAGCCGCTGCCCGTGACTGCGGTCGGTCTCCCCCTCCGTATCCGTCCGGAAGGAGCAGGGGCTCAGCTGCGTGCGGGATTCCTGCGGCTTCGCTCCTGGAACGCGCTGAGGAATTCACATCGCGCCCGAGTGCGGCATTAGCACTGCATGAGCTGGAGGCCAGCACCGGCCTGCTGAACTCCTCCGTAACCACCTCTTACCTGGAATGGATGCAGCTTCCACTGCTGTTTCTACGATTTTGTTGTTTTCCCACACGGGCGCGCTTCACCCTGGAATTCTCCTTCCCGCTGCGTGTCCCTTGGGCCCGGGGCTCCCCGGGAGCTCCAGTGTCTCCAACGTGCTCTCATCTCCATGCAGAGCCGTGCGTCGTCTCTGCCCATAGATCATCAGCGGCTGCTTCGGAGAGAGGCGTCTTCTGTGGTGATGGGTCCCCAGAGAGGAGTGTTATTCATAAGACGCCATAAAAGCCTTTTCCCCTCCATTCTGCAGCTGGAATCATACATGCTTATAATGGTTATTATTTCTGACACTCACTGTTTTATTAGTAATATGGATACTTATGTCTTAATCAGCCGGCTGAAGCTGGACTGCAGCGATGGTGTCGTTCTAATAGCAGGATAGAATTTTGCTAAGTTTGCTCTGCCAGGGCTGGGAAAGGCTCTGTTTTCTCGAGGTTCTGTTATAACCTTCAGAACAGCCAAGTCGTGCTCGTGCAATTAGAATTTTTCTGCCTTCTGATTCCTGTCCCCATCCCCCGTGGTTATTGCTCATTAACACAATTCCGCAGTTTTGTGCTTGATGGATCGCGTTCGTCTGTAAACCATTGCTGGCAAGAGCATCCTGATGAGCTGCTGTCCTATTCTTAGTGCCTGGTGCAGTCAAGATCTTCCTATGTGCATCCTTCCCAGTGAGTTATCTATTTGCGTTTTATATTAAACGTATTTATTTTCACAAAAACGAAGAAGCTTTACTGAGGTGACAATTCTATAATATTTAGTGCAAGAGCTGGGCGGACAAGGGGGAGGGAAGAGGGAACCTTCCCAACCCCTTTGCGGGAGGGCAATCGCTTAGGAAGACCGTTCACAATCGGAGTGTTTCAGTCCACTCTAGACCTTAGTGATGCCCTTATTTCTAAACCAGGACTGTGGTGTTCCTAAGTCTTTGTTTTCTCCATATTTCATTATCCGTGGACCATATTTAGGAATCTTGCGGGTCAGATGAGCAGTTTTGCCCCTACACTGATGGCTCCATGTGCCAGGCACCTCTCCAAACAAGTGCTTGGGCTCTCCCCCCTCTAACGGGGGATGCTCTTGGTGCTCGTATTGGAGCCAATGGATGGAGTGAAACGCGATGGGGAGGGGGAGAGGTAGGAAGTGCCAGTGGAAGCTCCTACAAGGACATGTGACTGATTTCCAGTGGTCAGGAGGTTCCGTGGGAAGTATGCAAAAGAATCCGTGATTTTAGCTGTCGGGGAGGCTGGTGGAGGCATACACGCTGGGTGGACCTGCATAGCAAATCCCCAGCGATGTCTGCAGTGCTGATGGGGGTGCTGCTGCTCCTGGTTTGCTGGTGCGAGGATTTGTCGTCTGCTTCGCTGCAGGAGACGGTCCAGAGGGGAGGAGGCTGCTCCGGCTAAGGGACATCGGCGGGAGCGATCCTGTGCAGGCACCTGCGATCAGCAGGGTCGGAGCCAAGTCAGCTCTGAGCACAAACGTGGTCCCTGCGTTCGCACGGGCTCTTCCCCATCAATCGTGCCCCCAGATAAGGCGTCCTTCAGAAATGAAGATGCAGTCGGCACTTCTTGCTTCCCTCTGCGTTGTTATGGTTAGCAGCGTGACCCCAGTTCTGTCCCGTACGTCTCAGTAAAGTCGCAGCAGAAGATCTGCAAGAAATTCTCTCCTTTGTGCTTTATCTTCAGAGCAATATTGTTCCCCCCAAAGTGCCGTCACGTTTTTCAAGCATGCAGGATATCTGTCAGGTAAAAGCAGAGCTGGAGCGGCCTGGGGGTGCGATGTGAAGTGCAGGAGCCCTGGGCATGTCATGGGGCTCCTGACATTTTCAGGCAGCAGCAGCAGGTGGAAATGCCAAGGTGCGTGTCGATTCTCTTGATCCTGGGAGCCGCTGCCAGGGCTCGTCAGGAAGAGCAAAACGAACAGAACTAGCGGGAAGTTCTGCGTGGGCTCAGCGGCCGTGCAGGAGGTTGGAGGGTTCAGTTCTGCTCTGCGTCCGCTCACCGAGGAAGGAGAGCGGCCGACGCACCAGTCACCCTGTGCTCTCTTCCAGGTAACTTTCCTGCAGAAACGTGAGCGAAATCCCAACGCGGGCCGGTCGCCAGCTGCGTTTCTGCCTCCTTGGGAGCCTAGGGAGCAGGACGGGAGCAGGTCCGGAGTAGCGCACTGAATAGATGGGTGCAGTCGCCCAAGCCACATCTGCAGGTGCAGATGGATAAATCTTCTTGCCTGGGAGTTCCTGGGCTAGGTTAAAGTGAGTGTCTGATACACCCAAGCGATATTCTGGTTGTTCGCTAGGCGGATGTTGGGCTAATAATGAGATCCCTGTGCTGAAAGTAGTCATGGAGTCCTGGTGGGTTTTTGATCATTTCCACGTTTGGGAAGACATGGAGATGCCTCCACGAGTCTCCCTGCCAATTCACAGGCTACGGTAACCAACAGAGAAGGTTCCTCCAAAACAGTGAATCCTGCTTGTCCTAAACATCAGGTTTTGGAAGGGATGGAGACCCTCCCTCCATTGATCCCACAGGGGCACCCAGCGAGCCCAGCCCGAGCCCCAGACGTGAGGTGGCTCCAGCTCTATGTGAAGCTCGTTGTCTGCCCTCAACTGCAGCATAAATATCCGTGCTGGTTAAGTACCAGCAATAATAGCATAGAACATGGCCTGGGCTAATGCAATTGGCTTGAGGTGAGGATTTGGAGACCAAAAATAAAATCACTGAATATATAATCTGTGTGGCTCAGAATATGTTGACCATTTTGTTCCTTGTCAAAAGACTGGGAGGTAATGAGAAAATGTTTTTTAAAAAAAAAAAAAGGGTCTGAATTTTAGTCTGATGGATGACTGAATAAAGCTGCAGAGAAAAGGAATATATCTGAAACCTGAGTGAAACAGGAGCACATCTCTAAGTGGAAATAAAAAATATTAAGTCCCTTCCTAGATCTGGGACAATGAGCATTGCTGCAGCTCCAAAGAAGTAAAGAATGATTTGGGGGAGAAAAGGTTTATTTATTTATTTATTATTTTTGTTGTGGCAGCTCTTTGCAAAGTGCTGCAGTTCCCCCCAGCAGCCCTCGACCGTGCACGGCACACGGGCAGTAGCACCGGGCGGTTAAAACACCGCGTTTTGTGTCAGTTCGTAGCAGAGCCGCCGTGTTTGTCTTCAAGTGCAGCTTGTGCTCGCTGTGGATTAGCGATTCCAATACTGTCACCTGCCGCGGGGAGAGTTTGCAGTTGTCCCTGCGTATTCCGGCTTGTTGTCCTTGCCGGTGTGGGCGCGTTCCTTCCCGCTGCACAGATGCTGGCAGCTCTTCCCGATCCTGGATCATATGGAGATGCATTCCACAGTTAACCCGGCCCCTTTGGAAAATCCCGTGTTGTGTTCACAAATATTGCACGTAGGTTCTTGGCAGCATACTGGAAATGTAAGGTTACTGTTATGCCAGTTATCCTGTCCTGTTAGGCCTGGATAGGTAGGTAGTCATTGTATGATATTATTGGAGGTAATTTTGAATAGCACTGGCATCACATTTGCCTCAAAAGAAGGAAAGTTCTTCAGCCCTTGCACCAAAGAGGTGAATAACATGAAGAAACTGAACCAAGATACTTATCTGCACTGAATGTAGAAATATTGTTGAACAGGATCCTGCTTTACAGCAGGAGAATCCCCAAACTGGGGATCAACTGATCCGTGCTGTGTCCCGGAGCTGCGGATCCTGCTCCGATAGCTCCGTGGGCTACCGGACCCTCCTCCTTGTTTACCAGGATTGGTGTCCGCATCCCTGGAGGGATGAAAGGCTTTTCCTGGCACATCAGTTCCCTGCAGTTTCTTAATGTCACAGTGACAGTTGCCACAGAAATAATTTAGATAGTGGAGAAGATGTAAAGGTTAAGCTGACAAGAACCTCCATAAATTGTTGAGCTTGTCCTTAGTGCGGATCTTCATGAATTAATTTAATCTGTTCAGCGCGTCGTAGATGTTGGGTTCCATCCCTGGTCCCTCCAGAGCTGCTGGGCTCCTGGAGGGTCATTTGAAGAGCAGATCTCACATTGTGTGCTTGAAAAGCCTCAAGTTTATCGTTACTCGGAGCAGCAACTGCGGTGTCGGATTGCAGAGGCTGTCAGGGAGACACATGGGTACCACCATAAGGAATTTTCATCCATTAATATTGAATGACCTTTTGCAGTGTGGGGCCTTGGTCCTGACAGAATCATCTTGTCTGAGCAGATAGATGCCTGCTGGGGTTTTATTAGTGGCTGTGAGTGATTTGTAATTAACACGGGGTTGATTATACACTGCACGTTCTTATTTGGCGGTGTGGGAGGATGCCTGGTTCTTGGCTCAGTCCATGCTTTAGTCTCAGCTGAGCCCACCCAGAGGGTTTTGTTCTTAGAAATAATTTTAGTCCCTTTTTGGGGAGTAAGCTTAGGATGAGGAGGGCAGGAAACCCAGCCCAAGACTTGTTCCTACGTCAATACGCTGCAGAATGGGCAGGATCATGCTGGCCGCAGGCTGGTGCAGCGAGCAGATGCCCCGAGCGACGCGATGAGGGTTCGGGCAGGGTTGGACAGACTCCCTCAGCGTCAGGTTGTCCCCAGCGAGTGCGTGTTCGGGGCAGGGTTGGTAGAAAGGAGCCACAACAGCCTCTCGCTGTCCCCCAACACGACTGTGCCATCCTCCCAGCACCTCGTGAAAGGGAAGACCTGGAAATCCTTAAAAAAAATATATAAAAACTCCAACAACGCCAACAAAACTCGCTAGGAACGGTCCAAGCAAGTTGCTCAAAGCTGAAGAACAGCTTAGACCTATTGCTGACCCTCCTGTTTTACCAGGAGTGAAACCTGCTGAGGGCAGGGACTTGATGCAGGATAGAGCAGTGATGTGAGGACAACACAAAGACCCGAACGTGGCCGGAACGAGGTCTTTGCAGCCCTCCCTATGGAGGGACACGTTTGTGTCCGTGCGCGTCATTCCCTAACGCTGCTGAGCAGAGCCCAGGGGACAGCGGAGCTGGACGGGTGGCAGCCTCCACCGCCCGGCACTGCGGGCAGCAGCCGGGACCCGGCGTCGGGAAGCTCCCGCGCTGCTGTGCTGGGAACCGGATCTCCGCTGCATCCCGGGAAAGGGCAGGATGCTGCATTCAGGCTTCCTTCCTGCATTTGCAGTAACGGGGAAATGCTTGGTGAGAAGCAGATATATCCTCTAGTAAGCGATTGGTGGTGTTTTTATCCGGGTCTGAGCTCTGCAGCAGCTATAACATTAAACACAGGTAAACACGGGCAGTGAAACAATGCTCCGTTCCATGCAGTGTTTATTAATTCGTAATTATCCTCTCCTACAAGAATGTCCCTGTGAAGTGACTTGGAACCGGGGAGCTCGGTGGTGGCACTGGCTCCAGGGCCACCCTCTCCCCCGTCCCCTCGGCTCCTGCGCGGGGGGAAGCCTCATCCCTCCGACCGGGAGAGCAGGGACCATCCTCGCAGCGTGGTGGTCTGTTCCAGGAGTTTTCCACTGAATATCCCTGCGGTACTGGCAGGTGTCACGGAGTAAAGTACATTTTGAGGAGGGCCGTGCAGGGTGCTCGTGCTCGAAGGTGACGGCAGGAGAGTCGCAGCAGCCGCGTTTGCCGGTGCCGAGAAGCTGTGTCCGTCTCATCGGGTTGTCTCCCCAGGGCAGTGGCCAGGGAAGGTGAGGTGGCCGCTCCGAGTGTCCTATTGTTCGCGGGTGGCCGGGGCTGTTTGCGCCGGACAATGGCTGCTGATAACATCGCAGCGCGCGGAGCGTGGCGCCTGTGTCACCGCAATGGGCGCCGTGTTTGTGTGTCCCCATTGTGCCGCGTCCCATTGCGGGACTGCGAGGGACGGCACCCGTCCCGCTCCCCGAGGGGCGGTGGGGGCTCTGCCCCACGCGTGGCCTTGCTGATCGGCCTTTCCCCTCTTGTTTTCGGTGCAATCGGGTGTTTGTCACCCGTGCAGCAGATCAGTGTCACTGACACCTGAGACACCCTGGAGCAGCGGGGAGCTGCGGGCGCCCTCACCGTGCGGCTCCGCAGGCTCCCGGGGTGGTCAAATGGGCAACCTGCGCGAGCAGGAGTGTCCCCTGCAGAATGGGCTTTGTCACCCGTTCCGCTGACCCCCGGCGCAGCCCACGACTCTCTGCAGTCCCTTGCAGTGGCACCTCTCGGTGCTGACACTCCCCAGCGCGGCCCCGAGGTCAGTGCGACCTGGGGACTATTGTCCCCGCGCTGTCCCTGGGGCGCTGGAGCGAAGCGGCTCTATTTAAGCGGGGCTCCCCGCGGCGCCGGGCACGGCGGGAGCTGCGAGGGAGGGAGGCGCGAGCGGGACCTGCTCTTCCTCCCCGGCCGCGCGCGCAGGGTGTGGGTCCCCTCCCGCGGAGGAGCGGGTTTATCCGCTTGTTCTGGTGGGAATGGGAAAGGCCGGCAGCGCAGCGGGTTTGTCCGCTTGTCCTGTTGGGAATGGGGAAGGCCGGCAGTGCAGCGGGTTTATTGGATTGTTCTGTTGGGAATGGGGAAGGCCGGCAGTGCAGCGGGTTTGTCCGCTTGTCCTGTTGGGAATGGGAAAGGCCGCCAGCAGGCGGCTGCCCTGCTCGTGGGGCCGGGAGGTCCCTGTGCCCGGAAGGCAGCGAGGAGCCGTGCCTTGGAGAGGATGCGCTTGTTCACCATGTTCCTTTCTTCTTTTCCTAGGGTTTTGGTGCCTCTCTCGCATCCCCAGGCCCTTGTGCTGAGGGACTGCTTGGTGCCTGCTCATCCTCAACATCTCCAAACCCGGCACCTTTCTCTGGTCGCTGCAGTTGTGAGTAAAGCACGAGGGCAGAGCCCTTGCCATTTTTTTCGTGCTAGATGTATTTGCTGTGAATATTTCATACAAAAGCGCTCTCGTGCAGGGCTGCCGCGTCAGGAGCCACCGCTGGGGCTGCATTTGGTAGCAGCTGATGGGGGGACAACCAAGCTCCCCCCTATCCAGGGCAGTATGATGTGCCCAGACTATTTTGTGTCAAGTACAAATAGATGCAGTAAGAGTGCTTTGTAATTTCCAAGGCAATTCAGAGCTGTTTCAGATTCTGAAAGAGCCTATGTTGGTGCGCTATTTTGGAGAAAAAGAATAAAGGAGGAATTACAATATCTTAAATACTTGTGGGCCTCTCCGCTTACTTCTCTGTGCACCTCTTGTCTAAATTAATAGTGATTTGTGACCTATGCCATAAGGAAAGTGGCAAAGGGAGAGTTGTCCTTGCCCTGACCGTGTCTTTGGCAGGTGGAGGCTGAAGATGCTGGAAGCTCTGGGCTCCGTCCTGGCTGCTCTGCTGCTGTCGCTGCCAAACTCCGATGCAGACAGCGCCATCCTGTCCCGCGAGGCCTACGAGAAGGGTGAGCACTAACGCCCAACACTAAAGCTCATCCCACGGGGACCATTTTCCTGCTGCTCTGCCTACGTTTCCTTATACTTCCTATTAAAGTTCTCAATCCCTGGACATAGCAACTCCCTTAGGAACCTGAGCAGGTCTGTTCTGTGGGTGCTCTTGGTCCATAGACTCAAAGAGGGTTGAAGGTCTCACGTTTTCCACCCAGCCTGAAGCAGCAGCAGCTATTTTTGAGCTGCCGTCCACTCGAATTACCAACAAAAATGTCTCCCTTCGCCTGTAAGGAGGCAGGCGAGCCTGATGCCTCCCCGGTCACCCAGCATGTCTGAAGAAGGGAATTTTGTTGGTTGCAGCTTCAGGTGACCGAGAGTATAAACTCAGCGCCCTCTTAGTGTCCGATGGCTCTTGCCTCGTGTAGGAAGAGGTGGAAAAAACGACAACCTAAATGCTCTTCGTGCAGTTAGAGGTCACCAACCACGTCTAATCGCAGTGTTTTTCTTTACAGCTTGCGGAGATTCAACGAGGAGCCTTTTTGAGTCTGAAATGAGCAAATTCACGTTCCCAGATTTAAAAGTGGATTCAATAGCCATAAAGGGGTGAGTGGCAGAGAAAGGGCTCCCGCCTGCTCCTCTGGTGTCCAGGGACCCTGTTGTCCATTAGGGCGTCTGCACCGAGCGCGTCCGGGTCGGAGCGGCCGCGTGGGGACGTGCACTGGGTTAGGGTGTCCGGGGCAGCCGGTACCGGTCCGGCTGGTACTGGTCCAACCGGTACCGTCCATCCGGGAGCCCCGGGCTGGGCAGAGGCTTCAGCAAACAGCACTGAGCTGAGAGCCCGTCCACAAGGTTGTCTGGAGAGGACAGATAAACCCAAAGCATTTATTGGACAAATGTCTGTTATTTGACAAGAATAGATGTGGCCTTGGTGCCTGCCTTGAAAAGCCGCCTCGTTCTGTTCCTCCTCTCTCCGCATTTCGTTTTCCGCGTGAGCTGTTTGGGGACAGTTCTTCTCGCTGCTCTGTGTTTAACAGCACATTATTGCTCATGTCTGTGGAAACAAATAAAGGACCCTGACACGCTGAGCCCGGATATCTTTGCTGCTCATGTTTTCTGCTCTCGTTTCACAGGTTGTACGTCATGAATGTTACGGTTCTTCCCATAAAGGCCGCGTGCATCCCTGGCGCTGGGGTCCGGGTGCATCTTTCTGCCCTTCTGAGTATCTTTGGTACTTGGTGAGTGCCGGCCAAAGGCTGCAGGGTTCAGATTCCTTTCAGCAGCACAAGACAGGAATAAGGAAGGTGTCTGCATGGGCAAGAGGATGGAGAGGAAATTAGTGTGGGGTGTTTTTGTTGGAAGCCGTAGAAACAAAGCCCTGTCTCGGGATCTGGTGTAACCGCACATGGATATTTTATTGGGAATTGAGGTTCCCTCAAACACTGTCCAGCGAGGAGAGGCTGGGAAGGGCAGTGGTGGAGGAGGATCTGGCGGGAGGTGGTTTGGATCCGCACACAGCCGCCTCCGCGGAGCACGGTGCCGGCGCTGCGGGGGACTCGTCCGCTATTCCGCGTCGCTGTCCCCGCAGTGGCAGTGTCCTGGTGCCCGGCGTGGTCACCGCCGCGGCGAGGCTCAACTGCAGCGCCCTGGTGCTGCTGGCAGCCTATTCCCCGAGCAACGGCTCCGTGGGCGCCGGGGAGCTCGCGTGCGCTGCGGCGCTGACCGACGTCACCATCAGCTCGAGGTGAGCGCCGCGGTTTGTCCCGAGCAGAATCCGCGTGGGCAGGAGCTGCCCTGGGCTACGGCGCGCGGCAGCCTTTACATCGCCCTTTGATACAGCCTGAATCTTGGATTTACCAGCTTTGTTTTGGATTTATGTGTGCAGCAGAGCTATTTGAGTGATCAGAGAAAGTCTCTTCATACAGTGTCACAGACGGAGCCATTTTTTTGATTTTTAAACTCCGTGCTTGGGCAATGCCTTGCGTGGATGCCAGTCCACCAAGATACTGTCCTACTGTTTGATTCTCCTTTCCCTAGGTATAAACTACTCTATATTTTAGACTAACTCACTGCAATATATTCCACGAGCGTCCGTGTGGGTGGTATGAGCCCCGCTGTGGCTTGTTTGCTCCCAGAAATAGAGCAGGACTGTCCGCTCCTGAGGCTGCAGCCTGGGGGCAGCACTCAGGAACCGTCTCCTGACCATCCCCTCCCTCTAATTTCTCTTAAGCGCTTTGGTCTGACGCCGGTTCCTTCTGTTTCAAAATGATTCCCTCTCGTCTGCAGCAACGCTAGTGTCAGCGTGGAAAAAACGTTAAGAAGCAGCATCGTGTCGGAGCTGCAAGAAAAGGTACAGCTCGTTCTGCTGTCGCTTCCCAACACACGGAGGGAAGGGAAGCTCCCGGACCAGCTCCTGCGGGGCTGGAGCGGGGCTTGGCGAGCTCCCTCCTCGCTGCTGGGCTCTGCCCTTCGCCTCCCGACGCGGATGGAGCTGCCGCCTCCCCGAGCGGGACAAGGGAGCGAGCGGGAGCGCTGCGGCCCTGCAGAGCCCGCGGAGCCGCTCGGGGCGCCCTGCCGTCCCCAGCCCTCGCGGGGTCCCCTCGGCCCCTTCCGCAGCGCTCGGACACCCTGGAACGGGGAAAGAGCAGAGCTGGTTTTACCCTGACATGCTGAGCCGGGGATGGAATAACTTTCTCTTGTGTTTCAGACACCTAAGATACTTTCAGATTGCATTTCCATTGGGCACAGGAAGTTCCTGCACCGTATAAATTGTGAGCGACACCCCCGTTTTCCTTTTCCTTGTTGTCCCTGGTAATCTGGGTGCAGAGAGACCCCGTCACTTTCCCATTCTGGCCCCTGGGACACAGATGGGCACCGTGTGACAGAGTACGGGGCATGGCCACGCTCCCCCGATCTAATACCCGTTCCCGGGGGAGCATCACCAGGATGCTCGCTAGGTACATGCAGATGTTGCTCTGTTTTTAAGCACTGCCAGAAACTTATGGAAAAGAGGATCTGGGAAGGGGGCAGCCTGGACATGGGTCTTCATAGGTAACATCTTCCTCTGTAGCTGTTTCCATCCAGGCCTGTGAGGAGCAAACTTGCAGCTGTAATGGGGACCAAGAGGAAATTCAAGCAAGCAAAGCAAACTCTCTCCCTTTTCTCTTGTACCAGTTGTTAGGTGATGCTTCTGTTTTGGGTTTGTCTACAAATTGCTCGCTGTTTGCTGGTCCCTTGTATAAACTTGAGGATAGCAAACTTGTTTTCATGACTGATTTAGATTCAGCAGCAACTCGAAATCGTAGCCTTCCACCTGGTCTGATATTCTTGTGGGGTTCCCGGGTTCCCCCCCCATAAATCTCTTTCTGTTTCCACGCAGCTGTAATCCCATTTGAAATGGGGAAAATCATATATGTGCCCAGGTCCCCCAGGGTGCACAACTCCTCCGTTGAAATACCCCTGCAGGTGAGTGCGAGCTGTGAGCGCCGCTTCTCGGGCTGAATTTCACCCCTTCTTGATAACTCCGGAGCGGTTTCAGAGCTCTGCTTCCTCCATGGCTCTAAGCAGAGGAGCAGTTGGCAGGAAAGCTCTGGAATAGCTGTCAGGAGCGCTTGGAATTCCCAGGGAGCGATTCCTGCTCGCAGCAGGCGCTCGTTGAGACCCGCTAATTAGGGGGTTTCTCCCATAGTGGACGTGTGCTGTTGTCTGTGCTTTCAGATTCAATACGAGACCAGCGATGGGAAGAGGATTCCCATTCCGTCTCTGCCGGCCAGCCCCGAGGTGACGCTGGTGGCAAACGGCACAGCTGAGACCATCGGGGAGAACACGTTCACCACGGTCCTGTCGCAGGGCGTCTTCGAGGAGCCCCGCACCATCCCCTGCACCCCCGAGACGGTGAGTGATGCAGCCGCCTGCGTTGTTCAGGTTTCCAGCTGATGTGGCCCTTGCACAGCGTTTGGTGCCTGGTCCTCGGTACCTCTTTCTACCTCCTGTTTGTGTGTTTGTTGTTTTTTCCCCAGTAACTTTCCTACGCTCGCTGCTTCATTTAATGCGTGCTCTCAGGTACTACATTGCATGAAACCTGTTTCTGCAGCTCCAAACGCCCGTGCAGCTGCAGCGGAGCCTGCTGTCGCGCTCTGCTCTAACCGAGGCTCCTCTATATTCCTTAATTACCTGAAAGGGCTCGGAGGCAGCTGTTGAGAACATGATTGAGGAAGAACCTACTACGTTTGTCTGGGTTATAAAAAGAGAAACTGCCTTCAGAGAAGAGCCCTGTAAAGAGCAGCTTTTGGGAAGCAGAGGGCTCTTGTTAACGCGGGTGTGAGGAAGGCTCCGTGCAGGCGGAGGAGGCCGTGTCCCCTCCTCATCCTCCCGGGAGCAGGCGGCTGCGCGTGGCCCTTTCGTGGGAACGGGGCATCTCCAACTGGTGTCTGTTCGTTTCAAACAGTTCTCGCAGGCCCGTGCTCTCGAGGAGGCCCTCAACGACACCATCGCGTCCAAGGTGAGTCCGGCCCTGGCCGTGGAGCATCCCGGAGGTTCATGCCGTGCTGATGATGCCGGCGGCTGCGTGCGCGGCTGCCCAACTCCAAGGGCTCCCTCCGTCCCCTCATCTGTCCCCGCTGTCCCCTCCGCCCGTCCCCTGTCCCCTCCGCCCGTCCCCTTTCCCCACACTCCTCGCGCTGAGGCCGCTCTGGCCCCCGCGCCGTGCAGTGCCCCGCGTGCCGCGCGGCCGCCCTCTCGCTGCTCATCGTCATCGAGGCGCTCGTCCCGCTCGAGGTGCACCTGGACGTGAACCGCTGCGCCCTGAACGTGTCCCTGAAGCTGGAGATCATGAGCAAGAACGGCAACGAGAGCCTGGCCGTGCTGGCCGTCCTGGAGGCGGTGAGAGCTGGGGACCGAGCGCCGTCGAGAGGCAGCGAAACGCGGGGGACGGCGGGGAGGCTGGTGGGGGAATGACAACCGGTGAATTTGTTCCTCTATATTGGGTAGAAACTCCTGGAGAAATTCCAGGCAAAAAGTGTTAATAACTGGGAACTAGGCATGGATGGTTTATTTAACGCAGAGCCCAGCCTTGCCCGTGCGGCGGAGGCGGCGCTGGGCTGCGTGCGGGCACAACCCCGCTGAGCGTCCCCGTCCCCGTTGCAGGAGCTGGGCCTGGCC
>JAWLRI010000238.1:716470-730679 GCA_034781795.1 Crypturellus tataupa
GCGGCGCCCGCGCACCCGCGCACGGCCGGGCTCCGCACCCCGAGAGTGGGAATTTTAATGCTGTTTTCCTTTGATTTCTGCAGCGGCACTTAATCATTTATGACAATTAATTTTTAAAGCTCGGAGAGCTCTTGCTTGTGAAGTTCCACACTCAGATTTGTTGTTGTTCAGTTTATTGCAATGATTAAACCAGCAGAAATGAAAAGGTCTTTTCCCAGCTCTTGGTGCCCAGCATCCAGAGCAGTGTTGGACGTGCCAGAGCTGGTCCAGCTGGTGCAGGAAGGGTTTACCCGCCCGGCCGAGCACTCGCGTGCGCTGGGCATCTTGCACCGCGCTCGTGCGAGTGACCAAGGCGCTGCGCTAGCCAGGCCGGGCTGGCCAGGTAACCACACCGGTATTGGGCTGCTCGATCACATATTCTCTCCGAGAGCTCCTTTAAAAGACCTGACAACCGTTTTGGCATCCTTTTGCAATGCTGCCCACGTCTCGCAGAGCCCCTCCGACAAATCCTGCTGATTTTATTTGACACGATTTTCAATCGAAGCTGCTCGAGCCTCTCTCCCTCTCTCCTGTTCAATAGCCACAGCTACAGGAGCTGCGCATCATTACATGCTGATCAAAGGCGGAATGTAAAAGACAGTCTAGTGAATTAAAGTCTAATTTAATTGTGCCAAGAACTGTCATAAAGGGATTTTTAAAGGAATCTGGAACAGATGAAGAAGTTGTTCAGTGTGACCTAAATATTATTTCCTAGCGCAGCAGCTCTGCAGGGGCAGCAGGGCTCACTCGGGCCGTCCCACGGGCTCTGGGGTGCTAAACCTGAGCCTAGAGAGCGGCTTTGGGGACAGCCTTTCTGATGGCTTTGCAAGCGCATTTGTGGGCTTGAGTAAACACTCCCACGGCTGCAGCCCCAGCTGGAGCACTGTGAGAACGTGAGGCCCTTGAAGGTGTTTTCTTTTGAACAGAAGCAGATCAAATATGAAAAGAAAAAAAAGGGGGTGGCAGGTGCTTTCCTAAGGTGGATGGAGCAAATGAGCCAAGCAAACAGCAGATCCATGGGCAAGCGGCGCTGGTCCTGGCCGCGGTTCGCGCTGCGGTTGGAGTCGGTGCCAGCTGGGGCTCCCGGCAGGTCGGCGCGGGACGCGATGCTGCGCGGCTGCTGCTGCCTTGCCGCCCTCTGGGCCCTGCTGCCCGCGGCCCACGGCCTCCTCGGCCTGGGAGAAGCCCTGGGGCTGCGTCCGGCGCGGGACGGAGCCGGTGAGCGCCAAGGGGTTGTGCTGTACGCGGGGCCGGAGCGGCGGAGAGCTGCTCCCGGCTCCTGGATCCTGGTTCCTGGCTGTGGCTCCTCTCTCCGGGCTCCTGCCTCTTTGTTCTTCGCTCCTAGCTCCTCATTCCTTGCTCCTTGTTCTTTGGTCCTTGCTCCTGGCTCCTCATTCCTCGCTCCTCACTCCTTGCTCCTGGCTGCTCATTCCTTGCTCCTGGCTGCTCATTCCTTGCTCCTCGCTCCTCATTCCTTGCTCCTGGCTCCTCCTTCTTTGCTTCTCGCTCCTCATTCCTTGCTCCTCACTCCTCATTCCTTGCTCCTGGCTCCTCATTACTTGCTCCTCGCTCCTCCTTCTTTGCTCCTGGCTCCTCAGTCCTTGCTCCTGGCTCCTCATTCCTTGCTCCTGGCTCCTCATTCCTTGCTCCTCGCTCCTCCTTCTTTGCTCCTGGCTCCTCAGTCCTTGCTCCTGGCTCCTCATTCCTTGCTCCTCGCTCCTCGATCTTTGCTCGTCGCTCCAGCAGCAGCAATGAGCTGATCCCTGTGACACTTGTGCAACCCCTGGGGAACCCTGAACCCCTGAGCTCTTGGCTTTGGGGGGCTCAGGGTTCCCCAGGGGTTGCACAAGTTGCACACAGGTGGGGGATGCCCTGGGAGAACCTGGAACAGATATTCCTGCTCCCACGGACACATCTCCCGCGGCGCAGGGACGGGTCCAGCAGCGGCTCCGTGCCGGGGCGGTCTCTCTAGCGTATCCATCGCGCTCTCATCAGTGAAATGTTCCACTCAAGAGGGTCTGACAGTAACGGAGGCTCTGGTGGCGCAGGAGGCCTGCTGGGCACCGGCGTCCTCGGCGGCACGGGCGGCGTGCTGGGCACGGGGCTGCTGGGACAAGGAGGGCTGCTCGGGACCGGCCTCCTGGCCAAGGGCAGCCAAGAGGCCCCTGGAGCGGGGAACGCGTCCGGCGGAGCCGGGCTCCTTGGCACCGGCCTCCTGGGTGAGCAGGGTCTCCTGGGCACGGATGTGCATGGGACACAAGGGCTTCGTGCCAGTTTGGTGACAAATATCTGACTATTGCAGGGGGACAGTCCAGCAACAGCGGTCTGCTTGGCACCGGCCTCCTTGGTAATGGTCCCCTCGGCAATGGCCTGCTTGATAATAAAGGTCTTCTCGGAGAGAAGGGCCTGCTTGGCACCGGCGTCCTCGGTGGGGACAGCCTTGTTGGCAATGGTCTCCTCGGCAATGATGGTCTCCTTGGAGAGAACGGTCTGCTCGGCACAGGTCTGCTCGGAAAAGGAGGGCTCCTGGGCAATGGGAGTCTCCTTGGGCTGGAAGGTCTCCTGGGTGCCGGAGGCCTCCTGGGCGCCGGAGCCCCCCAGGTGTCGACGCAAGGCTTTGACTGGTAAGATGAGGAGAGCAGAGCGCGGCGCAGGGCCCCAGCCCGTCCCTCACCTCCCCGAGGCACGAGAAGCCTGGCCTGATGCTTCAGAACTAAGTTTAGTAAATGGTACCAGATACTTAGCCAGCACTTCTCTAAGACCAGTCCTAGAGACCAGTCTAAGACCGGTCTGAGAGACCAGTGGTAGATGCTGGCTGGAGCAGAGGTTGGCCCTTTCCTACTCCGTTTTGCTACAAACTGGACTCCGGGCTCAGCTCCCTCTCAAGACTTGCTTTGGTTTCCACCTCCAGGCTGAAGGTCCTGAACCTGGAGACCATCCGGGCGTCGTGGAAGGTCGTGCCGGGAGGGGAGCTCCTGCTGAACCTCTACTCCAAGATGACGCTGAACCTGCCGGGGTGAGTAAAACCGTGAGGTTTGGGAAGGCCTGAGGGTGCCGGGGGACGGGAGGTCTCCGCGTGCTGGAGGGGCAGCGGCAGACGCAGAGCCAGGCCCTCGCGGTGCCTCCTGCCCGCTCCTCCGTGGGATCTCCAGCTTCCCGCGCACCGAAGGCCGGGGCTCCCCATCCGCAGCAGCAGCATCCGTTGGGATGTGAACCCGGGTCGCCCGTCACCCCAGCCCTGCCCGTGCGTCATGAGCAGGTCCCAGGCACCTTCTGCCGAAGGGCTGGTATTTCCTTGTTGGTGGCCCCACTTGAACAATCCGCAGGGCTCGGATTTCTGTCCTTTCTGCGGGCTGAGCAGCGCTTTGGAAAGCCAATGAACCCGTGCAATTCTGCGGTAAAGGAAGTTTCAGAAAACAAATATTGGCTCTCAGCGGAGGGGCACATTGCGCACATCTCTGGAGCTGTTCCGAATTCGCACTTTAGTGCTTCCTTGGGAATCTTATTTGCTTTGTTGTGCAAAACTGTTGACCTCAGCAGGGCGCAGACTCTGACCCGAGAGGCTGGGGAAGGTCCGGAGGGGACAGCCCCGGTGCTCTGAGCCCGCGCGCGCCCGCCGGGGCGGCCGCGCTGCTCCGAGGCGCAGGAGCTTGTCCCTCCCTTGCAGGATCTTCCTCTTCCTGAGCGGCTCCTCGGTGGAGATGAACATCACGTCACACGTTGTGCTGACACAGGACACCCCCGGCGACCTCAGGCTGGTCATCAAGGACTGTGGCAGCATGTTCGGGGGCTTCACGGTCAACCTGCGCCCGGGGTGAGCGCGGGGAACCAACTCCGCGGTGCGAGTTTAGCTTATTTTACAGCTTAATCTGTATCTTCTCGTGCAGAAACACCAGGGTCGCTCCAGACCCGCCTCGCCTGCAAGCCCAGGTGCTGATACCCTCCCTGGCATCAGCTTGGGCTTTTGCTTTTCCCTTTGCAGCCTCTTCACCCGCATAATGAGCGGTTTGGTGAACTCCTCTCTTCGGTCGTTCCTACCTGCACTGGTGAGTTCGGGCAAAATCCCTTCCCGTGAGACGTTGCAGCTTAGCTGAAGTTGCTGCTCTTTCCCCATGGTCTAGCATTCAAATATCTGCCTGTATAAATCTATGTATATACATGTGCAGGCACGGACACACGTCCACATCCCATAACTGAATCCTGCAAACTTCCTTGATCTTCCTTGCAGTCAGGAGTTATTTGTTAAGAGTAATTCAGGTTCCATCACGCAATGTTATGGGCTAATTTGTAACCAATTGCTTTCTGAACCGCTTCTCTGTGCTGCGGCGGTGCGGGAAGCAGAAGTGACAGCATCACTTAGGAAAAAAGGTGCTTGTTAGAGGTGCTCTTAGTCTGTTAGACGCAAGCGCTGCCGTTTGGAGACTGCGCTTTTTCTGCAGAGGAACCTGTGTCCCAGAGCCGCTTGTTCCCGCTCGGTTTGAAGTGTGTAAAACCCCGGTGCTGGTGGGGAGCCGCTCACCGGCGCTTCCCCTTGGTGCCTTGCAGTTCTGCCCCTTGTTGAACATTTGGTTCAGCATCATCAACATGAAGCTGCAGTTCCTCAATCGTAAGTCCCAACGTCCCCCTCCTACGTGGATTTTGCCACCCCTGCGCCCCTGCTCGGCCCCGCGTTTCCCTCCGTGCCCCTGGGCAGCAGCTCTGTCCAGCGGGAGGGACGCCTGTTCCCGCTCCCGCTCCGTCCGAGTGGATGGGGACGTCTCCCTCTGTGCAGGCGTCGTCACCTTCGGACTCCTTGGGAAGATCCACTCTGCCCTGGCCAACGCGCCGGTGACCACGGGGCAGTTCGTGGAGCTGGATTTGCAGGTACGGGGGACCGCGGTGGCCGAGGCGCCGGGTTTGTCCCCAGCCGCAGCCCCTCCGCAGCCAGGCCCTGCATCCACCGCGCTGACACCGCTGTCACTGCCTTGGTTTTCTGCAGAATACGCCTTTCCCCAGCGCCTTCATCAACTGGCTCCTGCGCAGTGAGTTCAGCGCACGGAAGGGTGCAGAGCACACGGGGTGCAGAGCACATGGGGTGCAGGATGCTGGGATTAGGGAGGTGCAAGGCGCTGAGCACACAGGGTGCTGTGCACGTTGGGGTGCACAGATCGGCAAGGTTCGGGGTGCTGAGCAGGGTGCAGTACAAGCTGCGGGTGCTGAATCGCGTCCCCGGTGCAGTCGGGGCTGCTGCTCCTGGATGGTCCCACCGATGCAGCCAGGCACAGGGTGTGGGGCAGCCCAGTGCTCACCGTGTCCCTCTGTCCAGTCGCAGGTGTCCGTCCCGGCGGCAGCCCGTAGCTCCCGTGTCGGGCGAGCCGGCGCGCCGCGGGGTAAGGCCAAGCAGGGCTCGCTGTGGTCCTGCCCGGGCCCCGTCCGTGTCCCTGTCCTTGCTCATATGCGTGCCCATACCCTTATCCATGGCCATACTGGTGCCTGTGTCCTTGGCCGTGTCCCTATCCATGGCAATGTCTGTGTGTCCGTGTCTGCGTCCATGTCCATGTCCATCCCCACGGCCGTACCCATTCCCATGACCCTGTCCATGCCCAGTCCATGCACATGTCTCTGCCCATGCCCATATCCATGTCCATTCCCATGCCCCTGTCCACGCCTATATCCATGTTCCCGTCCTTGCCCTGTCCATGTCCTGTTGGTGCCAGAGCAGCTCCCGCTCCAGCAGCAGCGGGGACAGCACAGACCTCTCCCCAGGTGCTCGGGGACCCCCCGGAGGAAGATGCTTTGGGGTCAGGAACGAGGATGGAGTCGACGCACCCAAGCGGGTCCCCGGGCTGCGTCAGCGCCCATTCCAGTGCTGCTCTCGCAGTCTGTGCCTGGCTCAGGGCCGAGGCGCCCGCGAGCCCTGCGCGTCCCACTGGCCCTAGCGCCCGCCATTTCTATTGATTTTATACTGTTAACAAAATAAATAAATAAATAAAAAGCCTTCAAGCTGGGTCCTGGGTGTACCTGGCTGGGGTTGGGTACAAACATTTGTGCTTGGAGACGCTGGGGATAAGCACCGCGCTATGGGGTGGGCTCGGGGTGGCTGCAGGGCGGCTCACGGCACCATTGCCCGGCCCTGGATGGGGCTTTTCTGCCTCTGCCGGGACCAGCGGCCAAGGGGAGGGCACTGCCCCGGCCGGACGGGCTGCACTGGCTCCTCGCGCTCCCATTAACGCGTTTGGAGACGGATTTTACCGTGAATTTCTGTTCAGCTCGAGGAGGCTGCGGCGCTGCTGGAATCGTCTCTGTTCTTGCGCATGCGGGAGAACCGCGGTTTAGCTCTGCAGGTACCAGGGAGGTGAATGCTGCTTTGAATACGTGACACCCGCTCCCGGCAGTGCAGGGGGATGCGGAGGGGACATGGGGGATGTGGGGGGGACACAGAGGGGACGGGGGGGACAGTCTGGCCTGTGCCCCCAGCCCCTTCCCCGGCCCGTGCAGGCACTGCTCAGGGCTGGCCGGGCTCTCATCCGTGTCCAACGGTTACGCATCCCAGCCAGCTGATGGGGAAAAAATATCTGAAAAAATATTTGGAGGGCAGGGTGACATACATGAAAAAAAAAAAAAAAAAGGAAATTGATATCAAAGACCGTTACCAAAATGGGAGCTTATTAATAGGAAAGTCAAGAGATAAAACTAATTCAAAGCTAATGAGGCAGGAACCTCATCTCGGAGAGCAGGAAAAGTCGATACCGGCTGTCAGGCGGGAAGGGAGCGGCGGGGAGGGAGCGGGCGGCGTGAGGACAGGGATGGGGACAGGGACAGGGACGGGAATGGGGACAGGGATGGGGACTGGGACGGGGACGATGCTTGTGTCCTGCTGCGGGAGGCACCGCGGGGGGTAAAACAGGGACAAATGGAGAGTGTGACGCGCGGGGGGCGCATGGCTCCAGGGTGCAGCCGGGATGCGCACGGGTCTCTCCGGGAGGTGCCGCAGCGCAGCCTGCTCCGTCCCGGCTCTTGGGAACGCGCTGGGGCGCGGGCAGCGCCGCAGGCTGCAGCCCCCGCTGGGAAGTCGTTACGAGACGGTCGTTGGGCTGCGGAGCTGCAGGAGCTGCAGCGAGGGGCACGCAGCGCAGCGCTGCGCGGAGCGCGTCCTGTGGACGGGCGGGCGCGAAGCACCCGGGGCTGCTCCTGGGGACGCGTCCAGCTGCTGCCCGTGTCCCTGTCCCCATTGCAATGCAGCGTTTGCAATGCAGTATTTCGTGGGAATAGTCCGAGGCAGGGATTAAACGGCAGCCTCTTCGACTCGGGAATCCCTTCTGTTGGAGCGGGACGGAGGGCGGCCGGGCGCTGCTGTCACATTTTCTCACTTGGAGATGGGTGGTCATGGAGAAAAGGTCAGAACGAGCAGAGAAAGGTGCGTGTCAGCCCTTCTCAGGAGGGGTTGGCCACGGTTCTAACAGGAACAGGAAAAATGACCTGGAAAAGGCGCCGCAGGGTAGTTAACCCGGTTATTTTTATTAGCAAGCACAGGCAGGCTGTGCTCCCTGTCACTGCTGAGTGATGGTGCTTACGTCCTGCTTCTTCCCTTGGTATTTCAAAGCAAATAGACCCTCTCGTCTCCTTCAAATCCTCCTGTCAGAGGCAGCAGGGGCCTCTGCAGGGATGTGAACGCGGGCTACGAGGTTCCCTCGCCGGGGACGGCTGCCCGGGCTCTCAACACTCCAGCACCCGCACGGATCAGCGCTGAGCAGCGCCAGGAGGCACCTCGGGGAGAGCGGAATCAGCTTTGGGGTAATCAGCAAAACGCGGTTGTTTCTTAAGCTAAGGGCTAATGAACACTCAGCGAACCGTGCTGCTTTCAGAGAGATATAATTGGAACTTAGATCCCGTGGAGGAGGAGGATAGACTTTCCAGCAAAACCCTTTCATGTTAATTTAAAATTCTGCAAATTCATATCGGAACAACTTTACAAAGACCTGAGCAGCTTCTTCAGCATTTCTCAGTGGAGAGAGCCTTTTACAATCTTTTATTTTAGTAACAAGT
Source organism: Crypturellus tataupa (assembly GCA_034781795.1). Taxonomy (NCBI): domain Eukaryota; kingdom Metazoa; phylum Chordata; class Aves; order Tinamiformes; family Tinamidae; genus Crypturellus; species Crypturellus tataupa. The sequence continues at coordinate 724,535 of JAWLRI010000238.1, forward strand.
TATCCCCATGAAAAGGCATGACTGTCTCACATCTTGCGACACTGTAGTCACAAACGCAAGTTGGAGCAACTTGCTTGGATTCAGCAGACAAGGCTGGACTGTGGCAATGTGGCCTGCGATAACTGTGGGTTCTGATTACAGAAATGCAATTATAAGATCAATTTCCAGAAGTTACTGGCCATTTAAACTGGTACCAACCATTTCTCCTCTCCAGTGAAGCAGAGGGAAGGACATACCACAAAAAACAAAAAAAGGAGCCCCAAACTCCTTGCGTTTGCACCAAAAGTTCTGAGGGGTAACGCTCGGCTCCTTCCAGTACGCATTTCCTTAGGTCTAGGGACAAGCAAATCCCTCTAGCCTAGATCCTAACATCCCCAGTGCAAGGGGCATGTTCCCTCCATCCTTGCATATTAAGGCATTAATGACATATTAAGCATCGTCTGTGCGTGTTAAACACAATTTTACATTCCACAGTTTGGTGCCACATTCCATCACACAGCAGGATGCAGGTTCTCCCTTACCAATTCCACACATTTCCTAACAGTGAAGTTACTAACATTTGAAAGAAATCATAAAAATCTCCTCTTCCTTGAGTTGTTTGTCCCCTTGCACTGTCCCTCTTCAGCAGTGTCAGAGTTGTATTTTCTGGGTACTGCAGGCTTTGCAGCTCCAAATCCAGCTGAGTTAGCAGCAACGCCTTGCTCTGCAGACATCGATTTCTCCGGTTTGGATGAAACGGAGGACGTGATCGAAGACCGAGATTGACCTGCAGCACTGCAAGGGGCAGGAGCAGGGCCGAACAGAGCACCAGGGAAAATACGAGATCTTGCACGCGTTGGGTTTGGCAAGTCCATGAGCAGCTTCTGCGCCTTTGGCCTACAAACCTGCACCCATCTACGGCGGAAGGTTCTTGCCAAAAGGAAAAGGAAAATCCCTAGTTTTGCCCCACTTCTGCCTGACCAAACTTCTTGTTTCTTCCCGGGGAATCGTGCTGCTTTTGCCCCGGTCTGCAGGGATGCATCAACACGCCGCAAAGCGGGAGAGGGTAGTACGGCGAAGCGGGACTCCCTTCAAGGTCTGCGAGCTGGCAGAGGTCACCTGGAAGCAACAGCACAACCGTCCTTAGGAACAAAGATGCTCAGAAATATCTGTTTTAGTTTTAGGCTCTCCTGGCAGCAGCTGCTCTAGAGAACAGCACAGCGCAGGAAAAAATAGCCCAAGAGAACAAGCTTTCTAGGCAGGTCACCTTCACCAACACGTAGTCTCCTGGCTGCGCCCTGACCAGAGCTTTGCCTTCCGCATCCTCCACTTCGGCGTCAGGGAAAATCACCTTGATGTTGCCATCGTTCCTGCCGCACAGCTCCGAGGGGGAGCGCTTGCTGGGCTGGAAGGAGAACGGGGAACATTAGCTGAGTGGCAGTAACTCTGATTCATTGCTGGGCTTTATCACAGCAGGAATTAATTGAGCACTATTGGCAGTATTAAAATCCACTTTCCACGTTGTTAAGCACGCTGTGAAACAAAGTCCTACGGCCAGAGCTGCTGTGTTGAGAACCGCACATGAAAGCCAGTCCTAGAAAACGACGGCATCGGAGCTGGGCTCGAGACAGATCTCCCCCATTCCATCCGTTTCCAGCCCCGCTGGGCCGCCAACAGGAGCCCCATCTTCACAAGCGCACAAAGGACCCACACGCTGCCTGTGCCATGGCAACAGGCATTATTTAATCATTTTTGGCTCATTCAGTTCCCTGATGGCTGTTTTTGGATTTGCACCAAGGTTTTTAGAAGCAGGATGGCTAAAGCCCTAACCCAAAGGGATCGTGCACTCACTAGGCAGCATCCTGTGCTCGGCTCAGCACTCTGGAATACGTGCATAGACCTGGTATTGGAGCACTAGGAATATGTGGTGGGATGGAAAGACAGAAGGGAATAGCTGTATATAGACCAGGAGCCCCTTGACCAGCAGCCAGAGGGGAGAAGGGCAAGTCCCTGGTCCAGCAGACTCACCCCCTCCACCAGCACCACCTGGGAGCTGCCCACGACGGCCCCGTTGGCCCTCGCAGCCTCCTCCCTGAACACAGCAATGAGCTCCTCCAGGCGCCTCCGCTTCACGTCCGCGGGCACGTCGTCCTGCAGCCGGTGATACGCGCGGGTTTTCTGAAAACAGACGGGGTCAGCGCGGCTCCTCCAGAACGAGACAACCCCAGGGCAGATCCTGGTCTTACCCCAGCCACCTGGGCTGCGTTTCAAGCAACAGCTCTTCCTGGGTCACCTGCTCTACTGCAGCCTCGGGGACACCTTCAGCTACTGCGTGCACTGCCCTGGCAGGATCCCAGGCACCTGTAACATCCTTGATTTCCTCACACTCTTTCTCTACTGTCTTTTTGTGGAAGTACAGAGTACCTGGGCTGCAAAAAGCAAAGGTTCAGCAGCTCCTGTGGGATGGTGTCTGTTGCCTGGCTGTCCACAAAGACAGGCTATGGATGCTACTACTTTCAGTGCTGTGTTCCGAGGGCTGATCCATACTCCTTTTTTCTCCTCACACTTCCCAGCCTCCTGCCCTTTTTCCCCACCAGCCTCTTACGCCCTGGAGAGAATCTTAATGGAACCTTGTCAAGCATCACCTCTTTTGCTGGTTATTCCTTCTGAAAATTCCCCAGTTCTCCCCAGCCCTGACTGACAGAAAGCCTCTGTAACTGGACTCAAGCCCAGCCACATCAGCACAATTTTTCACCAGCAAAGACAAATGCACCCGCAGCCAGGTCCCTGCAGGCATGGCTGCTCCACTGCAATCACTCTGGAGTGTCTGCAGAACCAGGTAACCCAATCAATAATCAACCTTGTTGCTCACCCAGGGGAGCGGGAAGCCTCATAGGCATCAAAGCGGCTCTGCAGAGCTTGCTGAGAGGTCTAAGCCCTGCAGCTCCACTGCTCTTGCCCAGCATGAGCACCGAACAACCACACACGCTCTTGGAGAGTTGCGTGGAAGCAAAAAGCTTCACCAACATCTTGAGTCTCCAGGCATTATTTTCAAAGAGACTATGAGAAACAACACTCGGGAGCGAGGGACAAAGCAGAAACTGAGAATGCAGGCGAGATGACCGTACAGAGGGAGCCTCCTCCCCCAGATCCTGCGCTCACCTCTCTCATGCTGTAAGCGAACAAGAAGCCTACGTTGTAGCGGACTTCCCGCAGCAAGGACACGGTCTGCTGATGATCCTCCTCCGTCTCCCCGCAGAACCCAGCAATAAAATCGCTGCTCAAGCTCACTCCTGTCACAGACACACAGAACAGGCTGTAAGATCCAAGCATGCGGAAGTCAGAGCGAGCCAAAGGGAGCTGTACCTGGAATGGATTCACGCACGTGCTGCACCAGCTCTAAATACGCCTCTCTTGTGTACCTGCAACAGACAGCACGGGGATTTGCTGGTCAGAAAACCATCACGTCGGCAAGGAGAAAAGAGCACCCCGAATCGACGGGCAGGACAGGGCTCTGCGTGGCCACCACTCACCCCCGTCTCATCGCCTCCAGAACTCGTGTGCTCCCGCTCTGGGCTGGGAGGTGGAGCTGTTTGCAGATGTTGTGTCGCTCCTGGATAAGCTGGAGGACCTGCAAAGGGCGAAAATAATCTCAAAACTGGCCCAACTCTGCCAGAATGTTAAAGAATCTTCCCCAGGCAGAAGCCAGAAAACCACAAACCTGTCAGCTTCAGCATAGTCATCTCCCCACTCACAGGACGGCTATTCCATTTGGGAGAATGGCACAAAACACATAGACCAGCTCCACCATAGCTACCCGCCTGCCAACAAAGGTCCACGTGTCTATTTTGCACTTGCCTCATCGGGAAAATCCTTGGGGTGTGGAGAGGTGAAACGGATCCTCATTTCGGGGTCAATTCTGGAGACCTGATCCAGGAGATGCGTGAAGCGCAAGCCCCCTGGTTTGGGTTTGTAGACTGTGCTGAAGCCACGGCTGAGGCCTGGGGCAGCAGCCGACTGGAACTGGACCTCAGACAGGTCTCGGAAGCTGTTCACGTTTTGACCCAAGAGAGTCACTTCTTTCACTCCCTACAGAGACAAACAGAGACAAAAAATATACCTAACTCGGAAGGCTAAAGCTGCATGGTTTTACCCACACTTCAGGAATGGTTTCCAAGGGCAGCCCTCCCTTCTCTGTCTGTCTCACAGTTACAAGGGTAATTAAAAAGTAACTGCTGGACCCTGAGGTAGCCTTATCTGCAGAGATAAAGGCTGCATCACTGGTGAAAGGTACCCCCCAAACCAACGCTTTCACTGAGAACCAATGTGGGACGGCTGGAAGGAGGCTCTGCCTAACCTGATCCGAGAGCATCTTCACCTCCTGCAGGATGGAGGCAATGGGCCGGCTCCTTTCCCGGCCACGCGTGAAGGGCACGATGCAGTAGCTGCACATGTTGTCACAGCCCCGCATGATGGATCTGCGGAGGGGAAGGCGCCGGTCAGCACCGTGACCACCGCAAGAGCCACCCGTGTCGCAGCCTCCCCTTCCCCAGCCTTCAGCTGGCCCGTTCCAGCCCTGGGTCTGCAGGGCACACAGCGCCTGCTCTGAACGCAATTCTGCAGCATTCCCGTACATGGAAGGGAAAAAACAACAGAAATGACAGCATGTGGATTAGAAAAATTAAACAGGAAAATGGGGCAGGGCAGAGCAGAAGGCAGGGATGAGAGTGGCACACACTCTCAAACTGCACAAATGCTGGTGGGACAGAAATCCCTTGGTGCAGCAGCAGCCTTAGACAAGCAGCACTCTCAAAGGAGAGTGAGAGAAGCCTGGAGGCAGCCAGGGCCCAGGGCGGCCTCTCCAGGGCTCGGTCAGAGAGAAAGAGGCAGCGACCGCTCTGGTAGACTGTAGCCCTGGGCCGCTGGCAGCACAACCAGGCGCTGTCCCTCTTGGGTAGCTGCTGTCACCGGCGCGTCTGTTCTGCACAACAGCATTTCCGAACCAGAACCACAGGAACTCGCACAGGAAAACAACGCACTTACTTACACAAACGCTGTCGCACCGCCCGCACTAGTCTGGACAGGCAAAATATCCGCATAGGTCTCCTCGAGGGACAGCAGGACGTTGGCCGCTTGCTGGCCAGACTCTGCCACCGCCAGCAGCCTGGGAAGGTCGCGATACGCGTCGGGGCCGGCCACAATGTCCACCAGCTTCTCCTTGTGCAGAATCTTCTCCTTCAGCCTCTCGGCCATGCATCCTGCCGCCAAAGCAGAGCGGTGTCCGTGAGGAAGGCACCCTCGGCGCCACCGCTGCCCCCTCCCCAGCTGCAGAAAGGCCGATGCCACCGAAAGGGAGAGGAGAGGCGCCCCGCGTCCTGCCGTACCCAGGATGCCGATGTGCAGCGGGAGGCGAGCCTGGCGCCGCCGGGCCTTGAGAGCCTTGAGGTGCTGCAGGCGGTTCCAGATGGCCTGCTCGGCCTTCTCCCTGCGAGCCATGGACACAGGTTACCGCGACCGGCCGACCCGCACGCACAGCAGCTTGGTGGCGTTAACAGCAGCGACAACGCGTCTCACCTCACCGAGCAGGTAACGAGCAGAACCACGTCTGCCTGGAGCAGGAGCGGGAGACACAAGGGAGGAGAGTTGGTAAGAGTCACCGGGAGGCACTAACGCCCGCACAGCCCATTGAGGAGACCCACGATGAAACCCGCTTAGCTGGGCGAGTCAGATGTGCCCGAGCACGGAGCGGGGCTCGCAGCCAGCCCTGGCACCACCGGCACCAAAGGCTTCAACCGGCCGGGACAGCAACCTCCCAGGATCATAATGGTTGGAAAGGGCAACCACAAACCCATCGCACCACGTCCCCAAGCGCTCCACGAGCCAGGGGCACCCGCTGCGCACGTGTCCCCTTCCACCCCAGTGGACCCAGGGAAATAACCCCGAGGGCTCCGCACGGCGCTCGCCGAGGTGCCCGCGCGCCCCGCGCCGCTGACGGCCTCACCTCTCAGAGCGCCCGTGCCCGCGCGTAGCCGCTCTGCCGCAGGATGGCCCAGGCGATGGCCGCGTCGTTGACGTTCATCTGGCAGCCGTAGGTCTCCAGGTACACTGCAAGGGCACGGCGTCACCGCGGGGCCCGCGCCGCCGCCGCCATGGCCTACCCGGGCGA